>CAVLJG010000010.1:7691723-8254501 GCA_963669975.1 Acanthoscelides obtectus
TTAGCTGAATCTAAACTAAAGCTGAGCTAAAGCTTGAAGCTGAGATGAACCTTGCTGAGCTGAAGCTTGAAGCTGAGCTGGAACTATAATTCTGTAAACCTTTTTCATCCTTGGCATAGCGAAAGAAAAAACTAATAGACGGGTCGGTGGACAAATTGACAGACAGACGAACGGAAATGATTGACATGGTTTTTCGTGATGGAGATGTCAGGTGTTCTGATTTTGGCGATTCGCCAGAAGCCAGGACGTAAAAACGAAAGATGAGAAAACTAATGCTACTTAAACATTTCAAAACCTGGTCAAGTTCACTGCGGTATAGTGACATAACAAAACAAAGACAAAACGCGACTGCTGGAATCACCTTGCGATCTATGCCTATGCAAACTGTGTAAATTTACGTAATAGAAAAAATATTTTCATAAGCAAGACATACGGGATTTAATGATTAATCTCGTTATTGAGAAACAGCAAGTTGAACGAATAAATGTTTCTTGGAAAAATCATTATCGATTGTACGACACATTAAGGTTTTGCAATTTTGCGTGACTGTCTTGCATTTAAATTCGTTATTTGCATGTATGAATGATTATTTCAGAGTGTATTCTCTATTCCTAATTAAAACAGCAAAAATAAAACAAGTTGACCTGAAACAGAACACAGTCCTGGGTCGTCATATTTCATATACGTTTTTAGCTCAAAACAATCTTTAATATCTTACAACAATTTCTTTACGAATTATTTATTCAGATGGATTTCTTCAAGGTCATCCGGATTGTCTTTTGGGGTGTTTACATCAATTGACAGCTTCATGAGCTATCTGTCAGTACACAATGCCGACAACCACACAAATTCTTGCTAGATACAGTTTGAATTTTTATATGTATTGTTTTGGCTTTGAGGCGGATCCTATAAATATAATGCATGTTGTTGAAAACAACAAAGTTTTATATTTGAATTGTTCAAAAATCCACGAACTTCATGGATTTATTTGACGTCAAATTCCTCTTTTACACTTTTGAAATTTGGCCATGAACTCAATTTATAAAAAAATTCTTCGATTTATTGTCTAAGAGCCGTTTTACACACAAGAGAATTACTCCGAAAATTATAGTCATAATTATGCCGAAAATGTTTGCTGTCGTATTACACGTAAAATAATTCTTATGAAAATTTTCATGGTAAAAATATAAAACCCGTTCTATAGAATATGCGCGAGAATCGGCGCAGAGGGATATTTCCGTGCATGTCATTATCAAATGTCAACGTCAACAACATAACCTCACTTAACATTTCTTGGTGTGGTCCTGTTCGTGTCGTGCGAAGAAGCGTTCATTGTTATGGTTTATTCATAATGTCGTGGAATCGGGAAGAAGTTACACTGTTGTTGCAGTACCAAAAATGGCCAAACCTGTACAATGTGAAGTCACCAAATTACAAAAACAGAAATCTGCGACGTCTGTTGTCTTTCCGATTCTATTGGACGTCATACCCGTTAAGGTTATGTCCATTCGAAAATATTACTCTAATGCGCAGGCGTATCATATGAATTACTCGGAAATTTTGTTTGCTTGTGTCATACAGGTTGTAGAGGAAATCTTCAATATTTTTTCCATGCAAATTTTCGGCATAATTATGACCATAATCTTCCGGAGTAATTCTCTTGTGTGTAAAACGGCTCTAAGTAAAACGGGTATAATACCTGTAGAACCGATAGAGAGATAAAAATATGTAGGTATTATTTGTCTTCCGTTTTCTTTAAATGGCAATTCGCATTGAATAAGGCAATTTGAAACCAAGTTCGCATCGAAACAGCAATAACAACAAACGTACTTCTTTTGCGTTGCAGATACTTTTATTAGGAAAAAAGTATTTGCACAACCCGACGAAATCAGTCGGTTTGAACTTATTATTCATGAAGCAGCGCACACTCGATTTTCGTAATCGTAGAACACGATTGAAGCAATTGCATTCGATATTCGACCTCGACTGTTTTTTTTCTGGGTTGGCTATTGTAACCGATGTAGGTGCAAACATAGCTATGGCTTGCACTATTCCTTTGTAGTATTTCTTATCCTAATTGAAACTATTGTAATTAATGTACGGCTCTGGGGACTCTGGATGTAAACGACACTATCTCTAAATTACTTCATCGCCACATTGTGGCTGTTAACATCATCTCCAGATAGTGTAGACCTTTTAGTGGCCGTGTTTTGTTGCTTTATGGTCAATATCATTCAAAAGACATGAATAGGAAGATTTTTGTTCGATATGGAGTGTCTTAAAAAACAAAAAAAAAGTACGACCTTTCCTAGGATCGAACCTGAGATCGCTGGTTTTGGATTTTGTGCGATATGAGAATCGCGCGAGCCGTCGCGCAACGACCAACGGACTCTGCAACAGCGCGATTGTGCACCAGTTGCGGATATTTCAGTAGAGTTGATACTTAATGCAATGTTGCCGTCAAGGATGCGGGTTAATCCGAAATAAAAGTCTGACAAAAAAAATATAATCAAGAAGGTGCATTTCTTATATTAATTGAAACCATTGTAATTAATGTATCGCTCTGCACACTATTTTTAAACTCCTTCATGGCCACATTGTGGCTGTTACATCATCTCCAGATAGTGTAGACCTTTTAGTGGCCGTGTTTTGATGTTTTATGCTCGATGTCATTCAAAACAGATGAATAGGAAGATTTTTGTTCGATGTGGAGTCTCGAAAAAAAAAACAAAAAAAAGTTCGCCCTTTTCTAGGATCGAACCTGAGATCGCTGGTTTACTAATCCGCGGTTTTACAAATTTCATTTGATATGGAGTATCTAAATAAACAAAAAAAACTGATGTTCCCCAGGATCGAACCCGGGACCGCGGACTACTAATCTAAACATATAACATATAACCAATACACCAAACAGTCAGTTTTGTCTTCAGAAAGATCTAAACATCATATTAAACAATGGGCAACTAGATTGTGTATAAAGAAACCCCAAAAAAGTCCCTTTCAAGTCAACAACATTTTCATTAAATCGCTTTATTAATAAACGTAACGTAACTGGCCTCTAAAAGATAACAAATAAATCAGATCGCTGTGATTTTGAAATTATTACTCCTTCCACGTAATTTTGGTTATTACAATTTTACTAAATATCAACTTCCTGTATGCTTCTGATACCTTTAATTTGGACACTATCTAATTTTACGTAACATTAGTTAACGAATATCGTACGAATAATCAGAATCATAGGTATCGATATACCAAGTTATATAAATGTTAATTATATAAGTATATCGGACATCCCGCAGAAAGTGGATTTTTCCGGGCCAAACAACATTCACAGTTAAAAACTTTGCATAAGCGTTAAAAATCCACCAGTTCCAACCTAGAAATAATCCAAACACGCTTCGGGTATCTGCGTGATCCAAAATTCAAACCCACGTCAAGAAAATGTTGTGAACGCATTCGATAGCTTGATGATCATTCAGAGCTGTCTCGGACCTTGGGAACTGAAAAGCTGAAAATCGATCCGCTGGCAGCGGAAAAAATGGCCAAAAACCAAGAATATCCGTTTTTGGGCGTTTCAGACATTTTGTAGGGGATAAAAGTTGAGGGTTTGGATCTGTAGGGGGACCTGTTTTAGGTCTACTAGACGGACTCGTCAGGCTTCCCAGTTTAGCTTGACCGCACTCAGCAACATCGAGACTTTCTTATATGTTGACCAAAAGAAAGTGAAACCTTAAAATACGGCTTGCCACCGGCCAGCGTTTTCTGTTTCGCCGTTGACGAACTTGTATTCTTTGTGTATCCGCGACTTTTACATCGTTCAAACAAAAACTGTCGAGATACAGGCGGCGGCACACTTACATAAGATGCACTCGCACTGACCGACTCACAGAATTGACCCACTTTTGATGTTAATCATTAATAGTGATGTAACTTGATCATAAAATGTAATAGGTGTGAATATTTATATCGTCATCTTTCTGAATGTCGCGACGAAAAAATGCAGGTAGGTTCAACGCGTCATCTGTTCATATAGGATTATGTCGACACAAGTTACCGTTAGCCCTCCTTGGGAACAATTTTTCACGTAATCTACATTCTGAGGAAGTCGGCTGAAAAAAAAAAACGCTAGTTGACTTGTTTTCGCCTATCCCGATTGACTGTACTATTCTGTAATGGTACCTGAATTGATCAGGCAACATGGCCGAAATTGCGCCCTCCCATGGCCAACACGCAAACTAAAAACTGGCGCGAATTCCGCAACTGGAAAATGAGAGAGTGAAACGTTTTCGAAATGACTTTACAGTTATTTGTTACAGCTTTTTGGTTGTGCTTTGTGATGTTGTGTACTTAGACACGTCAGAAACAATTGACAAAAGAGTCTAAACCATAACTAGTGTCATCTCTACATATCTGATAATGTTTAAGGCATAATACATCACCATTTAAAAGAGTAGGAAGTCATGGAAATGTAAAAACATTAGAAAAGTACATACAAACCAAACGTCACCAATTAAATTAAACGCAAACATGAGTCATAAAAGTGTAAATAACAGTAAAAAAATGTACATACATAGGTAATTAAAGGTCAATATTTAAGGGGGCGATTTTTGAAGAGAAGACTTCATATGAATTTATCTCCTGAACGTTTTACCGCTTTAGATACATTTGGGAAACACTGCATTGATCAATGTGCTGTATCGGCAACAACATAATGGATACATACGAGGATATTTCACAATGCTTGTTACATATCGACCAGACACGTAAAAGACATTATATAAGAATCTGTAATGCATCAGAACCGTGAATAAACATATTACAAACGAAGGCACAATGCGCATAATGCCATTCTATGAGGTTCATTTTATGCTTTACATTTTTATTCAAGCAATTTTTTATGTCCACAAATTTCATAGAATTATATATGCAACATGAAAGATCCTGAAGGCGTATTTCTATCTTTCAACTTTACTCAACTAGCTGAGGCTATTCTTTCTCACATTTAGAAACATGATTAGTGATTTTGATTATTATCAACAATTCTTGAATGCTTGTGGTAGGTATGTTCAATCTAAAGGTCACCTTTCTCTGAAAGTAAAAATCAAAGTACATTTTATTGATATATATGACTCGATCGAAAAAGTACCTAGTAAAATTTTTCAAAGTCTGACGCGTAAAGTTATCGTTTCTCTCAAATGGTTTGTCGCTCTTAAGAGTCAACGTTGGATCGGCAAAGTAGCACTTTGCGCTCGTATTACATAAATCAAGATTGTATTTTCAAAACTAGGCATCTCGAAAATTTACGTCACATTTCTCTTTCTCATCGTAATTTTAAAAAATGAATAAAAATACCCGGACTAATTTATACGTAAGTACTACCAAGTACTAGTTGGAACATGTTTTTTTGGGGAGCCTTTTTATCTACAAAAATTCTTGAAACATTATCGTTCATCAACGTTTTACAAAATTTAAAAAAATAATGATTTTCGAAGATTTCAAAATATCCCAAATTTTCGTAGTTTTTCGAATTGCAAAAACGTCGAAAACAGTGCAAATTTTGAAAATTTACAAAATGACAACCGTTCAGCCGACTGTGTCTGGGGAGATCCAACGTTGCTCGCAAACATCACAACACTATAGCTTAAAGACGTTTTAAAAACTCGTTCTGAGATGTTAGAGACGTCGTAAAGACGTCTTGTGAACGCTGTACGGCTTCTTGAAGACGTTGCAAAGACGACGTTTGTTGCATAAATCGTGCGTCTTAAAGACGTCTTTATAATACGTGCGTAAGGTACTAAAAATGACATTGACAGATGTCCCAGCTAGAGATGTTGCAGAAATAAATATAGAGATGTGCTCGCTTAAATCGACGCATCATCTGATGCCGAATTGATGAATTAAAACAGGATGATGCAATGAATTTTGAACTTTAAGAGATTCCAGAAAAAGGTAAATCGACAAATAAAGATATCTGAGAGATTCAACGACTTGTCCTTTTGCATACTTCAAAAAAATGAAAACTGTTAAAAAAATATATGAATTGTCGCACTAATGAGATAACTTAAAGACGTCTCAGGCATTCAGACATTATAAGTGCACAGAATGGACGTCCTTAAGACGTTCTGTGCTATTTGGGCTTTTTTAAGGATTCCGTACTTACTTTTAAGCGCCCAATTCTCCGCCTTGCCCAGCCCCCGAATATACGCCTCCATATCCTTTTCGCACCCCTTGGACAACTTGACCCCTACTTGCGCCCAATTCGCGGCCAACTGTTCCGTATTATAAAAATCCAGCACCCTCGCCAGGCTAGCCCTGACCAAAGTGGTACCGTTGCCGGCAGTACCGCTGACGTTCACCGCCGGAAGCGAGTACTTCGCCTCGACGGATGTACCTTCGTCGTACTCCATCTGAGGGGTGGTCTCGCCCCCGATAAGGGCGGCGCTGGTAAGCAGTACGGCTGAGGCCGCGAGTATTGTCAGCATTGTCGCGGCGCGGTACTGACTGCTTTGCAATGGAACTGCCGCGAGACAGTCGCGGTGCTCGAGGAACTTTCACTCTTCGTTGCGTGAAGGCGGCATTTCTTCGGTAATAAGCAGTGGTGGAGGTGCAGGGGATAGAGGCAGCGTGGTTTCCGGCACCAGCTATTATTTACGAACACGTCAAAATTATCGTACATTATCCCACACCGCGCCTTAGGTTCTCTCAGGATTCATGATGAAGGGGGGGGGGGGTGTTTCCCACTCTTTCCTATAAGCTTACTGTCTATGTTTGGCTTTCTTCAAAGATTCCGCTCCTTTTTTTTGTTTTCTGTATTCGAGAGTATCGCGTCTTTTGTTGTGCATCTCGTTATTGAATTAAAACCGATTAAATATCGAAACTGATTGACGGCAATTTTTCCCGTTGATGTTTGCCGAGATGGTCCGCATAATGCTAGCCAACCCATTATACAGAGTGGGGTACGCGCGCTTGTCTATCAAGCCGCAACACTGACAGCTGCATGCAAGTGTTAATTGAACGTAGTTGTTAGATTGATCATCTGAGAGTAAATAATGCTCATTCGCAAAATTATCGTACATTCAGCTGTTATCCTACACATACTATCGTACATCGTACAGTACTTGAAATTATCGTACAGAAACCATAATTATCGTACGTCTGGCAACGCTGACTGTGAGGCTCATGTCCTTGTCATTGATATTACGAAAGCGTTCGATCAGCTGCGGCATGCTGTCCTTTTATGCGAACTCTGGAATGCATGTCGTGATTATCCGATTGGAATTCACGTCAGGATTAGCCGACGTGACTACCCGTCAGGAATGCACGTCGTCGTTGCCTGTTACGAATATACGTCGGGATTGAACGTCAGGAATTCGGCGTGTCAAGAGTGCACGTCGTGACTGACTGTCGGGAATACAAATCGTGATTCCTTGTCGAAAAATAGGAAAAAAAATGTCTTATGAACCTGGGTCCCGAAATGCAGGGTTTTCAAGAAACATGGTGATAAATTTAAGAATATCTTATTTAATATCTTAAAGAATGTTTACTCGATGCTGTTGACGTTCGGCAATTTTATTTGTTGTATGATGAGGCAAATTTAGCCCTAAATAGAATAAAATTATTAGGTTCAGTGGCGTCCAGGGGGGCACCTTAGCGAATATTTTTGGCAAAAAAATTACGCCATCGCCTTTTTTGTAACTTTAATATTTGTTGTTCGATTAAGCATCTAAAAATACAACTTCTATGTCTCTTGTATTTTTTCTTATCTCACTTCGTTTCCGAGAAAAAAATAAAAACCAATTTATTGCATAACACTGGACAAAATTGGTTTATTAATTGTTGCTAAGCAATTCACAAATGCCTTGGAAAACAGTAATAATTAGCCTCTTAATTAAACAAATAATATTGCCTTAACAGAATTGAGCAAATACTTTTAAGATATATATACAGGGTGACTTCGAAGTCGAGTCATTTATTTTAACAGTGAGTAGATCTGATCAAAAGAAATGTTTTTTTCCTTTACCATTTTTGTGGTAAAATTAAAGTAACAAAGTTATAGCCCTTTGGAAGTTTGAGTACCGCCCTGTCTCAATAATAATATTATGTGCTCGTGTTTGGCAACAACGGATATAATCCGCCTTATCGGTTCATCGCATCGGAAACAAAAAAGCGAAAGAATTTGGAACGATGTTTTTACAATTATTTTATTCAGTTGTATATAGTCAGTGTCAGTCGGTAACGCGTGAGTGAATAGTGGTGTCTGTTGCGTGGCTCAAACGAAATCAAAAATGGCACATGTTTATGCGGATCGGTTTCCCAATCGAGTGCAACCAACCCCTCGTGCCTTTGTTAATGTAGTACAACGGGCTCGTGAATCAGGTGACTTAAGACCTCACAGGAGACGGCATGCCGGTGCTCCAAGACCTCACGATCAAATACAGGTCCGCACTGAAATACTTGTCGGGAGGATACTTTATAAAACAAGGTAACATTTTTTTTTTTATTTTTACACACATATTTTGGTTTATCTTCCTTCTACAATCATTAGCTGAATATTAATGACTCAACTTCAAAGTCATATTGTATCTTGAATTCGGACCCATGTGTATAGAAACTCTTTTTCATATTTTTCAACAAGGAATCACCTTCTGAAGTATGTCCGACCATTTTTTTAACATCCTGTATAAGTCTTTGGACGACTGGAATCGAAAAGATGATAGGGATAACCAGTCTTATTATAGTGACTACTGATTTTTTTTAATTATTACTCTCAATATTCTAATAAAACTGTGACAAAGAATTATAACATTTAACATAGGTTTTTATTATTGTAGTGTCAATTTTGAAAACAATATCTTTAGAAAGAAATCTTTGCTATTACAACTGATCAATGCCAATTTGTGGGAAGTAAAAAGATACATTTGTTTAAGAAAACCCTTACTGAAATGTATGCATATCCACCTATAGTAAAAAAATTGACTCCAAAACAGTCCACGGTAGATTATTTTCTGTGGAGATGTATCTTATTTTACTTCATCTTGTTGGTTCATAAGAGCATAAGAGCACACCAAATATCGCAAAATAATTTAATAAACCTTATCATACAGCAATATAAGACATTACAAAGTACAGAAGTATGGAAAATATACAGAATGTTACAATAATCTAGACTAAACGTGTCATCCAAGCACCAACTTTATCAGTATAGTTATTACATTGAGAAGTATCAGAGGCACTGAAATAACAAATATTAATTAGAATATTTTTATGTTTCTGGGAGAAAATATATTTACCTCTAGCTACCGTCCTGATGGAATGGAGCAAGTTAAACAACTGGGCTTTCGTTGAAGGATTTTCTCCAAATCCATGGACGCCGGCGCTTTTGGAACCCCAACCAACTAAAATGAAGACATTCATCAATCTAAAGGGCTACCTTGTATAGGCTGGCACCGATACTTCTTTGCAATTCTGGGCATACGGTTTTGGTTAGGTACTTACTTTTGCTAAGAAATCTTTCTTCATTCAGAATGCATACCGCATTCAAGCACAATAATGATGCTTCAAATAGATTCCACAACGTAATCGCCATAGTTCGTTGGATGTTTAATTCAGAATAATAAATATGAACATTTAAAAATCGTCCAAATCATTTATTTGTTGACAAGTAGCAGCCAAAGGAAATCGAAAATGACAAGTCGACAAAATACGTCAATCAAAATGTGACATGGAACAACAAATAGACGGAATGGAGTTCATAGAACTGGACTATACATTTTACATAACCTAGAATCATTTTTAAATATAAAATATAAACATTTTTAATTGTATTCAGAATTTCTTGTAATGTTTAGACGTATAAGTTCAAAACCAATTTTCAACTCGATTTGCAGCTCCAGGGAGCAATGCTTCACCGGTAAAAACTGCTATCGCAACTACGGTAAGCGTATGGATTATTTTGTAGGTAAATAAACATTGAAACTTTGCATATTTTATAGCTAGCCCGCCGAAGAGGTTTTACAAAAACACAAACATTTTACGTAGCGATAAGAAATTCGAAATAATTTTGGATCAACGAAAATTAAAAACGCCAAAGGGAAACATTTTCGCTGTGGAGAGCGAACCACTTGCGTTAGCGATAGCCACAGAATGGAACTTGCAAAAAGATAAAATTATACAGAGCAAAATGCATCTGGTGAGTTCTTCAACAGTTGAACCGTGATCATGAACTTATGCTTGAACTTAAACCAAGGAACTTATTATAATGCGAAACAGGGCAGTGCTTCAGGGGGCCCCATACCAGTAACAAGAAGAGCACTGGTGTGTCGTATAAATGCAGTAGTTTTCTTACATTACAGTATACAGTATAATACTTTGTCTAACTTAAAATCCCATTTCTTTTCTAGACAACTCTATGTAACACCGTTATAGACAACCCAAATAACTTAACAAAATATGATATTGTCGACTATATTGTCAATTATTTGGACACAGATACTGTTCTCTACCAAGGCAATGTAAGCATAGCTTTATTTTTTATTTTGATTCAATAAATTTGTAATAGGACATAAAATGTGATCCTGTGAATGTTTCATTTTTGGTCATGACTTGTGTAATAATAACATAGTTGGATTTTTGAACTGATTAGTATTTTTTAAGGAAGACGAGAAACTGTTGGAGCTGCAAGTGAACGAATGGGACCCTCTTATCGAATGGTTCAACAAAAGATTTGGGCTGCATTTGAAGAAATCCATTCAAATGGATGTGCCGCCTGTCAGTGATCAAGATAAAGCTGCATTGACAAAGCATCTGACGTCCTATAATTTTGCCGCTATAAATGGTATGTATGATCGTATCAGTGTTGAGATTTCACGAGATCCGGTGATTGTATGAATAATCTAGTGATCGGTGAAAAACTTTTTGTAAAGTGGCAATTTCTGGTGATTTTTAAAATCTCATCGATTTTTAACAATCTTTCAGCTACCAAAAACTACAACAATTACTAAATTTCTGAACCGCTCCCAGCTTAAAAAAATAACTTAAAATTCCTGGTGACTTTTCGCGTTTTTCTGAATTCTTTTGGGTGTGGATTAAAACACGGGATTCCACAAAAAGAAATGCACTAATTTATTTACAACACAACACGATCAACTCGACGAAATAGAACATTTATGTACTCCACCGTATTCCGTACTCTGCCTCCATCTCCCGGCCGCCGAGTTATATCTAGTCCCCATTGCAGCTTCAAGAAAAAAACCGGGTGCATCACAAAGCGACATCCAGTATGTTGGAGATCACTTCGCGTCGATCTAGAAGGCGATCCACTGCCACGGTTCTCACGGACGCCGCCAGGCGGCTTGTGCGCCGTGGTTCGCGTAAAAGCAGAGACTCGCCCAACAGATGGCGCCGTTCGTCACAATATGATTATGATGATGTCGGGCGATTAAACCCGATTCCGAAATCATCAAAAAACAAAAATTTGCAACAACAACGCCCCTTAAAATGCTTTGTTATCTTGTTAACATTAAAATCAAATTAACAAAATTTCTTCGGGAACTTCACGCCTTTAGGATTCTGCCGTGTAAAAAATGTCATTTCCTTTCAGGTTTCATGTACGGAGTGGACACCTTGAAATCGGTGGTGCTCACTTTAGCAGCCACAGAAAGATTCATAACTCCTGAAAAGGCCGTTTTACTATCACGCTTAGAAGAAGAATATCAGTTAGGGCACTGGGGTAGAGTTGAATGGGCGCACGATTTAAATCAACAAGACCTTCAAGCTAGGTTATCAGCAGTTGTTTTATTTGTATATTTCAATTCACAGAGCAATAATGTACAGTCGAAAATATAAAACAGTTATTTTTTAAGTTTTACTTTGCATTATTTCGCAATCTTACCTTGACTTCCTTAATCCGTCCCTGTTGTGAAATCCGCACTCAAGTCACATGTCTGGTCCATAAACTACAAAACATCTACGCTGACCCATCTCTACACCTTCATGTCAATTGTAGGTTGGTAGACATGCATCCATAGTCATAGAACACAGGAAAACAGAATAAGTTGTAAGCTATCTTTGTCACTCACGCGTGTTTCGGGAGACAGAACGAGACTTCTGCATCGCGATTTTGCTCGTCTTTTACGGCCATGGGTCTGCAATTTCCCAAATACAACAAAATACGTCTCTGTCTATCTGGCATTTACGCAAGCGTTAGAATTATGTCATTTGTAGATATGGGGGATTTTGAAATATTACTAGATAAACAGCCAGAGTTGCCAGATCTGGTGGAATTTCACCAGATCTGGCGATTTTATAATAATAATGGCAACTTCTGGACAATTTTTAAAGTTTCATCGATTTTGAATATCAAGTATAGAATTTTTTTGTAATCAGAAACCTTTATGTAGATACGTTAATTATTTTTGAAAAAAACGTAATATTGAATTAGATCGTTTGTATTTAGGATTCTAGTTATTTATTAGAACACTTTATACTTGTGTAATGGTAAGCCGACTACTGGAATATGAATTTGAAAAAGTTGTAAATCTGGGGGATTCTTGCGCTTGTTCTGGGGGAATTCTGTTTGAAAATATATTGATTGAAATCGATATTGCGCTATTCTAAAAGTAGGTTGACGTTTCAAATAAAAGAGTACATTCATTTAGAAGCTTCTATATTATCTGTAGTTGGTTGATATTTAGCTTTCAAGGATTCATAAAAAGACACATACTGTTTCCGACTTCTTATAAGCACTGTCGCAAAATCTAAACGTGTTCCGAGAGCCTGCAATTTTTTCAATCTAGTCATAATAGTTTCCGTACTGTGTAATAAAAGTTTCGGTGTTTTGCATATTTGAGCAGCCGTAAAGCCATTGGCTAACAAAATATCTATCTTGTAATTCAGTTTCTTTAAACTGCTGTGTTGTATTGCGGGTTGTTTGCAAATGATATTTTTTGCCATCTCCTCACTACACTCCAGTTTTGTTGACAAATATTCTACTAAAGAATTATGACCAAGAATCGATCTGTCTTCTGATCTCCGCCTTAAATACCTAAAAAAAATAGTCTTAGATCAGAAAACACTTATGAGATTAAAATATAAAATAACGTTAAAAAAGATGTTTTAATTGTAATATTTTATGGTGCGATATGTGATAAGTGTTATTTTTTTAATATTTGACTGTTTTCTGTAATATACAGGTATTTTATTTCCTATACAATGTTTTTTATCGAGAGGAAATGAATAAATGCATAAACTGACAGAAATAAAATTGAGACTGTTAACGGGAAAAAAACTCACGTATCAAAAATGAATGGTTTTGCTCTAACCATCCATGTTTTCACTTTATCAACGTTATTATTTTTGGCTGTGGTGAATCTATTTTTGACCGCATCTGTACTATACTTCAACACCCACAAATCGTTTTTTATTTCTTCTTTGCTGATTCCGAAATCTGAAAAAGTTTGACACAATGACATCTTCCTTCCGCGGTCAATAAAAAAACAATGGCAATATTTCAAGGAGACAGTAAGTCAATAAATGAACATTGGTTCAAGGTCATTTGCAACCATCAGTACGGTAATTATAGGTGTTAGGGCCGTATCGGCGGTTGTTCCCACAGTTGTAGCACGGCTTGATGTTCAGAATCTTTTCTCTCCTTAAGAAAGGCCACATTTCTACTGTTCCGTGTCAGCTATTGCGAGGCTATGTTTTCTACGATTTCAGGCTGATACAAACCAAAAGCATGAACAACTTGATGCAAGATGATATTTGTAACATAACCTCAAAATAGAGCGCTGACACGGAACAGTAGAAAACTACGGAAATCAAGGAGGCCATAAAGGCGTCCTACAATTGTGTTTACATTAAAAACACGATTTTTGTTGTATTTCTTTTATATGGAAATCCCTCTCGAACGGACACATTCTGTCGGTTCCATTGGTGGAGATTACCCTGTATTTATTTACGCAATTTTTAATGCATTTAAGGAGAAAATGTGCTAAAATTATCAATGCACACATAACATTACCTAAGAGTACATTAAATGTATCTTTTATTTGCTCTTCTTTCAATGTAATCAAAAAATGCCTTTTTGCGATATGTTCACATAGTTGTTCCTCATCCACCTGGAATGATATTAGAAAAAAAGTGGTGTCAAATAGATTCTGTACTTTCAGTTATACAATGAGGGGTCGCAACATGTTTTTTTCATATAAAATATATCTCATTTGCCAACTGGCAAGGAAACTGAAAATAAACTAGCACAATTTGTCTTACATCGAAAAGTCCTGACAGGAACTTTATCCTTTTTGGTGCGTCTTCTTTAAGTATAAATCTCTTCAGCGTCCTAGAAGGAATCATGACTAACGGAAGAGTCGTATCCAGGTTATACGGTAACCTTTGCAACAGGTCAATTTTTTCAACTAGGTCTGACACTGCTAGAATATGTGGACATGCTTGCAATCTGTCTGCTGTTACTCCATTTGAAAGACATATCATGTGATTTTTCTCAATACTAACTGCATCAACTTTTGAAAGTTTACTCGACTTTGATACGATATTTAACGCATCGCCTTTTTGTATATTCAACAATCTTACAAGATGTTCCGCTTTCAGTTTCTTCTCTTTTTCGACCGCACGTTTTGATTGCACATTCGAAAGCGTCCTACTGACATTGTTCAAATACTGTCTCGCACAAATTTGAACGAAACCATTGCTCAACTTAGTAAACATCTTAGATACATTTTACAAAATTCAATGGGTTTTAAAGAGAATCCAGATGTTTATATAGTTCGGCAAACGTCAAAGGCCTTTGAGCTTTGAACGTTAGGTGTCAGGACTGTCAGGTTAGATTTATTGCAGTGTTGCCGGACCGACAAAGACGAAATCGGTAGACAGTGTCTTTGAATTTCTGTAGATAACTCTAAACAGACGAATCAACAGGGCGATCCAAACAACTGCAAACTAAAAAGATAGTATTGTAGAAGGAAAAAGTCAGGCCCTTTACATGATCAGCGTTGGGTCAAGGGACTTGCCGGTTCCGTCACGCTGCGTCCTCTATGAAAAAAGTATGTTTTTGTGTTGCATGCACATTCACAGCACAGCTTCCTGAAAGAATCTTTATTACCACTTGTACAATGAACTCTTATAAATCCTTTGCAACGATCATTGAAACTTGGTTTACCATTCTTGTTTATAAGACTCCGAATATTTTTCTGTTTGACTGCTAAACTTGAAACCTCACCACCGGACAACTTAAGCACAGACGCGCTCTGGTTTTCTTATTGCTGTGCGGTGATGAAATAGTGACGGTGATATGTCAGTCTGTACCTGTTACTCGTAAAAACCAATATAGAAAACTAGGCCATCTATGTTCGTCTCTCGTGTGCCCGACTGCCAAGTATGATTGGTATCGGGCTTAAGACTACACAGAATTTTTTTTTCAGCTTTATTTTTCGTTCCAGCTCTTTTCGGTATATATCAGATTTATTCATAAAAGTAGTGGAAAATGACTAAACTGCTTAATTTCAGTGGAAATAGCGAAAGATCGGTAGGTCCGGCAACGCTGCTCTATTGCGATCAAATGTCAATAATTTGAACTTTTGGAAGTTTGAACTAAGGGATTTTGGTTGTGTAGGTTATGAAGGCATTATGCAATGTTCACGTTATACAAATATTTAAAAGTGATTCCTCTGCGGGCAGTCTCAATTAGCCGAAGAAATTATCAGCCTGCATGGCGAAATATCATAAACAATTTGAACTTTTGAAAATTCGGAATAATGGTATAAGTGACACTCCGTGACGTCGTGTCATTTGAAACTGACACATGTCAAACCTATCGCCATTTTGCAAATGTCACATATTTGAGATCGTTAGAAAACTTGTAACAACGTACATTTTCCCCGTTTAATTTCATCTTAAATTAAGGACTTTATTTTAAGTATCTTCCTTGGAAGGTCCGTTTTGTAATCCGCAATTCGTAGTGAGCAGTTGTACATTCTAAAAAGTATGAGTGCAACAGCTTTATTTGCGTGCTCGCGATGTTTTGCGCGTTACCCTTTCGAAGACTTGTCTGCTGGGCAACAGTTGTGTAAAGTAAGTTGTTTTCCTTTAGTCGTTACTTAGCCTAACATTGCTTGCTACGGAAGTTACAAATTGTATGTACCTTAACTTGCCCATTGTGTACGGTGATTGTGACGTCTTCACATTACACGGATTTCGCTTGGCCAATTTTATCGTTTCGTTATTATTTGCGTCTGTCACCGCTATTCGCACATCTAGCAGTTCTGAAAAGCGGATAACGGATAACAAGACTCGATATTCATATGTGAACCCATAGTTCAAGCTTTGATATCGTCAAGCTAGCACTCGAAGTTTATCGCATTTGCTATAACTCTTAACTTCTGTATTTTGCTTTCAAATAAGGCAAATTGCTCCTTCTAAACCTAGTTACAATGTCAAGACCAAATCCTGACCTTAAAGTGCACAGATACTTCAGTAGGTTGACAGTGACTAGAGGGAACAAGGTTAGGGCCCCAGAGGAGACAAAATTGGTTCTCCAAACTATGACACCCATTTACAGTGTCCAACACTATCCACTGATAGTGACCCAGAAGTTTACAGGTTAAAATTCTCATTATAACTATATATTTGTGTCAACTTTTGTTTTTATTGTGAGTGGAATGACACATCTTCATTTTATGTGTTTTGTGTTAGTGTTTCATTAAAAATTTTAGCAGGAAGTGTTAAATTTGAAAATGTGTGAATTTTGGACAAAAATGTTGCAATTACAAAATTATTAAAGACAAATTTTGATAGTTTGTTCTGTATTTAAATGAAGAAATCTCTTTGATGTGATGAACCTGAAAATTGAGTGGCTTATAATGATTTGGCAAACCTTGAAAATCACAAGAGTGAAAAGTAATAATACAGTAATGGACAAAAGTATATAGACACATTATTATTTCTTTTTTAACTTGTTTTATTAATACACCAACCTATATACATAATTCGTTATAGCATAATACTCACTTATATAAATTCATTAGACTCACTTCAATAAAAAATTAATTGAAAAAAAACTGGAACTATGAAGGACAAAAATATATAGACAAAGCAAAACAATTATAGAAAAAAGAAGCAAGGTTCATTGAATTATGGAAAACCAACCATGTTTGTGTTATTATTGATCACTGCCTGGCATCATCTCGGCATAGTTTGTAGAAGTTTCTTGATACAAGATTGTTTGAATAATTTTTACCTCGTATTTGTTTATCTAAGTATTCCCATAGATTTTCAATGGGGCTTATATCGGGAGACTGTGAAGGCCGCTTGAGAACTGGTATTTTTTCATCCAGAAAGAATTGCTTTGCGAGATTTGACATGCTTTAGTATGTCTGTGTATACAAACTTATCCATAATGCCATCTATTCTATGTAAAGGTCCCATCCCAAACCCCGAAAAGCACCCCCAAACCATAACAGATCCGCCTCCATGTTTGACAGTGGGCAAAGTGTACTTGGGGTTCAATCTTTATCTACTAGGATTTCTAACGTAATCAACACCATCTGATCCAAACATATTGAAAATGGATTCGTCACTGAAACATACCCTCTTCCAGTCAAGATGCAATGGTGCAAATTGTAATTGGTCCTTACGGTTTTTCCTCGAGATTAGCGGCTTCTTACTCAGGAATAACTTCAAATTATTTAATCTTCTACTTATAGTTTTCATAGAAACACACAATTCCTTTTGTCTCGATTTCGGCTTTTATTTGTCTTGGGGTTTTAAACGGGTCTTTGGATGAAATTACTGACCTAGCATTTAGTTTTCTAGGCCGACCACTTCTCTTAGAGGCTTCCAAGGTACCTTTTTGTTTATATTTGTTCAATATTACTAACTATATACTTTCGTCGAATACTGTATGTCATTTAGTAAATTTATTAGTTAATGTTAATGTAGCTTATTGGCCATAAGTGTCAGGACTCCCTTTATTCGTCAAATGATCGCCGACTTTACCTGCAAAAAAATCGGTCACGCAAAATTCGGATAATGTGAAACGTGGCCGTTGCCGTTTTTGCTCTTTCTTGTTGTGTATAGCGATTCGATCCTGTTTTGTAAGTGAATTTTTTGTTCCCGATTAGGAGTGCCGCGGGACATATCCCGTGGTAAAGTGCACGTACTGTCGTTCCGAATTCCAACAAACCTCGAAAGGCAGCACATCGACGATTTGCAAAAAGTGCGAACAGAACGTAAAAGCATATGGAAAACCTACCGCCTGCGAGTATTGTAACATAATCGCAGCTTTTATAGGGAATAAATGTCAACGTTGTACAAATTCCGAAATTAAATATGGCCCGCCAGTCAACTGTGAACAGTGCAAACAAAAATGTGCTTTCGATCGGCATGACGACGACAAAAAGGTAAATATGAGACGAATATTACTCAGCCGATCGTACCGGGTCTTCGTTGAGTATGTGCCATAAATTGAACAGACGATCCTTTGAGTAGTTGGTCCGCGAATTCTTCCTTCTCAACATGTTAAATTTAAAAAGAAAAGTTTTTTTTTGTAACTTGAGAACGAACAATTTGTGAACCTGTGTTTATATGAACTTTTTTTAAAATTACTTAAAGAATGATCTGTGAAATTTATGGTACATCCTTGATTAACACCCTGTAAAATGAAGTGAATCTCAGAAAGAAAGGTTATAAGTTGAAAATGTATAAGACCCTTGATCTTGACGTTTTACTGGTCAACCCTAAAGTTTCATATACCTGGGTTGATTGATGTTACACTCTTTCAGTGTATATGCTTCCATTTTTGTTGTGTAATAATATTTACTCACTGATTGTACAAAGAAAACAAAATAAGTAAATAAATATAGGAGGCATTGTTTTGAATACCGCCTTGAACAACGTGCGGCAATAAAACAAAATATGATTAGACTATATACAGGGTGACTTTGAAGTTGAGTCATTAATTTTCAGATAATGATTGTAGAAGGAAGATAAACCAAAATATGTGTGTAAAAATAAAAAAAATTAAAAAAAAATGTTAACTTGTTTTATAAAGTATCCTCCCGACAAGTATTTCAGTACGGACCTGTATTTGATCGTGCGGTCTTGGAGCACCGGTATGCCCTCCATTGTGAGGTCTTAAGTCACCTGATTCACGAGCCCTTTGTACTACATTAACAAAGGCACGAGGGGTTGGTTGCACTCGATTGGGAAACCGATCCGCATAAATCCGTGATGCCCCGTAAATAAGAATCATGTCCACCAGTTCAGCATTTTCGTAAACATGTGCCATTTTTGATTTCGTTTGAGCCACGCAACAGACACCACTATTCACTCACGCGTTACCGACTGACACTGACTGTATACAACTGAATAAAATAATTGTAAAAACATCGTTCCAAATTCTTTCGCTTTTTTGTTTCCGATGCGATGAACCGATAAGGCGGATAATATCGAGCACATAATATTATTATTGAGACAGGGCGGTACTCAAACTTCCAAAGGGCTATAACTTGGTTACTTTAATTTTGCCAGAAAAATGGTAAAGGAAAAAAACATTTCTTTTGATCAGATCTACTCACTGTTAAAATAAATGACTCAACTTCGAAGTCACCCTGTAGATTTATGTGGCTGAGGAACTACTGTACGACGAATTTTGTACCTTGTACAGGATGGGCCATCAAGTTCAGCGGATTTTAGAAAATCATAGAAAAAAACTACAAAGTATAGGGAAGATAATTTATATTTTTATTTAATCTCGACTTCAAATTCGTGAAAACTCGTTGGCATCTCCTCGGAAACGTTGTGCTTGAGCTGGACAATCGTCGTCGGTTTATTGGGAATCCCCAGAGGAAAAAATCCAGTGGCGTCAGATCTAGGGAAAATATTATTTGTTTCATATTGAGAAAAACAGCTTGCTGCAACATTGTTTATTATCCCTGTAACAAAATACAGATTGCAAAAAATTCAAAATACCTATAGACAGTTTAAAAAGGTACGATCACCTTTCTGTCTCAGATATGGAACGTCAAAATAAACGTTTTATACATCTTCAAAATATTATTTTTCATTCTCGGGTTGAAAACTTACATGGGACTACGACGCAGACTTGGTAGTGTTGTTTTGCAATTTCAGGTGGACGGTAAGCTGTTGTGCTGGCTGTGTACGTTATCTTTTAAAAGGGCGTTAGCAAAGACGAAGCAAGGAGATGCGGACAGAAGGGCGCACATGAAAATATCACATTTGCATAAAAACAAAAAGGAGGGAAAGTGAGTGAACATTCGGGTGAAGCTACTTGGATTGTTTGTCGGAATACTTGGTATAAGAGATAGGCGTCCAAAAAGAGAATAAATTATAACGGAGATTTGCGAAAAATACACTATCCATCATACCATCATCCAGCGATAGTTTGCGTAGAAAAAACTGGCGACTATGTAGAAAAATAGCTCAATGATCAACGTTTCCAATGATAAATTCGTTTTTTCCAAAAAAAAATTCCTTGTCTGAAAAAAATATGGGAAAATTATTTATGAGACAACCCTCGTATATGTCCACGAAAAATCAGATATGGCTTGGAAAGTGGTTCTCGGATTTTGATGAAATTTTCACACCAAGGACGAAGAAGCTTTGTAGTTTTTGAAAATCAATCCAGTATCGGCGCAGAAAAGGGCCGAAAATCCTGGTAGTATTTGAAAAAAGTTTAGGCGTAACAATCGCTTGAGATTTTAAATAGGAATATAAGTTTGACTGTGAAATGCAAAGCATCAAGAATTCTTCATTCATCAGAGTACAAATTAATTTTGGGCCAGTTTTTGGGGATTTAATTTTTTGTTAATGTTTTTTTTTGACTTTCCATCAACCACCTCGACATTGAAGTTGACGGTTGATTCAAGATCAGTATGAAAGCTTCGACAATAAGTTCCATATAGACTCGAAAATTACAAAATTCTACGTTCACATACATATGTGGATCCTAGGATTGTTCTATTGATTCTACAGTGACATTTTGTGGAATTTTTCTTTATCAATGAACCGATTGTAATTATAAAATAGATTTTACTAGTGGTAAAACAGACATATTTCTTATTCCAAGTATTTTTATCAAACATTATCGGTGTGATCGAAAATTTCGCATAGTTCAAAGTTTGTTAGAGGACTTTGTACATTTCTTCCAGTGAACATGAAAGATCTTTGTCTCAAAAATTGTAGTATAGTGCTGTACAAAAAACCTGTATCCAGGCACTATATAATGATAGAATACAAAACAGAAAACTAAAATTCAAAAATGTACTAAATGTACATACACGCACAGCTCAAGCATTGAAAAATACAAACTTAAAAATGAAGTTGATCACTTTTCTTTAAATAAAATAAGCAATCACACGACGCTGAGAATGTGAAACAGGTTAAAACTTGTGCTGCACCATATAAGGTTCCAATTTTACGAGGATATACTTGAAAATATTAAAATTATTTTCCACCAGTCCATAAAAAAATTATACACGAATTAGTAGGACCCTTTTCGGTTGCGGTAAATCAGTGCCGATCTTCAGCTTTTTCCTAGGCGCTAAATTGAATTGTTTCTAAACAAAAACAGGAGACATTAAAAAATATAGTCTGTCTTATTTTGCATAGTGCTCACTATTTTTTTTTGTGCTCTGCAAACCCTGACTGAGTCACCCTACCCTGCATAATGGTTTAAATAGTATTTTTCCCTCTCAGTGCGTGGCAGTCTTTCTTTCCTCAATAGTACCCAAAGGCGGTCTGTTACGGACCAGGTCATTTATGAATATTATTAAAAGCGTCGGACCTCTAACGGAACCGTGTGGGACCCCCTGCTTTATCTCCAGTATGACGTAATAAGTCAACTCGGAACATGCTTCAAAAGTTGCACTACAGTATCTCCGGATTAGTTTTCATCGAGGTCCAAAAGATCTTTAATAGTCTCGCGATCACGTTCTTGCCGAAATTTTCGATCTCGCTAGGTTAGACACGTAACAACGATGCACGAACTGACATTTGTAGACCTCGAAGTCACAGTAAAAGGCCTAACAGACCGGACGTAACGAAAATCCCACCGCCGGAAGAACCGCAGAACAAGATAGCCCGTAACAATTCGGCACCTGTGATCGTTAGAGGCGAAATGGATCCGCACAGTTCGGATAATGTGGTGGCGATGACGAATCTCAAGGAGCAGATCGCTAGCCTGACGAAGCAGGTCAATCAGAAGAATCAGGAGCTGTTAAATAAGGACAAAACGGTGGGTATCAAACGTCGACGTCGCATACAAAAATTTTGGTATCAGGTCATGGAAATCTCGATAAAGGAGGAGGCACAAATCTTGCTCAGACTTTGGTTTGGGACAAACCAGTCTACGGTCGATTTTGCTCAAACTTTGGGAATCGACCGATCAAAAGTTATCACACGCTCCACCCAATCTTAAGGAACGTTTCCACGATATACAGGGAGTATTGCTATTGGGTATTATTATGTATACTACAACTATTTAAAACTGTAATGACTCATACGCGTGATCAACACGTGATCAGAGCTCGATCCCGGCTTCCTTCCAGTACAGCCGCATAGCGTACGACATATGTCGTTTCTGTGGCTTTGCGGTGGTCAACAGCACAGACAGAGATGGAAATAATGGCTGATTGTTCTCCGCCGGTAGAACCAATGAAATCAAAGACGCGCCTCGACCGGCAGACTCATAGGCGTCGGCAACGCTTCGGAACGTGTTTCGTTGAGCGGTCGCATATTGTGTGTTTTTATAAGAATTGTTGTGTGATTGTTATTGTTGTGGTTTCTGTGGTTACTGTTTTGGTTATACTTAACCATGGAGAGTACAAATGGCGCGAGTGGAAGTACTGAAAGCCAGGGAACAAGTAGACGGTTTCGTAAGGCACTGAAGAGGGACGCGAAAGAAATCGCGCTCAACGTGTTCAATTATCTGAACAGAACTATGTCGCGTTGTGAAAGTATGACAGGCGTTCCAGAGTGGACCATTCGCAGGGTGGTGCATGAAAAGAAGAAAACTGGAGCTACTACTGATCCAAAGTTTAATTTGAAGGGACGAAAGGCCGTTAAATTGGATGACGATAGCAAAATGGCGTTAAGGCGAACCGTACATTCATTCTTCTTTAGGAATGAGATACCAACCCTCAAGGCTGTACATGCAGCGATCAAGGAAAATCAAATTATACCCCAAATGAGCGTCGAGGTAATGAGGAAATCCCTGCACGAAATAGTCGCCTGGCGTCGAAAATACCTACGCGAAATGATTGATTATAGGCGACAAAGCAGAAAAATCTATTATTTGGACGAGGCATGGGTAAATGCAGGTCACACAGTTAAAAAAAAAACTGGATAGACAAAAACGTAGTGAGTAACCGACAAGCAAGCATTGAAGGTTTGTCAACAGGTCTTCGTGGACCGTCAGGGAAACGTCAAAGATTGATCGTAACTCATATTGGTAGCGATAGTGGCTTTTTAGAAGAGTGTGACTTGATTTTCGTCTCTAAGAAAGGAGGTGGAGGAGCTGGTTTCAACGGGTGCTTCAGCTAGTTGAGTCCAACTCTGTGATCGTCATGGATAATGCTTCCTACCATAGTCGTCGAGCCGAACGTGTACCGACTATGGGATCTCGAAAAAGTGACGTGCAGCAATGGTTGCGCGAAAAAGGAATCCCGTTTGACGATTCATGTGTGAACGCGGAATTGTATGAAAAAATTAAACAGCACAAACCTGCGAACATTAATTACGTGACTGATGAGATGGCCCGTCACTGTGCTGCGGTTACCGCCCTACCACTGTGAATTGAACCCAATAGAGCTCATCTGGGCTCAAGTAAAGGGTTATATTGCGCGCCATAACACAACCGTCAAATTACCAGACGTTAAGGTTTTACTTGAGACTTCCATACAGCTAGTAACGCCCGAAGCTTGGCAGAATGCTATCCGTCATGTTGTGAATGAAGAAACAAAAATGTGGCAGCTTGACCACCACATCGACACCATCGTAGAGCCAGTTATAGTCAATTTCAACGAGGAAAGCGATAGCGACAGTTTATTACTGTCAGATGTAAGCGGAAGCGACGATGAATAAAGGTAATTCCCAAATTTTTGACTTACAATATGTTTCAAACCACTCTTTATTAAGCATGTGACAAATCTAGTTCACCCATGTTAAACATTCATACCCCGCCTATGAACAGCCGACTACTGGTAGTTAAGTGATGTTCACGTGAACATCGATGAGTCATTACAGTTTTAGATAGTTATAGTATAGTAGGTAGTACGAGGGATGTCTTAAGTTTTGCATATGGAAATAAAACAACACGGTAGGTAGTTTTGAATGACTTTATTGTGTTTCGAAGTATTCTCCACGAAGATTAATACACATCTGCATGCGCTAGAATAAATTTTCGAAACACGTATTCCACTCGTTTGCTGGCAGATACAAAACGGCATTTTTGAATGCGTCAACTGCTTCTTCTGGTGACTGGAACCTTTGACCACGCGGCCTGTTTTTAATTTTCGGGAAAGTAAAGAAATCGTTAGGACTTAGAGCCGGACTATATGGAGGATGGTCCAATAATTCCACGTTTTCTTCCGTACAAAAAAAAATTGTCGACTGATGTGGCGCTTCGTTGCCGAAAACAGACAGTAACTCAGCAAGGCATTCTTGTTGCGATAATTGTCTATGAAAGTTGTAATAAATTGTGGCGCGAAAATGTTCTCGGTTGAGTTCGATTTTTCTAATGACTCGGTGACACTTGAAAATTCACTGTAGTGAGAACAGTGCACGTATTGTTGTGAAACTTTGAATTTAAGTTGTCTAAGGAGTGAGGTTAAGATTCAGTACTGACGTTCGATCCACTATGTTTCTATATGCAAAACTTAAAAGACATCCCTCGTATTGTAAGTGCTAAACTGGTGGACAGTTGCTTTGCAACGTGGAAAATTTTTACCCAAATTCAAATATCGATATTTTCGCAACGGAAAGAAATCGATATATTTCTTTCATTCATCGACTTATACAGGGTGTGCAAGGAAGTCAGGTTTTTTTAGCAAAGTTTGGGGCTATGTCAGATTCTTAATTTTTGATCATGGAAAATTTTCTATGCATCTTTTTGATCTTTGGACTATTCTAAAAAAAATTCGCAAATTTTTCTAAAGTTGGCTATAACTCAAATTATCGAATATTAAAAAAGTGTCACATTAAGCACTAGAAAGGAACTTTTTTTGGGTTTCTCTTGAGAATGGGTATTTTTCTGCAAAGTGAAATTTCTTAGTAGTAGTAGTAGAAAAGATTTATTTAGCACATTTGGCTACATAAACAGAATTATTGTAAACAACTTAGAATTAGTAAATTCAACCTATAATTGTAGATTTAACAAATGATTTCTCAATTTTACTTTAAATTTTGTCAAAGTTTTCTGGTCTTTTATCTTCTTATAATATTCAATCAACCCTTGATGGAATCAGATTTGCAGCATATGTTATACTTTTTGGTCATTAAATGGAAGTCATCTTTATTTCTGGTATTATGTAAATCATGGTCGACATTTGATGATGTTAAATTAGTTAGACTTGATGGAAATATATTATTTTTTACTTTATAAATGAATATCATTGCAGGATATTTGATAAACATTTTTACATTGAGCCATTTTAATTTCCTAAGCATTTGCCTGATTGGAGAATATTTATCTTTATTCAGTATTATTCTCATGCACTTATTTTGTAAAATTTGCAGTCTTTCAAAAATGGAATTATTTGCTAAATATAGAATAGTCGAACACTACAAGAAATTTGGAAGAATGTTGGTATTATAGATAATTTTTCTGCTGCATGAACTCGGACATCCAGAAACTCACTTTACTACTAATCTTATTTATAACTTTTTCATAATGAATATCAAAAATTAATCGAGAGTCAACAAAAAGCCCCAAGTATTTAAAATTTCCTACTAATTCAATATCTTCACCTTCAATATTCAGTTAAACATTTGTACATTGTCTTTTTCCGATTAACATAGCTTTCGTTTTACTCGTATTTAATTTTAGTCTGTTTCTAACCATTTTGAGACAAGTTTCAAGTCTTCATTTATATAAGAGATACCAGTTTGAATATTTTTAGTACTTATATAAATCATAGTGTCATCGGGGAACTATGGCAGGTAAATCATTTATGTATAAAATAAAAAGAAGCGGTCCCAGGATGCTGCCCTGTGGAACACCCAACGTATTTTCAATTTTTGATGAAATAGTCATTAATTTCTAAACCAATCTAAAACACCTAATAATATACCATATGCCTTCAATTTACCTAACAAAATATCTCTATCAATCGTTTCAAATTCCCTCTTCAAATCCAAAAATACTGCTATGACAACTTCTTCCGAGTCTATGGCTCTTCTCCAATTCTCAGTTACCAACTTGAAAGCCGTTTCTGTGGAATATTTTTTTCGAAAGCCTGCTTGCGCCTGCACAAAAATTTTGTTTTCTTCTATAAACTGCATTAATTTTACTGGTCTCATATCGCTGCATCTTTTAGAATTTTTTATTTTGGGAACTGGTGTTATTGTAGAGCATTTCAAATTTTCAGGAAAAGCACTGATTCTCAGTAACAATTGATCCAATTTAATACAGGATATCCCAAAATTTCGGAACAGTTTTTCAGCACGTTTTTAGTAGAGATTTCGGCACAGTTGTTATTTGATTTAAAACTGTTTACTTTTTTTCTTAGATAATTCAATGATACGAAAACAGATTGAAGCACTCATTTAATTTAAACCGAATTTATAAATTTTACTATGCAATTGAACAGCTTAATGAACAAATCCAAGTTACTACTCTTGATATTGTAGGGGAATAACACCAAAAGCATTTTTTGGTTTGGCGAGAAATATATTTTTCAAAACGCTACTCTTCTTTCATCTGGAATTTTTTATCTTTCTCGTTCAGCATCGGCGCCGAGAACAAGTGACAACCTTGAAGGTCACGGTAAGAATTATTGGCAATTGCCGATTCTTAAAGTTTCAGAAAGATTCGCCCGTAAGGTTTGTGTCCGCTCCTTTCGCAACGCCTCGAAGTTCCTACTACTCTAAAAGTAGGGAACTGTAGCATTTTCGATGGCCTTTCAGACGTCAACGTCGAAAGATTGTAATAAACGTCCTTGACTTGAGGTACCGAACGTGTTCGGCACAACTAATTCGCTATTTGCAGATAACGGAGCTGAAAGCGAACAACTTCACGACCGAAAACGAACTCAGGCAAAAGCTGAAAGGTCAACAGAAAGAACACGACGACAAAGTGGAAGGCATGAACAAGCGGATACAAGGTCTGCTGAAAGAGATCGCTAGTTTGTCGAAAACGGCGAAAAAAGGGAGAGCCAGCGCGACGGCGAACGCCTCGATATCGGGCGACAACAACAGCAGCGGCACGGACAGTCCTAATTTGCAGTGAGACGACGAACTTTAAAAAAGTCGGACGGCGTTTTCAGTTGTCGTTGTTCCGGTAAGAGTGTACGACGAAAAGATATATCGAAAATCGGTATTCGCCTCAACGTTGGTGCATATTTTTTTAATATATACAGGGTTTTTCATAACTTCGTGTCTTAGGAAACATGTGTTTTCAAGAAGTTTGATATTACATACGGTTTTGATTAACAGGTGCATGTGTGTTCACAAACATTTTATTATCCTCGGTTTTAAGCTGATTCGAAAGGAAAATAAGTTACGAGCACCCTGTATCCATTAAAATGATGCACTAGTACCGCGGAATCAAAATGTTCCTGTTTGCTTTCCGTTTTCGTTGGGACACCTCGTATGCTGAATACATTATGTAATCATGAGTCTAGAACGTCTTTTATCAATTTCGGCGCGAAAATTTCACTCGAGGGAAATCGTAGCCGTTTGCCAGGGTGGTTCCTTTCGACGTGGTGTTCAAGACGGATCTTTTGTCGATCGTTGCGTGGAGATGAATTTACAGGGTGTGGCGTAAAGAGCGGATAACGTTTAACCTGCAGCTGGAGGACATCAGGACGATTCAAAAAGGTGTGTGTAGTTGCGAGGTTTTCAATTTTCGCGACGTTTTTCATAGGTGGTGGAAACGGACATCTTCACTCAGTGTTTTAAGTCTGAAGGGTTTTTCTCGTTGTTAAATACGTGCTGCAGGTTTGATTGCTTAAAAAAACATTAAAATAGCTAACCTTAATAGGAGCATCCTTTGAATTGACAGCAGCAAATACGGTGTATCATTTTACAATTTCAATGAATTAGGCAAATTATTCACGTCTTGTTACCGCAATATTATTGACACCACACGTGGTCAAACTTGACATAAAAAAAATTTATTTTTTTTCCGAGTTTTGATGATTTTTTACAAAATCAACTAAACCTGTAGCACGAACATGGCAATATATATTTTATGACACACGTATCCAAGAATACTATTTTGAAAAAAGAATGAGAAAAAACCTTCATGTGTTATCACGAGACTTGAAATAGTGAAGGTGCCCGTTTCCTCCAAATTTGAAAAAAGTCACGAAAATTTAAAACCGTGCAATTTATACTAGATGCAGTTTTTTTAATCTTTTATACAGCAGATTTTTTGCAGGAAAAACAATTTTTTTTCCTCACATAAATCGTAAAACACCACGTAAAATTCGTGATTATATAAACAGTGTGACGATCTTATTTATGGCTAGAAAAAATTATTCTGATAAAATCAATATTATCATCTGTGCATTAACTGAGCCTAAAGTAATTTGAATAATACACATTTCTGACGTTTCTGTTGCGTCTGCAGGATTTACGAATGATACAAAAAAATATGAAATTAATATTGAACCTTCCTGAATTTCATCAAACCATTGTAGCCAGGCCTTGGACTCTAGAGACTTTACGGAATGTGCGGTGGATCTTTAACCTTTTGCAGTCAGTTTTATCTTTTTTTATCATGAAATATTGAGTATTAGTGAATATAAAATTGGCCTTCAAATGTCCCGTTAAGTCAAGCCGGAAACGGAGACTAAGTCTTGATCGTTATCAGACGAATATAAAAAAAACAGTACGTGTACTTTTCAAATTATAGGTTTGAAAGAATCGGAAAATCTTCACCCATGATGATCTTTCAGTTCCCACTGCTACAAATTTCAAGTAGGAAAAAGATTCAACCTTCGTTCAGCACAAGATTTCCGTAATACACTTTCTTTTAAAGCACGGACTGATTGAATTTTATAAGAATACATTTTTTGCTTCATTATGCCACGCAGTGTTGACCTAGGAATTCCCGAAGCAGCGGAACGCTTCCGTACAGACCGCCGAGGATTTGCGATGACCGAATCACTTACTCGACGCCGAGTAGAACCTGTTTCACAAGACCTTAATCCACTTTTTCATTAGGTTCTTGGGGCATCTCTTGCTCGGCAATTTCCGAAGGGCAGCTGCGTATAAATGATCGCTCTTAAAATGAGCCTCGATAGCGAAAGCAAGCTGCGCTCCGGTCCATCGTTCCATCGTGACTATTTAACCCGCACGCCTAACGCGTCCCCCAATTCCTACGGTCGCCGCGTAATTCAAATTTGAAATGTGAACACCGAATTAATATGTGCGCGAGAGCGACTATCAGCTGCGTGGTGCGAAGTTTCCGTCAAGGCTCTGTACGTTGTTTATTTATTTCATACGAAATCGTTACGAGACCGCCAAAAGTAGTGAGACGATCCACATCTATTCAGACGTAATTATGTGTGCGAAACATTGTAGAAAATAATGAAAAGATTCAGGATCTAGTCTTAAATAAGATGGTGGTTGTGTATATGGTCAACACTTTGTAACACTCACGAGTTCTGCTCTACTACTGCATCTACGTTACTAGTTTCCTCAGCGTCGTCTAGATCGTCAGGGAAAGTGTAAATTTATTCATAGATAGGGTAAGCTAGGATTTTATACACTGTACAGTGTATATAAACATATGCTATGGAAAAATTGAGATTTAAATCATCTGCGCAACTGCATTTTTAAAGACCTGAAGCTGATTATAGCTAGCTTCAAAACTGTTTATCTGGTAATCTGCATTATAAATTCAACCTTATCACGTCCATTCATAAGTTCAAATTTGAAGGGAATTACAATTGAGTTTTGACAAATTAAAATGAATAATTCTTTATCAGGATCTTCTTGTAACAATATGACATCTGCTAGTTTTCTTGTTGCCGTATTATGGCCCATTCAAAAAGACAACTACCAAAAACAAGTTGGGTTTCAAAAGTAAATTAATATATTTGGGTGAGATGTTCCAATTTTTCCATAAATACCTGATTATTTCATGTCATAATGGTGTAAATTTCAGATAAAATACACCACTGCTTCAAACGACTTATTTGGCATGTCCAAAACCCGATGGGTCTTGGATTAAATATTACTTTACGCCCTTTAAATTTTTTACTTTTTATTTAAACATGTACATAGTGATCTTAGCTGTACAGATAAAAGTAATGAAAAAATCGCCATAACATTTTTGAACATCCAATTGGTCGATACATAAAGTAATCTTGGAAACTTGTTAGGAAAATAATTATCACTGAAAATTACCTTTTGTCATCCTTGAGGGTGGAAGGTAGATTCCTTCTATGTTCAGTCTTTGCCGCGAGATGGAAATATATTCATAGATCTTGATCTGCCGTAAAATGTTATGTTTCGTTTTTAAAGATAACTAAAAATAAATGTGATTTTTTTATGGTAAGTGGTTGTATTGCAGTTTAGTACCAGGTAAATTTCAAGTAAAATTAATATTCAAAGCATGTTGAGGATATTACAATTAATTAAATTGCATTTATGGTTTTTCACGAGTTTCTACTTACGTTTCGACGTCTACTAAGGTGAATCTCAGGATCGAATTTGGAACATTTTACAAAAACTATTTATCTTATTGCGTTCCTACCCGGCTTGAAATATAGTCACGAGCATTTTGTTTGTAGCGTTGGAAATTTAGCCTGCAACACCAGCTGTCGACCAACTTTCAGCATCGACTGTTAAGCAGGTTTGCACGCTACGTCTTATCGGGCGTACAAAACGTACGTTTTGTGCAGTGTATACACATCACGTGTTTTCCCTTACTACTACTACAGTTCCAATCTAGAGTCTTTAGTTGTGTGAGGTTTAATTTCTTTGAGAGAGGAAACACGGCTGCTGTTTTACTTTTTCAACTATAAGGATACAACGACTGAGAGGAAAAGGGATGAAGAGGGAAAAGACAAGAGGGTCAAGGAAGTGGCTTCTGAAAAGAAGAAGAGACTCGTGAAAACCATAAATCGTTTATTTCATGAAGATAAATATTTATATACAGGGCCAAGACCAACTGCGCAAAGGGTTTTAAAAAAGGCATCTTGATGTTAAAACGGACGCAGGAAAGTAAACGCATATTAAAACAAGAAAGATTGATATTCAAATCAAGTTGGGTACTTTATTTTGAAGGTTCATTTATACCATTTATGTATGAAAAATAATATCGCTCAAATGTTCACCACGACTGGATTTACAGACGTCCACGCGATGGTCGAAATTTTCAATGACATTTTGCAACATGGTCGGTTCTATGGCATTTCTCTCGGCAATGATGTTGTTTTTGAGTTCTTGGAGGGTGGCTGGTTTGTTGACGTAGACTTTGCTTTCCAAATATCCCCATAAAAAGAAGTCCAAGGGAGTCAAATCGCACGATCTTGGTGGCCATGGCACATTTCCTCTGCGCGAAATCACCGAAGGACTGCAATCGATGGATATTGACGTTGGTTGTGTGGCATGTTGCACCGTCTTGTTGGAAATAAACATCGTTCATATCCATTCCTTCAAGTTGCGGCAAAAAATAGTCCTCTATCATCACGTGATATCGCTCAGAATTGACGGTAACCGCGTCCCCGGCCGCATTTTCGGAAAAGTAAGTTCCGATGATGCCTTTTGACCACAATGCACACCACACAGTCACTTTTTGAGGATGCATCGGCTGCTCTCGATACTCACGGGGATTTTCGTTCGCCCAGATGCGGCAGTTTTGCTTGTTTACCGTCCCATTCAAAGTGAAATGCGCTTCATCGCTGAACATGATTTTTGATGAAAAATTGGCATCAATTTGGCGGTGTTCGAGGAGCCAATCTGAGAACGTTCAGCGCGAAAAATGGTCGGCTCGACGCAGCTCTTGCGTCAATTGGATCTTGTAGGCGTGTACATTCAAATCCTCGTGGAGAATGCGGAGCAAACTGGTTCTCGAAATGCCCAATTCTTGGGATCGACGATTGTTTCGAATCGTCTCTCACACTCTCCTTCACAACAGCAATATTTTCCGGTGTGCGAACGCTCCTTGGCCGGCCAGAGCCTGGCAGATTTGCCACAGAACCTGTTGCCTCGAATTTACGCACCAGACGACCGATGGTTGTTTCGTCTGGGCGGTTGTTGCGACCGAAATGTTCACGAAGCGCGCGAAACGTCTTTTTTATTTTTGCACCATTTTTGTAGTGCTCTTGAATAACTTTAATGCGGTCTTCAATCGAATACGACTCCATAGCGCTCAATGGTGAACATTCAACTAACTAAATGACATGTCGGTGACAGAAAACAAACATGGCGTCTATGTCAAATTGACGTTTACTTTCCTGCGTCCCTATTGGACAATCCTTTAGGAATCGTGTTTTGATTTCGGAGTGAGCATACCTTCATTTTCTTGGACAGTAGTGATTATAGATGTTCGCTCTCTTTTTGTTTTAGCAATCATAATATTTTTGATACATCTTTTTTTTAACCTGGAGGTTTATGAACATTTATTTTGAATTTTTGATCATCCTGAAGTTTATCGTTTAATTTTGGCTGGACTTGGTAATATTTCTCTTACTATTATACAAGAAAGAGGAAAATGGAAGCTTTAGGAATAATTTTTGCTAAAATAGCACATACTGAATTTTTTAGATGATTAATCATGGAACTTAAATTTCATACAGACCAGTTTTTACAGCAAGTGGTTCAACTGGAGTAATTTTAGCAATTTTTCTATGGAGCGTTCTTCATAACACATATGTTGAAGCTCACTTTGCTTTTATCAATTTTTGAAAATAATGTGTCCAAGGTGGCGGCGACACTGTTGGAGTCGACTCCTGAACTCGTTTACGCAAAACAGGGGGTGAGGACGATGCCAAACCACTTTTTTTTTCTAGAAATCCTCGGAGAAAAGTAGTCACAGATACTCAAATCTGTAATCAAAAGATGTCCTCTGCTATATTTTAAACAATTCCCTTAAGCAAGGTATCTTTCCATATAGTAAGCACGAAACGGAAGACAAAATTCGTGCGAAATCCGATTTGTAGAGGTTCGCGCGCGAAACTGACGCTTCATTTTTCAATATTTTCGGATGAAATTTTTACAGAGTGCCGAACACAAAACCCTACACGGTACTATCGAACCGCTTTTTCATTTTTTCCACTAAGCTCTTTTTAAAAAAACCGTGAAACTCAACAAAATAAGTAAGCATTAGTAAATCTTGTGCAAAAACAAAATGTCAAAAAGTGCTCCAAGTACTTCTTCTGAACATACTGTATGGATTTCGTTCGAAAATATTGAAAAATGGAGCGTCAGTTTCGAAGCAGCTGAACCTTTGTAAATGGCGAGTTTCGGAACCGCCCTAACTTCTTCAATTCGCCCCCCGAGTTTTTAATTTAATTTCGATGGTGTTTTTTTTATTATAATTGCGATAAATGTAAAATGCTCGCTCCAAAATTAAAATCATTTTTTGCATGCGTCCAGATTGCCTTTTTAATAATTCATTGAAACTGCTTATTTGGTTTTGGCGCTCGCTGTACATGATGACCTTTCTATTAACCGAGCAAATTTTTTTCTCTTATTATTCAACTATATGTGTTTATCTTGACATGCATTGAATCATAGAATATAAAGATATCTAGTGTACATTTAAAATCATATTTTGTGACAAGACTTTAATTATACCAGAGAAGTTTTACTTCGTTTAAAAAGTGAAGTAATTTGACCGTGTTAACTTTTTTCCATAAAATTCTTTTGTGTTTTGAAGAGTTTAAAAAGTGAAGTAATTTGACCGTGTTAACTTTTTCCCATAAAATTCTTTTGTGTTTTGAAGAGTAAATTTGTTAGGAGAAACGCATAGCATAGAAGTGAAAATACTGTTTGTGAATTATGTAGTGTACTTCGATTTTTAATTTTAGTGTTTTGATTTCTCTTATGAAACTATTAAGCTGTTATTCAAAGCTTATTTTAATTAATCTATATTAATTTATTGAAAATCAAAGTATTTTTGTAAAAATGCGTTAGTGTCATGTGCTATTAAGGATTCAATAAAAATAAATGTAAAAAAGGTTTTTTTTACTAGTCCTTTGACCCTCGTGATTTGTATAATAAAACTCTGGTAAATGTAAACACACACATATATTTATTACAACAGGTCAAATAAATGTTTAACAACTTAACATTTGCTTTGGAAGACAGTTACATTTATCACATATTAGACGAACATTACGTACAGTATTACAGTAATTCTTTGCTCCCGTTTTTTATGTTGACAAGAAAATGATCATTTTAACGATAAAAACATTCGTGTAAAAAAATCTTGAAAATGGATAGAAATAGAGAAACTCATTAAGGAAATGAAAACCTGCCTGAGAACATAATACGAGAAATTTTCAATAATAGTCAACACTGTTGCACAAAACGATCGTAACGAGGAGTTTGAAAAATGGAAACTATGCCATTTATATTCCAAAAGTTAGTCTTCAGAACAGGACAATTGTAAAAATAAAATGCTACACTAAAATTTATACAGGGTGAGAAAAAGTATAGATGAGAAAGAACGTAGTATTGTAACAGTATAAAAATGGAATTTGTGACTATAGATAGGGAAACATTGTTGATTAAATTACATTGGGATCGATGTTGAACGTTTTGCGAAATTATTTAGTAAATGTTTCGGGACGATGGACGAGAGCGACGCATCTGGTACATTACAAAAACGAAAAGATTTAGTGTCTGTTTATGTGCAAGAGCAAGGAAATCTAGCGATGTTCTATGACATTTTAGTCAAAGATTGCATAACAATTAACCAGCGCGTTACGCAACAGTTCTGAGTGTTTTTTTTTTCGCGTTTTTTGGTGTTTTCGGGACGATGGACGAGCGTGACGCATCTGGTACATTAAAAAAAAACGACAAGATAGAAAAGATAACGGATAAAATCAAAGTAAATGCTGAGAACCAATGCAGACACTGCAAGAAAAAATGGATTCTACAAGCACTTCAAAAAATGGTTTTTGAAGAAAGAAAAAATATTTTTCGATTTAGTGTCTGTTTATGTGCAAGATCAAGGGAATCTAGCGATGTTCTATGACATTTTAGTCAAAGATTGCATAACAACCAGCACGTTACGCAACAGTTGTGTGTTTTTTTTTCGCGTTTTCGGGACGATGGACGAGCGTGACGCATCTGGTACATTAAAAAAAACGTCAAGATAGAAAAGATAAAGGATAAAATCAAAGTAAATGCTAAGGACCAATGCAGACACTGCAAGAAAAAATGGATTCTACAAGCACTTCAAAAAATGGTTTTTGAAGAAAGAAAAAATATTTTTCGGTTTAGTGTCTGTTTATGTGCAAGAGCAAGAGAATCTAGCGATGTTCTATGACATTTTATTCGAAGATTGTATGACGATTAACCAGTGCATTACGCAACAGTTTTGGGTGGTTTTTCGCGTGTTTTTGGCGTTCTCGGGACGATGGACGAGGGTGACGCATCTGGTATATTAAAAAAACGACAAAATTGAAAAGATAAAGGATAAAATCAAAGTAAATCCTAAGAAACAATGCAGGCACTGCAAGAAAAAATGGATTCTACAAGCACTTCAAAAAATGGTTTTTGAAGAAAGAAAAAATATTTTTCGATTTAGTGTCTGTTTATGTGCAAGAGCATCTAGCGATGTTCTAGGACATTTTAGTCGAATATTGCAAAAACAATTAACCAGTGCGTTAAGCAACAGATCTGGGTGTTTTTTTCGCGTTTTTTGGCGTTCTCGGGACGATGGAGGAGGGTGACGCATCTGGTAGATTAAAAAAACGACAAAATTGAAAAGATAAAGGATAAAATCAAAGTAAATCCTAAGTAACAATGCAGGCACTGCAAGAAAACATGGATTCTACAAGCACTTCAAAAAATGGTTTTTTAAGAAAGAAAAAATATTTTTCGATTTAGTGTCTGTTTATGTGCAAGAGCATCTAGCGATGTTCTAGGAGATTTTAGTCGAAGATTGCAAAAACAATTAACCAGTGCGTTAAGCAACAGTTCTGGGTGGTTTTTTCGCGTTTTTTGGCGTTCTCGGGACGATGGACGAGGGTGACGCATCTGGTATATTAAAAAAACGACAAAATTGATAAGATAAAGGGTGAAATCAAAGTAAATGCTAAGAAACAAGGCAGGCACTGCAAGAAAAAATGGATTGTACGAGCACTTCAAAAAATGGTTTTTGAAGAAAGTAAAAATATTTTTCGATTTAGTGTCTGTTTATGTGCAAGAGCATCTAGCGATGTTCTAGGACATTTTAGTCGAATATTGCAAAAACAATTAACCAGTGCGTTAAGCAACAGATCTGGGTGTTTTTTTCGCGTTTTTTGGCGTTCTCGGGACGATGGAGGAGGGTGACGCATCTGGTAGATTAAAAAAACGACAAAATTGAAAAGATAAAGGATAAAATCAAAGTAAATCCTAAGTAACAATGCAGGCACTGCAAGAAAACATGGATTCTACAAGCACTTCAAAAAATGGTTTTTTAAGAAAGAAAAAATATTTTTCGATTTAGTGTCTGTTTATGTGCAAGAGCATCTAGCGATGTTCTAGGAGATTTTAGTCGAAGATTGCAAAAACAATTAACCAGTGCGTTAAGCAACAGTTCTGGGTGGTTTTTTCGCGTTTTTTGGCGTTCTCGGGACGATGGACGAGGGTGACGCATCTGGTATATTAAAAAAACGACAAAATTGATAAGATAAAGGGTGAAATCAAAGTAAATGCTAAGAAACAAGGCAGGCACTGCAAGAAAAAATGGATTGTACGAGCACTTCAAAAAATGGTTTTTGAAGAAAGTAAAAATATTTTTCGATTTAGTGTCTGTTTATGTGCAAGAGCAAGGAAATCTAGCTATGTTCTAGGACATTTTAATCAAATATTGCATAACAATTAATCAGCGCGTTACGCAACAGTTCTGAGCGTTTTTTTTGGCGTTTTCGGGACGATGGACGAGGGTGACGCATCTAGTACATTAAAAAAACGACAAGATAGAAAAGATAAAGGGTAAAATCAAAGTAAATGCTAAGAAACAATGCAGGCACTGCAAGAAAAAATGGATTCTACAAGCACGTCCAAAAATTTCAAAATAGTTTTTGAAGAAAATTTGTTTTAGATTTAGTGTCTATTTATGTGCAAGACCATGGGAATCAAGCGATCGCACAATAATTAACCAGTGTGTTACGACAACAGTTCTGGATGGTTTTCGCGTTTTTGGGACGATGGACGAGGGTAACGCATCTAGTACATTAAAAAAACGACAGCCTCATGCTCGCTTGTCGTTTTGAGGGATGGACGTCGTTTTCTGGAAAGGGAATGATACCCCTGACAGTCCTGGTCTATGCTGGTTTTGTGTGGTGCCTTCTTCAAATTCCGAATCTCTCATGTTAGATTTCCAGACTTGTAGTAACACACTAGGAACGTGATTAATGAAAAGAAAAAAACGAACTATTATCTGCAAGACAGATAAAAATCAAACGTATTATCCTGTACTGAAGATCACCTCTGTGGTGGAAACACAGCAAAGAAAAATCTGTCAATACACGTGGTTGTATTGGCCAAACAAGCAAGGGAGATTATTGACATGTAAACCTCAGGATATTACATGTTTCATATGCTCACACAATCATAAATATAGATTATTCGTTTGATTACATATACGTACAAGCTAATAAGCACTACTTTACAGTTAAAAAAAAATTATTGCACGGCTCTTGCCTCAATGGTAACTTTAGGATTCTCGATATCCTGTTTGCTCTGGACCAGCCTCAATTCTTTCTCTCGGCTAGTAGGTGTGGAACCTGGAAGGAAATGAAATGCTGAAGTAGATCAAGAAACAATGGTAGAAGATACGTTTATTTACAGAATCCCTATACAGAGCAATATAGAATTAAAAAAACTATTATCCACAGGTATTTAGTGGCATATTCTCAGCAGCACACTTTAGTTCCTTGAGTTTACATTTAAATATGTTATTACTGATAATGGTGATTTCAACATTAGATTTTTCCTATCAGCAGTAGAATAAAATGGTAATGACTGTATAGAGTTAAATTATACCCAGTTCCTTATTCTGGATATATGTGGCGCTTTTCAAACACTAGATATTTCAAAAACTTCCTTTGTAGTTTATCCAGTCTTTTCCTTGTGCCACTGATAGTTTCAAATTATCGACAATTTCTAACGACGAATCCATACGTTCTGTACGCTTCAGCAATTTTGTTATCAATATTATTAAACGGATTTGTGAATCGAATAATACTCCTCGGTTTTCATTTGTTAAATGACGCTCCAAAAAAATCCCATCATTGTGGTAATCAAATAAAATTTGTACTTTTTTTTCAGTGATAATTATTAAAACAAATTTGTTGAACATGACCTGTAATCTACATCAATTTTCTATAGCAGTTGTTCCACAATAGGCTTTAAGAACAGCAGATCATTAATGAACATATTAAATAAAAGTGGACCTAAGTTCGATCCTTGGAGAACACCTGAGTTTACACTATATGTGTTAGAAGTACATACTGTGAAGAATTACAAAATTCTACCAAATCCGTCGAGAAATCATCACCAAGTTTTTTTTAATGAGAATAACAGTCACTTGATCAAAAGCTTTTGAAAAAGTAAAAGCACCTCTTGGCCCTAAGCAAAAAGCCTAGCGCTTTCCCAGCAGCTGCCGCTATTGAAGAATACATTCAGTATGAAGTTTACTAGTGAGACATCTATGAAGCGTTAAGAATAAGCTACCTTCTTTTATACCGCAGGCGGTACGTTTCAATATCGCTTGTAAAGATGCGATGGTCCTCTCGAGCGATGTTTTTAAATCACCCTTAGTCTTATGCATCCACGACAGCATCAGGGAGGCGAACACGTCACCTGTGCCGATGAATGCTATCGGAAATTTCGGCACTTCTAGCGTAAATTTCTGTTTATTCTTATCTGAAACAGAACGTTTCGTTTCAGGTATGAGAAGACGCAGTGTTTGAAGATGAAGTGATGCAATGTGTAAGTGATACGCTAGATATATTGCAAACTGTTAACAATACTTTAGTCATTCGCCAGTTTGTAGGGATCCAATTTCTCTTATTTCTGGTGGTGCTATAAAAGTTATTTATTCACTTTGTTCAATGTCCTTTATGGTACCTCCAATGCAGGTTCTGGGTTAAACACAATCCTTCTTTGTACTTTGTTGAGGCAGTATTTTTAACAGTTTTCATAAATGTAATTTTTCCTTTTATCCATTAAATCTTATAGAACAAATTCGTTGTAGTTTTATTCACCAACCTCTGATGCTGCTAGCAAAAACATGCAGCTCAGGTACGCCCTCAAATTCAGCTGATGATATCACAACAATCTCACATCCTTTGCCATGTAACACGTCACAAGCTTTCCAAATATCGTCTGGGGTTTTGATTTGCAGGTCGGTTAGCAACTGCGCTTCAAACAAGTTGGGAGTTAGGATTGTTGCTAGAGGAATTACGACTTCTTTGTAGATCGGTATTAGTTCTTGCGGGACATAGATTTTTCCATTGTCTCCGATCACGGGGTCACAAACTGCAAGAAATTTAGTAAAATGGATAACAAACTACGAGGAATGTGTCGTAAATGTGAGGGGCAATCCAAAATCTTCGCACGACAATGCGCATCCTCATGTCTCACAACAAACTAGGTACTTAATCGAGCGATTTGGCTTGGAATTCATCACCCATCCCCGTTTTTTCAAATAAAAAATTCCTTGTGCCTGAAAAAAATGTGGGAACCACCCTCGTGTTTCTTGAGTTCAGATTAAATCGTAAATTAATCATTGAATAATTTACATGTTAGTCTAAACCAACTTAACTTTTGGTCTAGGTTGTGCTATCAGAAATCCATAGTAGCTTGAGTATAAAAAATAAGGAAAACAGGTTTTCGTTCCACAGTGAATGTTTTGACTTGCAAACATGTCTGTTAAAAGATACCACAATGATTCATATACAACAAGTTTATCTTATAGTCAGTATCAAATTCCCTCAAGGTTATAGCGAAACACTTGCTTTCATAATAATTTGCTCTAAATAACTGTTGCGATGCTGATTTTCTGTGACTGCATTATTGCAGTTGTAAAAACATCGACTTATGTATGGTATTTCGATGTTTCAGATCATTTTCATCCCATTAACTGCCACAAAATTATGCGGTCAAAATATTCAACAGTGCTATAAAAATATGTATATACATAGATGTTCTTATTGATGACATCATATTTTTGTTGCTGATTGAATGAATGAAAAACAATGCAATTTGATTTTGAGGTCTAGTAAGGCGTATCTTTCACCTGCGGAATATTGCAAAGATTTCAAATTTTCAAGAAAACGAAATTCTTAGGCACATAAAAATTTTCAGTTTTCATCAAAATACTGGAAGCATCTTAAAAACTGGGGAAGCTTTCCAAATTTTCAATATCTAAAAACTTACATAATACCCAAAATTTTAATTTTCAAAATTTACAATTTCACGATTTTTAGTATTTCAAGAATTTCGAAATTTTCAAAATGAACAAACACATTTTTTTTTTAAATTTTCATTTTTCAAGATTTTCAAAATTCACTAATTCAAGATTTTTAGGATAATCAGGAATTTCGAAATTTTCAAGATAATCAGAATTTTGGCATTTTTTATAGCTCATTAAAATTTTCAGAATTTTTAACATTTTCAAACTTAAAAATTTACAGAATGTTTTTAATTTTCAAGATTTTTCAGAACAAAATTATATATTTTTTTAAAATTGTCAGTTTTCAAAATTGTCAATTTTTTTAAATCTTCATTTTTCAAGATATTCAGAATTTTTGCATTTTTTAAGGACTTTTAAAACTCATTCAAAATTTTCAGAATGTCTTTAATTTTCAAGAGTATCAAAATTTTCAGTTATCAATATTTTCAAATTTTTAAAATCCTCAGTTTACAAGATTTTCAAAATTCACAAATTCAAGATTTTTAGGATAATCAGGAATTACGAAATTTTCAAGATATTCAGAATTTTGGCATTTTTTAAAGCTCATTAAAATTTTCAGAATTTTTTACATTTTCAAAATTTAAAATTTACAGAATGTTTTTAATTTTCAAGATTTTCAGAACAAAATTATAAATTTTTTTAAAATTGTCAGATTTCAAGATTTACAATTTTTTTAAATCTTCATTTTCAAGATATTCAGAATTTTTGCATTTTTTAAGGAATTTTACACGTTTAAAATTTTCAGAAAATATAATTTTCAAAATTTTGAAAATGAACAAAATTTTCAGTAATCGAAATTTTCTGTTTTCAAGATTTTCAAAATAGACAATTTCAAGATTTTTACGATAATCAGGAATTTTGATACTTTCAAGATATTCAGAATTTTTGCATTTTTTAAGGATTTGTAAAACTCATTTAAAATTTCAGAATTTTTAAAACTTATAATTTTCAGATAAAATTTTCAAGATTTTCAAAATGAACAAAATTTTCAGTTAATAAATTTTCAAATTTTTAAAAATTTTCAGTTTTAAGATTTTCAAAATTGACAATTTCAAGATTTTTAGGATAATCAGGAATTTTGAAATTCAGAAGATATTCAGAATTTTTGCATTTTTAAAGGATATTTAAAACTCATTCAAAAATTTCAGAATGTTTTTAATTTTCAAGGTTATCAAAATTTTCAGTTATCAATATTTTCAAATTCTTTAAAATTCTGAGTTTTCAAGATTTTTACAATTAACAATTTCAAGATTTTTAGGATAATCAGGAATTTCGAAATTTTCAAGATATTCAGAATTTTGCATTTTTTAAGGATTTTTAAAACTCATCCAAAATTTTTAGAACTTTTCAAAATAAACAAAATTTTCAGTTTTTTTTAAAAATTTCAGTTTTCATCATTTTCCTTTCTCTCCACATAGAAATCCTAGCTAATTTTGTGGTGTAGCTTATGTTGAAAATATAGACATTAAACATAATGATAAATACAGGAACACTTGTTAAAGCCTCAATATACAGTGTTCCAAACAATTCTGATTACCAAGAACAGGTGTTGAGCATTTTTATGCCAAAGATGAGACTGAATAAAGACAAAACATGAATATTGTAGAAATAACACTTTGGTGACATTACACTAAAAACTTTCAATGTGAAACTTCAGCAAGTAGAATAGGTTGAAGGAGGCGTTTGACAAAAATGAATTCAATAGTTCGTAATTTTTGTATGCACTGGAACAGCCAGATCGTTCCACAAAATTTTGATCTCCTAGAGACAAGGGAGCGGTTATATCAGCCGGTTCTGGATAAATGAAGTTCAACATGGTTAGGATGAGAGGCCAAAGTCAGTCAACCTGAATACTACATTGATAAAAGTCTTAAGTTGTTAGTATCAAAGTGATATTACCATAGATAAGTTTCGGATTTTTCGTTTTTAAATGCTTCACAACCTCGGCAACCTCTTGTAAGAATGAGGCTGCCCCAATATAGCCTGTTAAAAGATATGAGTAAAGATCAATTTCGTTTTCGATAAGTCCATCCATAAGGTCTCTGAGATCTTTCTCTGTTAGCACTTGTCCTGTCAGCTTTTTGTACCCAGTATGGGTGCAAAATTGGACAGAGTTTATAAAATCAACTTCCAGACCTAAAAGCTGGAAGCATCAATTGTATTTGGTGCACACAAGGGTTATATTTACAAATTACAGTACCTGCATAGGGAAAACAGCGCTTTTATTGCCGACATAGCCTGAAACGACGTGGCTTTGGATAGATAAAACTCTTGGATATGCACTTTCACACATGTTTGTCTATCAAATTCTGCTTTGTATCTTGATACAAGGTATTATAAAGTGGTCTCTGTACAAAGATAAGATCATTTGTAAATCAAGTAAAGATAACATGGCCACGCAAGACAACTATTGAAATATTCTCTACTAGACTATCCGTAGCTAAATTTTTCTCGAAATCATTGCACAATCCTTAAAAATATGCAAATGAAGATTGAAAAACTGCCGCATTGACGTTCTAAACGACTCCGTCGTTACCCCGGGATAGACATACGGTTTGAAAGTTAATCTTACCTGGATTGCGGCGTTGCCAGCTCTTCGGACGATTTTGCTACCTCTGCTATCAGCATTCCTTGAACCTTTTTGTTCGAGGCCTTGCTAATAGTTTTGAAATTTTTCAGAAACGAATGTAAGTACATAAGAATACTTACAAAAACGTTAGATTAGTGCACGTCTCTGTAAATTTCTTCTTATAATAATGTATTATAGGGTGGTCAAGATAAGGATCAGACTAGGTTAAACTCAGTAATCACACAATCTTACATCAAGCATTTGTTTGCAACGCCTACTTAAATATAATGAAAAGGTAAAAAAATACTTTTGTTTATAATTAAAAAACAAATCGTTGACGTCATGGAAAAAGCTGCTATTAGATACAATGCAGCATTTTTTTAAAAACATCATCATATAGTGCCTAAATAGTGCCATTAGTTTGTTGATATTTCTTAAAATAAAGTCAGACAAAAATAAAAACGATTTGGCCAAATTTATTAAAAAAAAACATAGGATGTCAATCCTTACACACAAGTAGATGAGTTGCAAGGCTCACCTAGTATTCCTGCACAGGTATCCTGTTTCCCTCAGAAGAGTTGGAACTGGGCCTAATTTCCCCTTTGGAGACACTTAACACCCAAGTCACAACACCAAAACACCACTGAGAGACAACCGAGAACCCTATAGTGAACACCGCTACTGAAAAAAAGTAGCTAAACCGAATACAGCTCTGTGCGGACTGCGAGCGCGTGGACATTCCGCCGCGACGGCGGCTGCCGAGAGACTGAAGCGTGTGAGTGCTGCCGGTCAACGTAAACATCGAGTCGCTTCGGGAGCAGACGCGCGGAGTGGGAGCTGGAAAGGGGCGTGGCCATACCGTATCGCCGCGGCGAGGTACAGCACTCGCACGCGTCAGTCTCTCGGCGACCGCCGTCGCAGCGGAATGTCCACGCGTTCACAGGTCTATTCGGTTTAGATACTGTTTTTCAATAGTGGTGTTCACTATAGGGTTCTCGGTTGTCTCTCAGTGGTGCCTTGGTGTTGTGACTTGGGTGTTAAGTATCTCCAAAGTGGAAATTAGATCTACTTCCAATTCATCTGAAGGAAACAGGATACCTGTGGAGGAAACTAGGTGAGCCTTGCATACTTATCTACTTGTGTGTAAGGGTTGACATCCTATGTTTTTTTAAATAAATTGCCCACATTGCATGCACTGAGAAATTAGTCATATACTGAGGTATTTGGGAAAAACTAAAATTTGGCCAAAACGTTTTTATTTTCGTCGAATTGCCACACTGTATCTAAAATAGCAGCTTTTTCTACTACTTCAACGATATATCACGTTACAGTTGTTTTTTTAGTTATAAACAAACGTGTTTTTTTTTCTAGTTTTTCATTATGTTTAAGTAGGCGTTGCAAACAAATGCTCGATGTAAAATTGTGTGATTACTGATTTTAACCTAGTCTGATCCTTATCTTGATCACTTAAATGCCCCTAATTCATAAAGTATTTTATTTTAAAAAACTGGGTATTTATAAAAGTTTCCATTTTCAGAGACATTAACGTTCCGCCGCATAGACGCCAGGCGACGCAAAATGTAAATAACAGCTTTTTTAGTTATTTGGCTAACATTGCTACGCTAAAAATTTTATATATCTCTATTGGTATCCTTCAATGTTTTATTCAGCTTTTTTATATAACATTCTAGCAAAATTGTCCGATGAGCTGGCAGCGCTGCAATTTAAGTGACAAGATCAACTACTAAAACGTATGTCTATCCCGGGGTAACAAGGGATTCATATAGTACGTCAAAGCGGCACTTTTCCAATCTTCATTTGCATTTTTTAAGCGGTGTGCAACGATAATTCTCATTTGTTAAAAACATAACTAGCTGGTTGTTCCTGGATTATAAGAAGTTTGAGAGAATCATTTCGTTTGTATTTACTATCACAGATCTCCCGTGCCGATATACTTAAGAATATTCGATGATGTCTGACTGACAGTCCAGTTCTATGAAGGCATTTCTCTTTTGCCGTTCTGTGGAATCAGAGCTGCCATGCGTCACTGCAAGTGCCGCCAACATCACCAACAAATTCGTCGCTGCTCAGTTTTTGTCTCCCCAAGTCCGCGTTTGTTCGTTAATTGCACCAATTCAACTTGTAATCCCAGGAATGAGGAATTAATGTTCTATCCAGACTCGAAACTAGGTACACATCTTCCGATTCAGACTGATGCAGCATTCTAAAATGCTCATGCTCGTTTATATCGATCATATTTTTTAGTGTTCTCATGAAGGCAGTGACTGTTTTCCAACTGTAACTTGACATCTCCTCGAACGTCACTAATGGATTTCGATCTAAGCAAAGAAAATATTCAACCCTTGCGAGGAGGAAGAAATGTCCAGCAATTAGGGATGGCTCTACAAGCGCAGACCAGCAGGGAATATCAAGCTGAACTCCTGCATCAACAACAGTGAGTTCTGTTGACATGTACTTTTTCCCTGTTTTTGGTTGCCTCTTGTGGCAGTTGTTTGTATTGCCCTTTATTCCTCTATATAAACAAACTGTTATCCCCAGCGTTGATGTGGTTTTTTAATGAGATGGAATGGTAGAACACTAACGGCCGTATCGTCGGTCGTTCCTTCGATTGTAGCACGCCTTTATGGCCTCCTTGATTGTCATAGTCTTTTCTACAATTGTAGGATGCCTTTATGGCCTGCTTGATTGTCATAGTCTTTTCTACAATTGTAGGTCACCTTTATGGCCTGCTTGATTGTCATAATCCTTTCTACATTAATTGTAGGATGCCTTTATGGCCTGCTTGATTGTCATAGTCTTTTCTACAATTGTATGACACCTTTATGGCCTGCTTGATTGTCATAGTCTTTTCTACAATTGTAGGATGCCATTATGGCCTGCTTGATTGTCATAATCCTTTCTACATTAATTGTAGGATGCCTTTATGGCCTGCTTGATTGTCATAGTCTTTTCTACAATTGTAGGTCACCTTTATGGCCTGCTTGATTGTCATAATCCTTTCTACATTAATTGTAGGATGCCTTTATGGCCTGCTTGATTGTCATAGTCTTTTCTACAATTGTATGACACCTTTATGGCCTGCTTGATTGTCATAGTCTTTTCTACAATTGTAGGATGCCATTATGGCCTGCTTGATTGTCATAGTCTTTTCTACAATTGTAGGATGCCTTTATGGCCTGCTTGATTTTACATACAAGTGAATGATTCTTCAGGTAGACAATATACGTATAAAATTCTTAAAATTGGCAACTAAGATTTTTATGGAGGAATTAGAAGCTGACGAACTGGGGCTGCTGAAACATTTGTCCCAGTTCTTTCATCACTTTAAGAATGTAAATATTGTTTTTAAAAATACAGAAAAAATAGCTATATCTATTCCTGATTTAAACTTATGTTTATGTTTGATTTGTTTATGACCAATGAATGTTAGTTTCATTAAAACTGGGCCATACAAGAAACTAGATTTGCCAAAAGTTTGTTGTTGATGTTTTTCCTTATTGCTCTTCATAACAGTAATTCTTGATTCACTGACAAATCATCGATATCAAAATGGCTCAAATCTAAAAAAAAAATACCAACTATAATGTCAAATTTTGTGATAACTGCTGAATTTCATTATTGATATTTATCATATTTTAACAATTCTAAACAAATGCTATTTTTTTTTAATTTAACTGAAATGTAAAAAACACCTCATTGGTGAAATATAAATATTTATATAACAAATAAAGGCAACATTTTGTTATATTCTGCTGACTTCAAGAAGACAATAATTTTATTTTCTGATGCAATTTAAATGAAATGCAACTGAATATGAGTAAGCGATGTGATGATGAACTTTTTATAGGATACATAGGGCAATTAATTTTAACTTTTTCAACTTGAATCTGCAGTCATGGAAAAAGATAATATCATAAAAGACCTTGGTGCTGTTGTAGATCATAATCTTTCTTTGAAAAATCACATTGAATATATAACCAATAAGGCAACGACACTATTGGGGTTTGTTGTTGTTCAACATTTAGTCTTACCTGTTCGAAAATAGACAGATTTTTTAACAAGGAATCACCCTCTAAAATATTTCCGTCTATTTTTCGAACACTCTGTATATTTGTGACAAATACACACAAATGTATATAATCTATTTTCATTTATTTGTCTATTGTAAATTCTGAGAAGATTGTTTTATAAAAATGCTTGATCATATTCATTTTTTCTGTTTGCACATTGTCGTTATATTATGGTTTGTGTATCGGAGAGTTTTGAAAATTGCTTTTCTATAGGGAGTTTGAAAATCTCATCAGAACATATGAAGGTGAAGACCCGCTAGAGAATTATTACAACTACATCTCGTGGATCGAACAGAGTTACCCGAAAAGGGGACACGAGGGAAATTTATTACCTTTGCTGGAAAGTTGCTTACAGTTATTTGAAAACGACAAGCGGTACACGAATGACATACGTTACTGCAAGCTTCTGATCAAATATGTAAGTATATTAGTAAATACAAATTTTTGTAAATTGTCTTTACAATACATTTTTTTTTCAGTTTGACACACTTCCCAACCCGATAGAGTCGTATCAGATGGCAAAGTCGAAAGGGCTGTGTGTTGGATGCACGGACTTGTACAAGGCCTGGGCGTATTACTACGAAGCCGTCGGAGATTTCCAAAACGCAAACAGTATATTCGAGGAGGGAAAAAGGAATCTCGCACAACCTTACGACGAATTGGAGATCGCACATAACAATATGATCATGGCTGCCGGTCAACACGTAAGTAGCCGCTTATTTAAAGTTTAAATGCGGTTTATGATCGTTTACGTCGTTTCAGCTCCTGTTCGGCCCGGACGAGAACCGCCTCCAAGAGAAGCGGCACGCTCTGACGTCGCTGCAGCCACGCCACGGCGGCAGAGTCGGCATGGTGCGCACCGCCGCCTTCCTATCCGGGCCGGGGGCGGTGACCGGCGGGGGCGGAGCCGTTTCGCGCACCAATAACAACGCGGCGTGCGCGGTGCACGTGTACGAGGGGGCGGGGCCTCAGCAGAACGAAGCCGCGGCGGCGCCGGCAAGCGTCATCGGCGCTGTCAGGAGGCAGGACGCCGTCAAGGAGAACGAGCTGAAGCCGGGACCGTGGACGACGGTGCCCGTCAAGAAGAGGGTCGTCGGCGATAAGGTCGGACCGGCGTTCACCGGTGAGCAGACCCAAATTTTTTACAGGGGAAGTGTGAAAACTTATTCTTATTCCAGTGCATTGCGATATCCCGGACAACGCGACGACGGCCGGCGCAAGCGCCTGCTTCAGCCCTTCGAGCGGGATCCGGCTCCCCAAAAACCACCCGCGCGCCTGCCTGGAACATTACGCCGATTTCCGGGTGAAGATCAGCTATCCGGAACCGCCGAACCCGGCAGTGGTGCCGATGTACCCGAAGGACCGCGTCTACGCCCTCGAGGACACGGAGTTTAGCATCGAGGAGTTGAGGGCCGAACGGTATCCGAGGGGCGTGCAACAGGCTCAGCAGTCGCTGCATGAGGTAAATAGCTGTTAAATTTCTGGAATTGGTAAAACATTTTCACAAGCAATTGACCCAAGTTATACATTTTGATATAATAATAAGAATATGTGATTATTTGTGACAGCCGTATCTGCGCACATTTGCAGCTGATTTTTTATATTAAACAATATCTTGTGCCTAAAAAAATTGTGGTAACCTTAGGGTGGATTTCACAATCTAACAAACCATTATTCTGCACCAATAGGGTACGAGTACCAAACAGTCCGTTAAATATACCCAATCAGCCTCAAGATCTCTCCGTCAAATTTTTGGCAGCAAATAGCATCAAACTATTCAAAACAAAACACTGTGAAATATGAAGAGACAGCTTGCCATTGAATTATGTAAAACTGAGTCAAAATTTTTAAAAATGCTTGATGTCTGAGTAAAATCTATTTTTCAGATTAGCTGAAGGTTTTTCCATGTTTACTGCAACTTTTGTATTTCATATGTGATTATATCACCTACCGTGTGCTTATAGTTTATCCTACATTTGCGAACTTGCACTTACAAACCCTTACATGGAAAAGCCTTTTCACTCAAATTTTTGTTAGGTGTTGCATTTCAACACATTCATACACTTCTTTCCAGTTCCTCAACGATATTTTAACCGCACTGGTCCGAAACCGTTCAACAGTTTCAACATTCATACATACAATTGCAGTTGCGGTTTTTTGTTTTAATTTCAGTGTATAATCAGTCGCACCATCGGTGATGGTACATTCAACATAACCACGTATTTAGGGGTTCGTGCAGATTTAACGTGTACACGACGTCGTCATTAGGCGCTCCTCTGGCGATGTCCGATTGCGTTCAGGTGCCTTCTGCAGGTACCTCTTCGCCACGGTCAGGAGTTGATACCAGCGCGGCTCTCGTTTTTTTTGCTCTAGGCATGGCCATCCTCAATTAATCGCACAAAAAACAAGTCCAAGGCAGAAAAACACACCCAAAACAAATCTCTACCGCAAATTCGTCAACAACTCAAATAAAAACAACAGATGATTCACCGCCTCGCTTTGACCGTAAATCGTCGTGGAACACGAGACACCACAGAATTATTATGATTACGTCAATACGAGCATAAAACATTACAGAAAGAGCTATCCAAGGGTAAGACGAGTTCCGAAACCACCCGAATCAAAGTGGTCTTGTTTATAATACAGTCGAATTTTCACGATTTTATTCAACATTTTAATAGAATCCACTGACCTTTGACAGCTTCCGTCAAATTGCATTTCGTTATGGTATTTTCCTATTGGTCCATAATAATAATGTTGGTGAAATCGGCCCTTAGACGATTATTATTAGTATTAATAGCTTCCCCATGCATTATTTTATATTTTTTTGGGTCCATTAACAACTAAATTAGTAATTCGTCGCTAACATCGAGGTAAAATAAGATGACTCCAAAATGATTCAAGGAATTTTGTTGATGACAATATTTTCAGTTGAAGAACGAAATCAGGCAGACACCGCCGAAGGAAGCACCGCACGGATCTGTTCAAGACTCTCCGATGTTTTATCAGGAATTGCATACATCGACGGTCGTCAAACAGCAAACTCCATTGCCGAAAACTCCAATCAAGGTGCATTTTTGCATTATATTTTTCTAAATCGGATAAATATTTTCGGGGATCTGTGGGGAGCAAAAATAACGGACAGTTGGAACATTTTGCCCAAATTCAAATCTCGATATTTTCGGAACCGAAAGAGATATCGAGCTGCGATATTCGTGAGGTTTTTGACCAACTTTTTACAGGGTTCTACCGGTATATTTCTTTTATTTATCCACTTATATAAGGTGAGTAAAGGAAGTCAGGTTTTTTAGCAAAGTTTGGGGCTATGTCAGATTCTCAATTTTTGATCTTGGAACATTTTCTATGCATCTTTTTGATATTTGGACTATCCTTAAAAAGTGATATCTCAAGTTTTCCGAAAGTTGGCTATAACTCAAATTATCGAATTTTTAACTTCCCGCAATAATGACTTTTTTCTGTGATGGGAAAAAGTTTGACATTTAACAAAAAACTGTCACTTTTATGAAATTCCTTTTATCCCCGGAAAAAAATTAGTACTTTTTTCCCGGATATTGAATAAACACAAAGTTACATTTCCTTTATATCAAAAGTACAATTATTAAATGTCCTTTGTATGAATGACACGTTCCTTAAACTATTCGGTACAGCAGCCGAATTTTCTTGTGTCGAAATTATATGTTTTTCTGCCATCACAACTCCCGTTGATGTACTTGGAAATCCGGTGTTATTTCAGCACTACCACACGTTTTAAACACTTTATTAGCTATTTTTGTACGGTGTGCTACCGATTCATCAACATCATACTTCAACGACCGCCATGCTTCTTTAGTGTCATCAAGTCTCCACCAGATTCAACTAAAAGTGTAGCAGACGATCTTCGAAATGAATTACCTGTATATGAGTTCGCATTTTCATGTTGAAGAAAATTAGCGACTGTTTCGGGAACCTTACAAAACTGGTTTTTACCCACAGCATGATTGATACATTTTCCATTGCGATCCTTTGCTGCTGATGGATGAAGTACTACAAATCTCATGTTTACATCATTCTTTTCACAATTAATAACGTTCCCGAATCTTCAATATCATCTAATATTACCTGTCTGATTTCACATATTCGTCAATCTCCTGCAATCCCAAATACAACAACCTTGGCCATTAAATAAACTCAGCATTATTTAAAAAATCACTAATTTGTGTACTCGTAAAACTCGCAGCTTTCTTGGGCTTGTAACCTTTCCCATTTTGTCTCAGAAATGTAATGAGTTTGAAATATTTTGAAATGTCTACATTGTTATTGAATCGTAACATACTTTTAATCATTGAATAATTCGACGACACTGTTGATGGCTTTTGTTGTGCCAATTACGAAAAATAAACCCTGCGACAAAGAACTGCGTGTTTTTTACATCTTCCATCCCATGAATCTTGAATTCGCGGATTCGTAAATTTTCCGCGATTTAACTGGCAATAATTTTTGTGACGCTATTTTGACGACTTCTACTGATTCAGGTGGAGTCAAAGAAAACTCGGAATCAGACATTTTTTACTTTATAGTATTAAAAATAACTTCTGAACAACCACTAAGTTCGCAGTTTTTAAATCAAATCACAAAATTGACAGCTATTTGATTACTTTAAAAGTTTCCTTAGCAACGCAGGTCTAATTGTCGTACAACATGGCCTACTAATCTCAAAATTCAAATTTCATATCGATATTTCCTGATTTAAATATTGTAATAATATAATTTTTCAGTATTAAATCGTTTTTCTCGTCACAGAAAAAAAAATGTGTATTATACACTGGAAAAATACTAGATTTTAAAATCTAGTACCACTTATATAATAATAACTATAAGCTCGACCCCGTATTTTTTGTGATTACCCTCTCCATGCAAATATGTAGGACCTTTTTCCGATTAGAAGATCTTAAATTAGCTCCCAAAGCAATACGAAAGAGTCAGTCATTTATAATTGCTTGAAAATGTACTTGTGCCCCCCTGAGGCTATCAAAATATTCAACAGCTTGAAGATACTTCGCCGTGAACCTGCAATTTATGCGGTGTATCTCTGTTGATTTTGCACCGGTGTGTGGTTTGCGACACGTTCAATAATCTTGTTGTCCGTTATAGCAGTAATATTTTCAGAAGCAAGAAAATACCTTGTCCGATCTGAGGAACCCTTTCACAAGTTGGGGCAGAAGTCCGACACAATCGGATGAGTTGGACATTTGGAGTTCGCCGGGAATAACGACTCCGCCAAAGTCGAGTTTCCAAATATTCGAACAGTCGTTGGCCGAAGTCCAACCTAAAGCTCCTAACAAAGGTAAGACACCGGAAATGTGGCAAGGTAACGTTGAAATGTTAGCGAGTGTTTAGATACATTTTTGTGCCATTATCTTGAAATTGTTAAGCAGAAACGTTGCTCAAGGTAACGCGAATTTACTGACAATTTGAGGATTATTTATGTTTTGATCAGGTACTTATTTAATTCTGTCTCCGTTGTAATGGCAGGTTTTCTATGGTCTGTTCCAAAAGTTCTGGTAGGTTATTGGCTAGAAAGCCAAGGTATCCTTCTCCTGACAACTTTGGGGGTAACAAGGCCTGCACTTGTACATGTTACGGATAAAGCAATTTTTTCCATAGGATTCTACGGACTATGGTATGCGATAGTCCTACGCGGCGCCCTAATTCCCGAGTGTTGATATCTGCATTGATTTCCACGATATTTAAAATTTGTTCCTCCTGCTCTACAGTAACCTGTCTTTCACGAGTGCGAATATTAGTGCGTCCTGTATCTCTTTAGTACACTTGCACAAATGTCTGGGTGTACCCGTTGGCGAAATCTGTTGCGATAAATTTGAGCTGCAAGATTTGAATTCTGACGAGCTTCACCGTAAACTAACAACATGTCGGCGAACTCTTCTAATTCGAGAACATTGTAAATAAACACGACGACGTACGCGAACAAAAACAAAGCAACATACTAACCACTGTTACCGTTTGCGATCGATTGCCGGTTCGATAAGAGTGATGACCGCTCGCTGTAGCACCCAATGTGGGCGATAAGAAAAAAGGCCAAACTGTCGTATTCGGCGATATACCGTACGCATACTAACCATGGCTCGAGTACTAATAAATCTTTCTCTCACAGCCAGAAGACTTAACCGGCGGTCTTGTCGTTCTGTGGTCCTCTGGGACATCCAGAACCCCTCGCTCGCTGTCGTCGTGTACACGCTCGTTCAAACGGCGAACTCTTGATTCGAGAACATTGTAAAAATAAACACGACGATGTACGCGAACAAAAACAAAACAACATACTAACCACTGTTACCGTTTGCGATCGATTGCCGGTTCGATAAGAGTGATGACCGCTCGCTGTAGCACCCAACGTGGGCGATAAGAAAAAAGGCCAAACTGTCGTATTCGGCGATATACCGTACGCATACTAACCATGGCTCGAGTACTACTAAATCTTTCTCTCACAGCCATAAGACTTAACCGGCGGTCTTGTCGTTCTGTGGACATCTGGGACGTCCAGAACCCCTCGCTCGCTGTCGTCGTGTACACGCTCGTTCAAACGGCGAACTCTTGATTCGAGAACATTGTAAAAATAAACACGACGACGTACGCGAACAAAAACAAAACAACATACTAATCACTGTTACCGTTTGCGATCGATTGCCGGTTCCATAAAAGTGTTGACGACCGACGCGCTGTTGTCATGTGTGTTTTAAATATTTAATTTAATGAAATTTACTGACTATAAATTTTGGCTTAATTTAGAAAAACTTAATACCATTTATTTGTTAATTACCCAATTTAAAAACGTTTTAAAAAATATGCCTTTTGTTATTAGCAGTACTTATTTTTCAGCGACATTTTGTAATATTTTCAAAAATGGTCATTTTATTCTGACGAATAAAAAATAATTCCAGAAAAATTAGTTCAAAAAAAAATTAAGGGATTTCCGTATATAACTTTCTTTTAGATTAGGAACAAAAAATCGAGTTGCGGTTTTTGCGAGCTTGTTTGGACATCATTTAGCTACTTTTTCATACAAAAAATCGTACCAATGCATTTATTTTTTTCTGAGAAAACTAACCATTTCTGTCGGGCTGTCGAAAAAAATCCCTCTAGCGGCCACATGTGAAACTAACAAAACTTCAAATGTAACATTTGTAGCCCAAGAATAGCTCTTTGTAACCAGCCCAAGTTTGTTAAAATCGGTTTAGCGGTTCCGAAGATACAGGTTGTTTTTTACGGAAACCTTTGAACACCCCTCACCACTTTATTTTTAGAGATACAGCAAAAATTGTCAAAAATTCAAATTTTCATCGACTTTGAAAATCAGTTTTTTTTTGCTAGGGCTTGCACTACGTTACCACGATGCCATAGTCAACGTGCAGCAACACGCAGCCTCCTGCGTCCGTTTGTTAAATCAGATTGCAACACTTTTATAGCACACTTCGTATAGCGTGATTTACAGTATCACTTTTTTATATTAAAGTTTGCAGTTACGCCTCTCTAGCGGACATTTCAGAAACTTGAAAATATCTTCCAAATCTTCCTCTTTACCGTTTTTGGTCGCGAGCCTCTACGACGGATAGGTTCTCAGATCGTTGCTCGTCCCGTGCATCGCCAAAGCCCCCGTAAAACGACATTCCCTGAAACAATGACGTTAACAAACAGTAAACGTTGTTTCCAGGGAGTGCAATGAAGACTGCTTTCAAAGACTTGAACGCGGAAGAGTTGGCGGAAACAGGATCTCGCGGAGGCATGGACGTGGCAGCGATCGCTCATCCCACAGAAAGCGCGAGCCAGCAGAGGAACACGGACGTCGATTCTCCTACTACGTATACGTTTAATTTGAATTTGAATAATATGGTAAGCTGATTTTTTTCAGGAAGTTTCATATTGTTATACGAAATGTAATGTTAAAATTATGTTCGGCAGGCGGTGAGCACGCCGCAGTACAAAAGGACAGTTACGACGGGCGGACAAGTCGAGGAGGCGGCCAGCGGCCAAGTGAAGAAACAGTTATTTGCGGAGCCCGCCAAAGCGGGTCCTCTGCCGGTTAATAAGACTGCTGATAAAGAGAAAGCTTTAAGTACGATTATCGAAGAAACGCACACGACTTACGCGTAAGTAAAAGTGCATTTCGCTCCTATAGGAACTCTACAGATCGAGGCAGTGGCAAATACAACTTTTTCCCGTTCAAGAAATTATCAAGGACACTTTAGGTCTATTTAACATCATTTACAGGCAGAAGGAGGTAGTCGAGCATCAGTCGACCGAGGCGGTACCACCCGCTAGCTTTTTCCAGTTTCCAGTGTCTGCATGTTTCAACGCCTAAGCTATACAGTCGTTTATCTTCCCCAAAGTTGATGATGGTTGATCCCTCAAGTGCTATGAATCCCGGTGGAGGGAAGAACATCTGCTGTTCACCACCAGTTGCAGTCTAATCGTACCGCCATTCTGTTCTTGGCGGAGACAAAAATCTCGGATTCTGCACCGATCAATCATCTCGGCTTCCGAAATTACGAGGCGCACTTCAATCTGAGGAGGAAGGGGGTAGTAACTAGCCTGTAATCGCACCTATAGGAAGTCTAATGATCGAGGCAATGGCAAATTCAACTTCTTCCCGTTTAAGAAATTGTCAAGGACTCTTTAGGTCTATTTAACATCATTTACAGGCAGAAGAAGGTGATCGAGCATCAGTCGACCGAGGCGGTACCACCCGCTAGCTTTTTCCAGTTTCCAGTGTCTGCATGTTTCAACGCCTAAGCTTTAGGGTCGATTATCTTCCCCAAAATTGATAACGATTGATCCCTCAAGTGCTATGAATCCCGGTGGAGGGAAGAACATCTGCTGTTCACCACCAGCTGCAGTCTAATCGTCTCGCCATTTTGTTCTTGGCGGAGACAAAAAATCTCGGATTCTGCACCGATCAATCATCTCGGCTTCCTAAATTACGAGGTGCACTCCAATCTGAGGAGGAAGGGGGTAGTAACTAGCCTGTAATCGCACCTACAGGAAGTCTAATGATCGAGGCAGTGGCAAATTCAACTTCTTCCCGTTCAAGAAATTATCAAGGACACTTTAGGTCTATTTAACATCATTTACAGGCGGAAGGAGGTAGTCGAGCACCAGTCGACCGAGGCGGTACCACCCGCTAGCTTTTTCCAGTTTGTGAAGAATGTCTGCATGTTTCTACGCCTAAGCTTTAGGGTCGATTATCTTCCCCAAAATTGATAATGATTGATCCCTCAAGTGCTAAGAATCCCGGTGGAGGGAAGAACATCTGCTGTTCACCACCACCTGCAGTCTAATCGTCCCGCCATTATTTTCTTGGCGGAGACAAAAATCTCGGATTTTGCACCGATCAATCATCTCGGCTTCTGAAATTACTAGGTGCACTCCAATCTGAGGAGGAAGTGGGTAGTAACTAGCCTGCAATCGCACCTATAGGAAGTCTAATGATCGAGGCAGTGGCAAATTCAACTTCTTCCCGTTTAAGAAATTGTGAAGGACACTTTAGGTCTATTTAACATCAAAAGGAAGGTGGTAGTCGAGCACCAGTCGACCGAGGCGGTACCACCCGCTAGCTTTTTCCAGTTTGTTGCCTTTATCGTTCTCATTGGGACCGTAACCGGGAAGGTTGAGAAGTAACCCGTTATCGGCGAAACACTTTTGATCTTGCGCTGTTTATATTTTAAGTGTCGATTTGTGTTTAGTTCGTCGTCGAGCTCAAGCGGGGCGACGACGAAATCCTCCTTGTACACCAACCAAACGAACAAAATGAACACGATATCCGAGGAGCACAACAGCTATTTGCAACAGAACATGATGGTGAACGCCGCGTTAAGGTCCAGCCTGTTGGGAACCATCATGGATCTGGGTACGAGTCCGGCGCCCGAGGAAATCGTGCCGCCTCCGGCGCCGCCCGCAATGCCTTCTCCTATGCAGAGCAGTCCTTTTGAAAGGTAACGTACCTTTTATTTTGATCCCAAATACGGCCATTCTCACCCAACATTGATTAACGTATGCAAGAAAAAAATCCAAATTTTCCGGTGTTTTTTGATAGGCTGTGTTTCGGTGAAAATGGTCGTATTTGGACTAAAAAAAACTTGTTTTTGACACATTGAGATTCTAGTAGGGATGCTGGCGATTCACTTTTGAAAACATCCGGTTTTTTTTTGGCTCTCGCAGTACTTGTAGTTCATGAACGACGAAAATGAATGAAGTGTTTTTTTTATAAAAATTAAGTTGTTCATGGGTTTTCCACGTAATTCTGATCCAATGTTTTATATGACAATTTAGTCTAATCATTTTAGCAAATTCCCCGAAATAATTGTAAAGTCTGCTTTTATTGGCGCAAGTTGTTCATGGACATGGACGCATAAAATGGGTACACCAATTTTTGCCGAAAAACTTTTTATGTGACAACAAAGAATGATTCAATCGAAAGCGTTGACAGGAACGAAACACTTTTCATATATGTAATATATTTAGAGACCTACAAAATGAGACCACACGCGAAAAGATGTGACTAATACACACTTAATTATGACACACGCTATTTCATTGTGAACCCGAATTTTTTAGTAAAAATGACCGATTTTGTGAATCGTTAAAAACCGTCCTACCTTTGTTGCGGACTCTAGTATCTGCGTGTATTTACGTGGAAAATGATTTTCGTTTTTTCAGCCCAGCGAGACAGCTACCGAAACCTACCCTGGTATCCCCAATCGGCTATATACCCTCCGACCCTTTCAAATCAAGCTTGATAAACCAGCTGTTAGAGAGGGTCTCGTTTCCGGGCTCCCATACAGATGGTTATATAGAGTTGCCTTGCATAAACAAAATCGTAGCTAAGAAGGAACCAGTATTCATAGGTAAGAGTTACATCATGTTACAGGTTTTTTTTATGGTCGAGTATGAATCAACTATATCTTGATATAGTAAATTATTACAACGTTTTTCTTATTTAGAATAATAATTTTGTAACAGTTCTTAAAAATATTGCATTTTTTGTTTATTACAAAATACTCTTGGTCTAATCATTTTGTGGTGTAAAATCGTAATCTACTCTCCATCTTGTTAAAGGTAATTTTTTATAATTTCGTTCCACATTAAATATGAGAGCTGAAGGTGACTATTTTCGGTGGTCTCGTCTGGCAGTACAGCGCCACAACCCGACTTAGCGAAATAATTTCACACCCAGTGCTGCGGTTTTTCGGGTTGTGGAGACTTTGATAGAAACCGGGCGCCTTTGTTGAATTTTGTTGTCGGGGCCCTTTTTCTTTTCTCTTTCTCTTTTACACTAAACCATTGAGGTGAGGGGAACCGCATGCATTGATACTCTGAGGCGAATTTCACATTGTTTACCTCCATTAAAAAAAAGTTCAAAGCCTTTGCTAAAGTAAAATAACATCCTAAAGGAAAGACGTGAAAAAACTTAACTTATACTTAACTAAATTTTTATACTTAAACTTTTTGGGAGCAAAATGTCAATTCAGAAAATGCCACAATCTGATATCATTTTTTAGGGCAAGAAAGGTATATTGTAGAAAAGCAATTGGGAAAAGGGACGTTCGGCGTGGTGTTTAAGGCGTTCGACTTGACGAACAATAGGAGTGTAGCGATCAAATATCAGAGGCCCGCCAACAAGTGGGAGTATCACATTTGTAGGGAGTTGCAGGCGCGGTTAGCCGACCATCCGTTGAGGGATAGGTTCATGGATGTTTCGATTGGATATTTTAGTAAGTATTTTTACATTATTCCATCTATTTTGGTTAGCATGATATCCACATACAAATGTTCCGTTTGTGGCACATCAATTTGTTCACAATTTGTGATTGATGTGAATAAATTATTATTACTTTTCATTAACGGCATCAACTTCTATAAAATATATAACAATCACACATACAACTGTAAGTTAAATTAAAATCATTTTGCGCAATAGTTACTATTCCTTCTCAATGTTATTGCAGCTCCTGATGAAGATGGCGAAGTCCATTGAAAGCTAGAGATTAATAAAGTTTAAAGAGTCGTCTTTGCTTGAATTTTGTCGAAGTACTCAACAAAAGGCGGAAGCTTTATTTTTCACCTAACTGGTCTAAACGAAAATGACAACGTCTCAAGTTTTATATATGTATATATATATATATATATATATATTATTTATAAACGGCATCAACTTCTGTGGTTATTAGCAGCATTTAATAATATAGTATATAATTGCAAGTATAAGTAAAAATATATAAATATATATAAATATAAATATATATATACTTATATATATACTTATATATATATATATATATATATATTATTTTTTTTTATAAACGACATCAACTTCTATGGTGATTAATATTATTTTTTCAAAGCTCACGCCTTAGAAAAGGCCGCCCGCCGGTATTTTTGTTAGGAGATCGATTGTCAAGAGGAAAGCTTTTGTACAGGGTGTCCTGATATTCCGTGGACATGTACCACTTATTTTTGGACTCGGAAGAAGTCGATTGGATGCGATGTGCCTCTATGCGAAAGTGCAAAATTTTTTTTCAGATATATTTGGAACCGGTAGTCCTAATATACAGGGTGTGCCAGAAATAACATTCCAGAGTGACACGGGAGATAGATTGGCTTCAGATCAATCATATAGAATCAACATGACCTTAGTAAATATTTTCTAGTTTTCGAGATATTGCCACTTTTAGGTTTTTTCAAAAAATCACTTTTTTTTTGCCTATTGTGGCTATTTTTGAGACAACCGAGTATTAATTTCATTAAAAAATTAATATATTTTGTTTTGACTAATTACTGTGAAAAAAAGTACCAGACTGAATCGGCAAATGATCTCAAAAACTACCCTATTTAATGTTCTTTTAAAAATGGAATGGTATAACATCTTTCTACTAAAATAATTCCAAATTTTGTTATTGAAGTCGTAATACTTGCGAAATACTACAAATAAAAAATAATTGCAGCAGTCTTTTGTATCCAAATCACCGAGGAATGGAACGACGGCAAACATTTTATATTATTTAAGCGAATATCTTGAGTATATATTTTTTGTTTCTAGGTGATCAAGCGTCGATACTGATATCCGAATTCATGCCGGGCGGATCCCTGCTGGATCTGGCGAATCTGCACAAGCAGAGAGAACGAAAGCCGATGAAAGAGTGCTTAGTAGTGTATTTCTGCATTCAGATGTTGGAGATGGTGCAGGTGATGCACGACGTAAAAATCATCCACGCTGATATAAAACCGGACAACTTTCTGGTGTTCATCCTGCCGAATAACACGATAGGGCTGCAGCTCATCGATTTCGGTATGTCGTACTTTTTTCCACATCTTTTCCTCCTCCTTTTTTTTTATCCATTTTCCAGCATAATTTCCTCGCAGAGCGCTCCGGTTCGAGCTGAGCATGGAGGGGATTGCATAGAGAGAGGGAACCACCGGGCCACCCCTCCACGACGCCACGTATTTTAACCGGACAAACCTCGTATATCCTGACTGTAAATACATAACTTTGAAATGAAGATTTAGTAAATAATAAAGCAATTTTCTATTTGCCAAATAAGAATTAGATGTTGAAATCCACGCATGGCTTTATATTAATTTTCAAATTCAAAGTTTGACCGAAAGACACTTCATTTTATTATAAATTTGGCGGATTTCTGTGGACAATGTTTGACTTTTCGCCGACAGGTTGCGGCATCGACATGTCGCTGTTCCCGCCCGACGCCTCGTTCACGAGGCAAGTGACCACGGAGGACTTCGTCTGCTGCGAAATGTTGGACGGTCGACCGTGGAACTATCACACGGACCTGTTCTGCGTCGCGGCGACGGCGCACGTGCTGCTCTTCGATTCGTACATCAGGCTGAGGAAGCAGGACGGTGTCTGGTCGATCATGCAGAGATTCAACAGGTACCGCTTTATTTCGTTTCATTTCTGGACAGTTACAAATTTTGCGAGTTGCATTTTCAGGTGTTTCGGTAAGAGTTGAAGAACCTAGTAAGTAAGACTACCGGTATCCGTTTATATATCTCCATCTCCCTCAAACATACACATTCAACCTACCCCTGTGTGCGAACGTTTGATCGGTAAACTCAATGGCATACGTTTTTTAGTTGTCGCTATATAATTTTTATCTTGCATATATATATTAATTTTGACGAATGAACCATGTATCCAGCATTCTCCAATTTACTGGCTGTTTCCCTCAACCAAAACGTTAATAACATTTAGCAACAATCTCACATGTATGTTAATTTATAATCATTTTGCACAATAGTTGCTATTTCTTCTCAATGTTATTGCAGCTCCTGATGAAGATGGCAAAGTCCATTGAAAGCTAGAGATTAATAAAGTATAAAGAGTCGGACAAAGCCAGAAACATGGAGACTTTGTCATGTATCGAAAAGTAGCATATAGTCGAGGAATTTTAAATAATCGAAAATTTTCAACGGAAACGAATGAGATGAAAAAAATACTTCTATTCTGGAGTCCGAAGTATGGGCTTTCTTATGCAACAGTCGCCAGGCTAGTATCTCCGTTATCTTCGGAGAAGATAGATCCTGAATAGCGACAAGCGCGCGTATTACGCAAAAAAGTCTTCTATCCAACATTTGAAATTCGGTTATTCGAAATGGGTGCCCTAAACGAAAAAAACTCTCTCCACGTAATTTATAGAACTCGTCGAGATGTACAAAATGTGCCGTGCGAAATTCCTTTTCTTTTTGGCATAAAGGAGATATCGGAGTTTTTGCGGCAATTCGCTAGATTTCTCGCTTTTTCTTTGAAATTTTCTAGAAAAAAACTACGGATGCGGAATCAAAAAAGTGACGCTCTAACCTGATCTCTCATCATTTAGGTATCGAATGAGACCGATCTGGAGTCGATATTTTGATAGTCGGCGAAACGTAGCTTAAAAAAGTCTTCGTACTACGCGAAAATCTACCATTTTTTCGACTTTGACTCCCGTTTTTGTTTTCAACGGAAACGAATAAGGAGATGAAAAAAATACTTTACTTTTATTCTGGAGTCCGAAGTATGGGCTTTCTTATGCAACAGTCGCCAGGCCCGTATCTCCGTTATCTTAGGAGAAGATAGATCCTGAATAGCGACAAGCGCGCGTATTAGACAAAAAAGTCTTCTATCCAACATTTGAAATTCGTTTATTCGAAATGGGTGCCCTAAACGAAAAAAACTCTCTCCTCGTAATTTATAGGACTCGTCGAGATGTACAAAATGTGCCGTGCGAAATTCCTTTTCTTTTTGGCATAAAGGAGATATCGGAGTTTTTACGGCAATTCGCCAGATTTCTCGCTTTTTCTTTGATAATTTCTAGAAAAAAAGTAAGGATGCGGAATCAAAAAAGTGACGCTCTAACCTGATCTCTCATCATTTAGGTATCGAATGAGACCGATGTGGAGTCGATATTTTGATAGTCGGCGAAACGTAGCTTAAAAAAGTCTTCGTACTACGCGAAAATCTACCATTTTTTCGACTTTAACTCCCGTTTTTGATCGCATTTCTTTCTCGTACCTCGCCGGTTCGCACTCGCTCGTAAAGCGCCGAGTTTCGGTATCGGTTTCCGTCAAAACCCGGAAAAAAACCGGAAAAGCCGCGCCGATGTCGAAACGCCCCGATCCAGACTCGAGAGGGGAAAGTGAAAAAACAGATCACTTAATATCATTGATTGTACAATGAGAGAAGGGGGAATGAAAACAGCGGTCCCCTTTTACCCACTTCATGCGTACTGGAGAGAGTAGCAGATGCGCTGAAGATTCATCCGCGAATAAAAGAAAATTAGAAAAGTTTGCCGATAATAACACCTGGGTAAACTCACAAAATCAAAGAATGCAAGACCAAAATTAGGAATACTTTACAAAGGGGATGGAGGAGGGGGTTAATAATTATAAAAATGAATGACCTCAAATCGGGCAATCCAAAATTTCGTGTAAAAAAACGAATACTCGCTGCATCCGTAGAATTCACGATTTGAACCAGGGCCAAACAATTTTTTGCTTTCTTACAGGTGGATGAAGGTGGACCTGTGGAACATGTTCTTCAGCACGTTGCTGAATCAGCAAAGCGGCCCGGCGGACACATCAGCTCTAAGAGCCATGCTAGACGAAACGCTGTGTATATTGAACAAAGATTCCAGCACTGCTTTGCCGAATCAAATGAGATATATCGTGAATCTACTTAATAATCAATAGTTCGACGTTGTATTCAATATATATTGACATTGATATAACAAACGATGATTGCATTAGAAGCTGAATAAATTATTATCTAGAGTTAATCGTTGTTTTTGTTTACGAAAACGAAAAATATGCCACAAGTTCTGATAAAAAATGTTCTTCAGGAAAAGAGGACGATATTTTGTCAGATTAGTAACCATTTGGGTCTTACTTGATTATTATTATTATTACAAAATATAATTTTTTTTTAAGGTGAAAACTTTTATAGTCACTTTCAGGCAGAAAAACTCGGCGGTATTGCCCGTTCTGAAAAGGTAAGTAAAAACTGCTTGAGGGTGTCCAGTGGGAAGGGTCTCTTTTTGATTTAAAAAAAAAATACGAACCTAATGAAAAGAAAATATTTACTACTTTACTTTCTTAAATATCATTCAGTCCAAATGTTCGCCATCCCTCCGGACACACTCTTCTAATCGCGCGCGCAAATTCTGAAACACTCACACTGATGTTTATTTTACGTCGAATGTTCTCTTTTAGCTCCTCCAGTTGTCGTGGATTATTGGAATACACTTTTGACTCTACACAAAAAATAATCGCATGGCGTGAGGTCGGGTGACCTAGGAGGCCAGTCAATGTCTCGAAACTTCTATGTAACTTTGAGGAAAAAGTGCTTTCACCGTGTCCATCGATTCTCTGGAACTATGGGCATCATGTTGAAACTATCTGTTTTGTTCTAGGAGCAAAAAAAAGTGTCAATCACGTCCTTGTATCGCTCGAAATTGAATGTCACTTAATCCACTTTTCAATAGGTTCTTACTCGGGGCATTTCTTCGCCAGCGAATGTTGTATCGTGTACAGCTGCATTTGAATCACCACTCTTCAAGTAAGCCTCGATAGCAAAAGCACGTTGCGCTCCGGTCCAGCGTTCCATTGTGCATATTTAGCCCGCATGCCGAACGCGTCGATCAAGACGCCTCCCCACTTTCTCGCGTATTCGGTTGCCGCGTTATTCAAATTTGAAATGTGAACTTTCCCATTTGAAAACAAGAAAGATTCACGCGGTTGCTTTGTCCCATGTTTATGTAATATAGCCTTATTTGCAAATAAAACTCTGATTATCCGTAGCGTAGCTCAACAAATTTTAAATCATCCTTTACAATACATAAGTTCGTTTTTCTAAAAAACGATCGATCTTATCGACGTCAAATAAGAGTATATTCTAACATAAAACTCTTCAAAAATCGTCGGGCCGTTATATGATACAGGATGTGGACATTTTTAGCAACAATGCATCACCGGCGATCTAAATGAGCTAATTGTTTAAAAAATTATTTGAGGAAAACCGATTTGACCGAAAAGGTAGGTAAAAACTGCTTGATATTATCCAATTCTTCAGCTGCATTGGGAAATGGGATCTACAAAGAAAACTCGTTTTAATTAATAGATATTTATTCGCTATTTAGATAAAATTATAAAATTCCAAATAAAGCGTAACAATTAACAATTTTAAGAATGTTTCTATCAAGGTAATATTCACATAAACATCAATACTTTTCAGACAATACTGTAATAGCTAGATATGCTGACTTACAAATACCTATATGCAAAGTAGTGAAGTGTTTGTTGTATATCAACCATTTGACTAGGTTAATCTTCTGTCAAATGATTAAGGGCTTTCTACACTTCACTGTTGTATTTAAAAACGAGGTAAGACTCAAATATGTTGATATTTTTACATGAATGAAACCTCCTATATGGAGAGAGACGAGGCTGGCAAAGTTTACGGATTTCACCAGACATTCTCGCACTGCTTATATTTCCACGACTCAAAAATGAAACCTGTTCGAATATTGTGGTGGATAAAAAGGTTAAATTATTCTTGAAATGTTTGTTTATGGATTTTCCAATTTGGGGAATTTTTTGTTTATACTACTGGCAATTCTGATCAGTTGCACACCACTTTTTCTTTGCCAAATTGGTCCAGTTGACTTCAGATCTAATACAAGCAACTTCTAAATATTGACAGTCTACGGATTCAGTTTGCTGTTGTGTCCCCAGTAACTGCTATTAGGTGCATGATACTTTTATTTGTAATTTCGCACTTGATGACACCTTAAATGCCTGGAAAAAATAAATTTGTCAGATTTTAATGTTTCTCTTGGAAAAATGGAAGTGAATTTGGCAACGCCGCTCTTGTTTGGAACTTTCGATTTTTCGGTTTGTCACTTTTAGGGATGGCAATTTTTTTAGAAAACATCGATGTTTGGAGCTCGATACATCGAAACAAAATACATCGATGTATCGAAACAACCTCTTTTTAACGTTTTCTGCTTTCAATTCGGCGACGAATTCATGGATTGCTATCAGTTTTAGCGGAATGGTCATTTTATCCGTTGGTGGAATTCCCGCGGCGTTTTTTTTTCTCGATTTCAGAACCATTAAGTAAGAATAAAAAACACGACAGCAACTTTATGATAGGATACCGACTGCAATATAATTTAGTAAAAAAGTATGATAAAACAGCGACCCGACAACTACACAAAAATAAAATAATCAGAAGAACTTAAAATCGTTAAATGCGTAAATTCGCTGTTTTCAGTTTATTTTATTCTTTCCCTTGGGAAAGTACAGAATAAAGAAACGACAACAGTCCATCTCAAGTCTGTAATCATAATATTGATATACTACTAAACAGCTTTCTGGCCTTTCAATTTCAAAACTACCAGTCCTCGCTTAGAGATGGCAGCACAGTTAAGGATATACTCGGGGTATACCGATGTTTATGATCCTTTCGATGTCGATATATCGTCATAAAACCATCGATGTTCTACGTCCGCTGTATCGACCGAGAAAATAGAAATTATTTGAGATTGCAGATCCGTGAATAAATTGGTCGATTCATTTCTCAAATTCAATTTTTTTAGACGAGTATCCTCGCCAAATTGTGATCGCCGCTGTTGCCATATTTCAAGAACATTTAGCACATTGCTTTAAGTCTACAATACTTTTATGCCTGTCGTTTTCACCTGTGAAATGAGTGAAAGCTAATAAAAGTGGAGAAGTAGTTGTAGTAGTATACAGGCGAACTATTTTTTCTTTTTAATCAAATTGAAAAACATTCTAAATTCCAGCAACGCAGCATTGCTTTTCTTTGAAGTGCAGACTTTTTTACCGATTTGACAACGTTTAAAATGGCCGCCTGCGATTTTCGGTTATGTGGCGACAACCAATGAAACTGCTTGATTAGAGATTCTACGGCGACTTTTGCAGACGACGTAAACATTGTAAAAGTTCAATTTGAGAAACACGCTGCTCGTGATTTAAGTTAATTTATTGCTATATGTGGTAAAGACGTGGTTTTTGAGTCTTTGGTGTGTAAATGCCTATTCAAATAACATCACGCTTTTATCTTTTGTAATAAAATTATGGGCGTAGATCAAGCGGTGTTTTTTCTTCCTAGCAAAAAAATTAGTAGAGAGTTTGACCACACCTTAAAAGACGGTAAGTTTTTGGTAACATAAACATGTATTTAAGGGTTATTGCGGTCTAACGCGTACACGTAAGTGTAGTATTTAATTCTTCACAAATAAATCTTGGAAGTACTTTTTATATGGCAACGAACAAAAAAAATATTATTTATTTTATAACAGATTTTTGCAAATTGCCGTGGCAGTTAACGTGTTATTTTTTATTACGGAGAGCGATCAATAAGCCAGTTCCATTTAGGAGGATTCATATTCTTTACCTCATTTTGAATTTCCACATATTTTATTATGAAACACTGTTCGTGAGTTTGTCCAATTTTTTTGCTGACTGTATTGTTTCTATATGCTTAGTTATATTTACATTTACAGATACAGGGTGTTCGAAAAATAGACGGAGATATTTCAGAGGGCGATTCCTTGTTAAAAAATATGGTAAAACGTTTTTCTAAACATGTGCAACATTATTGGCAAACAAATGTATAACACTGCCTTTTTGTAACTTTAATTTGTTGTTTCATTAAGCATTGAGCAGTCTATTTTTCGAACACCCTGTATATCATTCGTTTTTCTCCTTACAAAGAAATCAAAAGCCATGAGTATTGTTCAACATATTCGCTAGAAGATACCAACTTTAATTGAAAACTGTGCCTGTGAGAAAACGGGTATATCTGTTTGACCAATTATTCTTACAACTATACAGAGTGTCCCACATCCAAGTGCAGTAACTGATTACTCAAAAACTTGATGTAAAACAGTTATGTACTTTTTAATTCCTTTGGATTCTTGGCATAGAAAACAGGCGTTGAAGTGTATTTTTTATTAAATTGTCAACGCTTATTTTATGTTATTGAAATGATTTTCTTTAAAACAGCATATATTCTTCAATAATTGAGATACTAACATGAATCAAAAAAAGAACTGTTGAGAAAAGTTGAGGCTTGAAATTTTCATACGAAGACACATTGTTCAGTAATCCAATGTTTCCACAGGGTGTTCAGAAATTTAGGGCAAAATGCACCTTCTAAGATTGACCGTCGATAATGATTACAATGTAATTAGCGAAATTAATGCAGTAACATAAAATACTGCGTAAAGTTGGATATTTATCTTGTAGAATATGTTAATAATCCTTCGCACTTTTCAGAAGTATGTGATTGAATTACGATGATTTGACTGGACTGTATCAAGGACTAAAATCACAAACAGCTATTGATTATCACATAATTTTTTTATTGTGTCCATTCTAATACTACATTTGGTTCCAGTAGATTCAAAGCTATTATAAAAATGACTATACAAAAATCACTAGCTCATTATATACTCTGGTTCCCACATATTTATACTATTACGTTTTTGGTTTTTTTTTTGTTCTTTTGTCTACATATTAAGACACAGATTGATATTTGATCTTGATATGCTATGTAGTAGCATTTACACCATTGATAAGTTACGTTTCCATTGCAAAACATTGTTTGATGTGATAAACTTGAGTAAATATAATTTTTAATTACAGGTACGGGAAACTTGAAACTATATACATATACAGGGTGTTTCAGTTTATTGTTGCATAACTTTAAGATTCGATAGAACTTTTATAATTAATGCATAAAGTCTATATAAACATGGGTCGAAAAATGCGTGGCTTCCGAAATACAGGGTGTTTAAATTTACTTTCTAAAACAGTTTTTTTTAACTCTTGATTGGAGAATAAAAATGGCATTTTTATAAAACTTACAAAAAAAACAGGTAAAAGAAACTAAATTTCGTGCATTCACAATTGCAAAAAAACGTTTCAGGTTTCAACAGACAACAAAACTAACCGTCAACTAATTGACGTTTAACCTTATTCTGCTTTCAATTTCAAAAATATTTGCAGGCTTAAAAATCGAAATATCTCAAAAACGGCTAACTATAACGAAAACTTACAGGAGAGCTTTTTTATGTTGAAAAGTGCGAAGAATCAGTTTTTTTATTCAAAAAGCAAAAAATTGCACTAAGAAAAAATTTTCGGTCATTTTAATAGACCGTACAGTAGAGAGCGCCCTCTAGCGGCCACAGTAAAACTATGCCCATGGTTCGTTTTGTCGTACCAAAAAAACCCTTGTATACCAATTTTCACTGTTATACATCAAATATTGTTCGAAATATTTAAAAAAAACTATTTTAGAAAGTAAATTTAAACACCCTGTATTTCGGAAGCCACGCGTTTTTCGACCCATATTTATATAGACTTTATGCATTAATTTTAAAAGTTCTATCGAATCTTAAAGTTATGCAACAATAAACTGAAACACCCTGTATATTGTCACATTTATTTAGACTTTTCTTAGTTGTTGAGCTCTGTCTCTTCTTGGGTTTTATGCAGTATCACTTTCTTGAGGAAGATTAATGTGTGCATTTCACAGTAGGTTTTTAGCAAAAATTTTGAAAATACCAAGATCCACAAACTTCTCAATATTTCCAAAATTTGTATATTCTGAAATTCTTGGAAGTTGCAAATTTAAAAAATATTAACGTATTTTGAATACTTCGTATTTTTTGAAAATTTTTAAAACTCGTGAATTTTTAAAACTCGACTTTGAAAATTTTGGAATTTCTAAAAATCTCGGAAATTATGAATATGAAAATGGAAACAATATTTAAATATTTTGGGAACTTTGTTAAATCCTCCTTTCACTCCTAAAAGAACATTCGTAAATGTGACATTTAAATTGAATTGTCTATTTCTTTATTGTATTTAAAAAACATCGAACTGGTAAATGGATGTTTTTTCCTTACAGGTATGGTAAACTGGAAATCCTTGAGCTGAACGATAAAACAAATTACTCTGGTTTTACCAACACTATTCAGTTTTGGTATCAATAATTTTTTGAGGTTCTATTTCAGCTCAGAAAAAAGGTTTGGTCTAGGTAAATGTTTATCTTCATATAAAAAGATAAAAAAGATTTATATGGCTCATAAGTGAATGTAGTATTTGTATTAAAGTTTTTCGATATTTATTTAATTTTTTTTTACCAAACCCGAATTGTTGGCGAGCCTTTGGAAGGTATTGTACATAAACAATAACTTTATTTTTTTATTAAAGGTACTGCTGATATAGTTTCTTATTTCCCTATACATTGTACTTAATTGCTTTTTACATTTACACTTTTTTTAACCTTAAAATGGTTTGCTGAAAACGAATGAACATTATAAGCTGTTTTATTTTGATCTTAACCATACATTGATGGAATTTCTATGTCTTACCTGTACACGTGCAGCTTATTAGTCAGAAAATTTACCCGAAATTGATCTCTGCTTTGACATAGGAGAATTTTATTATTGCGAGTAGTGGAGCAGATATAGGATGCCGAGTATTGCGTTTTAAGCCTAATCTAATCATGAAATTTCGCTGTCTGTAAAGTCTAGTGAATTTTACAATAGACAGACCGACCTTTATTATAAACTCCTATTAGAATCTTTTGCTGAACAAAAGCCAACTATGAAGATAGAAAATATCTGTTCGCAATGCGAGGTAAATTTTCTGACCAGTGCACCGACCATTCGCGTCCATCGATCTAGGAAGAACTGATTAGGCTTTTGTGGACTCCCGGGTGCCCGCGTTTAAAAGATGTCCGCCGGTAGCAGTTGCCGGGCGCCGGGCAGGTGGTAGTCGTTGATTTCGTCACCGGCCGGAGCGCATTGGTGGGGGGAACACGTCACTTTGGCACCGAGACCGCAGACGCATTCCACGCAGTTGCCCGTGTTGTGCGGCAGCTTGTCTCCTATCTGGTACTCTCTACCTGTGGACGAAATAACGTATATTGAAATATATTAATTGTGAATTTGATCTAACGGACTGATAATCGCGTAAGTGTCGAGCGAATCAGGAGGGTGGTTCATCAGCAAAGGTTTGTATGCCGTTTGGTAAATCTTTCTCCGCAATTTTTTTCGCGCAATTTCAACAATAACGCTGCACGATATTGTAAAGGTTATGGTTTTCCTAATTTTGACAACATTGCTGCGTAATATCGTCATCGGCTTTCCGAGAGGTGTCAACGACAAAAATAAGCCGTTCAGTTTTAAACTGAACGAACTGTCGCCGGGCCTTGCGTATTTATTCCGTTCAAAGAAATCGAGATCGTTCTCGAACAGATCGCTCATCGCAGTGTTGCCGCTGCTTGTGTCAATTATGAGAATTTACAAAATTTACCAAAGCTTCTATGATTTTTACACATTTAAAACGTTTCGAACCATCATAATTGCCTTTGCGAGCTACCAGTAGCGAGTTGGCGACTACTGGTCTAGGTAATCAGTGAAAATGACACCACGATCAATTTTGAACTGAAATATATGATCAGTCCCTTTTTTGTCGCGATATAAACGATTCACCTAACAAGGTGTGTAGCTAATATCTCACCCATGACGACGCATTTCTTTGGCACTTCCCCACTCGTACTGGCCTCTTGCGAAGTCTCGCTGGAAGAAATATCGGGCTCTTCGGTGACCGTCGAGGTATCCTCGAAGTCCGCTGCGGTGTCATTCTTGGAGATCGCCACTCGAGCGAGCGACGAAGTGTTGGAAGACGACGTTTCGTGTGACGATTGTGTTGTTGACGTGGAAGTTGATGACGCGGCGGCTGTGTAGCCACCTTTGGAAGATGATGAAAATGTCTCCGACGAGGACGTAGATGAAATTAGGGGATTCGCTGGGACGCTGACTGGAATAAGAAAGTTTCGTTTAGGACCGATTTTGCCGACAGAGGATCAGCATCCTTGGTCTGGATCTATGAGAAGGCACCTTAGTATACAGGGTGTCCGTAAAGTTGGGGTTTTCCTTTACACGACGTGTAGATCTTGAAAACATAAGCAATTTTTCTTAGTACCATATACACCAATGTCTTAAGGGAACCGAGATAAAGGGCTCTGCAACATCAAAAATATCTGAATACCGTCCTGTAGCCGCGACCCGCCACGATATCCCCGACTGGTACAAGGTCTCAACCCGACGGCAGAACTGGGTCGGGGTCAGTGTGTCAGGTCAGTATGCAACCTTCAACCGACGGTTACGGTCACGTGCCATTAAGTGTAAGACAATCAATGTGGTTTCTGCACGATGGTCATATTTGTTACCTCTGTTCGTGGTCTGCACCACCGCCGGCGTCTGCTCGGTAGCGCATCAGCTGATTTCATTTTCTGTTGAAGCGGTATGATTTCGGGCAGAGACGTACTTAGCCCTTCTCGTCAACTGGAGAGTGAGTACTTCTTCCTTTATTTTTTTTTAACTTGGTCGCCCTCGTTTCACTACACATTACCTTTGTTATTTCAAAGGTAGTTGTTTCTGAAAAGGAAAGCCCCAACTTTGCGATTTTTTCTAAAATAGCGTATGGCACAAGATATTTATCGGTTTTTTTTTTAGTTTTGAGGATTGTCGTGTTTGGGAACAAAAGGTATGATGTGCTATCGAAGTCAGTTTTGGGTATCTCTTTAGTAATGGCATGATGCTAGGCCTGGCCAAAATATGATATGGTCATTCGCATACTTCAGCTTGATCCCTCGCTCTTCCGACAAAAGGTTGGGATACACCCCTGTTGGAAATTGTGCACGAGACAAGGATTTTATCTGCAAATATCTGGAGATCAACACCTACGATCCTTATCTAATAGAAGGAAATTCAAAGTGTAAATTAATTAGGTGTATATTTCAAGTTCGTACGCTTGTTTGTCTCTTATACGAAAATTTACTTGCGATATGGTCAAACGCTGGCATTCTGCCAGAAACATTCAAAAGTGCAAGATCCATCTCTACAAAACGTGTAACATTACAGGAACCTATAATGCAATCTTAATCGCAAATTAGCGAGATCCTTTAAGAGAAAGAAAGGTCGGGAAAGTTATTATTACTTATGATTGGTATAACTGTTGGACTGTTCTGCTCATGTAGCACGCATCAGTCCCAAAGCGACATTTTTTCTAGGTTTTATAATGTGTAACTGCCGTTCTTTCTCTATCAAGGGCTGTTGGGTCAAGACATTTGTTCTATTTGAATTGTTCTCATACAGAAAAAAACTTGTACTGTATTGACGACAGGAGGAATAACTTAAAAAAATAAAAGAGATCAAATTAGCTTTGGAGGGGAAGGGTGGATATCTTCGGCACTCGTAAATCGCATCTCCGTATCGTTGAGGATGGTCTGTTTCTCGGTCAGGGTAACATTAATGTCGTCTTAGGGTGAGTATTGTTCTCGAGAACCCCGTTATAATTAATAACGGTAAAGTATAATCCTGGAATGTGTACTTACGACAGGGTGAGAACGGTCCTCTGTCCCTGCATGGACCCTCCATCGTTGGCGGACAGTCTTGCCACCAGCAGAACATCTCGCCGTCCAGGCAGAGGCAGAACTCGCACGGATCTGGACGATAAATCTGGAACAAGATGAATTTTTATTACTGCTGAAAATGTATTGTACAAGTATATTTTGAGCGTATTTCGTTCAGCTTAAAAATAAATGTTCTTATTGGGCCATAAGTTGACAATATTGCGTTGGGGCTGATCAGTCAATGTTCTCCATGGACAACGTCTATGATGGTGATACCGTTCCTGAAAAACTTATTTATTAATACGATGCGACACGCGGTGACCTGGACATCTACCTGCGGAATAATTTCTTGGTTCTGTTTCTTGATAACAGAAAGTTGCAGTCAATGGCGCCAGTAATGTTGTTCATAAATACAGGGTGACTTTGAAGTTGAGTCATTAATTTTCAGATAATGATTGTAGAAGGAAGATAAACCAAAATAAGTGTGTAAAAATAAAAAAAAATGTTTACCTTGTTTTATAAAGTATCCTCCCGGCAAGTATTTCAGTGCGGACCTGTATTTGATCGTGAGGTCTTGGAGCACCGGCATGCCGTCCCCTGTGAGGTCTTAAGTCACCTGATTCACGAGCCCGTTGTACTACATTAACAAAGGCACGAGGGGTTGGTTGCACTCGATTGGGAAACCGATCCACATAAACATGTGCCATTTTTTATTTCGTTTGAGCCACGCAACAGACACCGCTATTCACTCACGCGTTACCGACTGACACTGACTGTTGTATACAACTGAATAAAATAATTGTAAAAACATCGTTCCAAATTCTTTCGCTTTTTTGTTTCCGATGCGATGAACCGATAAGGCGGATTATATCCGTTGTTGCCAAACACGAGCACATAATATTATTATTGAGACAGGGCGGTACTCAAACTTCTAAAGGGCTATAACTTTGTTACTTTAATTTTACCAGAAAAATGGTAAAGGAAAAAAACATTTATTTTGATCAGATCTACTCACTGTTAAAATAAATGACTCAACTTCGAAGTCACCATGTATAATAGAAAGATGGTCCTAACGATGTTCCCTGTGGAACACCACTTTTGAGATTTCGATCTGAACAGCTGGTGTACCCTTTGGGTGCTTCTGTCTCCGTAAGCGCGGGCTTTTATTATTGGTATGTATGGTTTATTTTACGGACGGAACGCGGTAATGAATTGAATTTCTGTCTCTGGCTGTGAATATTGCAACACGCTAAAACTGAGCAATCTGTGCTACGCACCTAATGACGGATCGCCAGCTGTCGTTGTATCTGTACAATATGGCGCCGGTACGTTGATTACTGCATTTTTTCTGCGTACTCTGGATGCCTGATTGCCGTCCATAATTGATTTGAATACGGGGTGGAACGATTATTATGGCTTTCAGATGTCGTAGGTCGTTTAATGGAGGTTGCAAGTATTGGAATAATCGGTAGCGTTGACGACGATGCCGTCTGAAACTGTCGCTTGGACGTAGAAGGTCAAAATGGGTTGGGGATTGCAAATTCAGTGGTGTAGTCTGGTCTTTTGTACTTGCGGAGCTTATTGGCATTTTTTGGTATAATGAGATGAGTTATTTACTTTTCAATTAGCAGCAGTATCACTTTCACTCACTCATGCATATCAAAAATATATTATTATAATATTAAGGTAATATATGGTCATCCAATAATATTTTTTCCCTCGTCTCAGCAACTTCAGACTATTCTTCCGTATCAAACCAGTTTATGGTGTCAATTTTCAGACCATTTCCACTTTTCTGAGCTCCCCCTAATCTGGTCCACATGCAGCCGCTGAAACAGGGTAAACTAGAGTCTTGGTAATTTGTTCGTGCAAGAAGTGCGCTTTGAGAGACTTGTTAATTTGCTTCACCTGATTGAATCTCAATTTCTGGTGGAATATGTTGATCCATGAAGTGTCGGTACAGTGAATGGCAGGCTTTGCACGTCGGCAACCCTCATTATGCGTTTGTTGGCACAGTGAGATGTGTAATTTACTTTTCAATTAACAGCTGCAGTAACGTCTTCACGCACTGCTGAATATTCGTGTGCTGCTCATCAGATTCCCGAACGCAGACAGGCACTAATTAATGTGCGTTGCGTCGATGTCTGCGTGGCATTTACCCGCCTGCACCGGGTTTATTTAGAACCGCAGCTCGCCGCGTAAACCCCTTCAGCAACAGAAATAGAGCGGAATTGTGCAAAACTTGTTGTCTCGGCTGTTTTTCTGTTCGCCGCAAAAATTGCTCTCATCGAAATCAACGGGCTGCACAGCAGCGTTCACACCAAAGAGACGGCAACGAATTCGGTCGGAATACACTTTAATTGGACAGTTGTGAGATTAGTTGGAGTTACTTTTTTCATTCCTAACCTAAGGCTTGATAAGAAAGTTTAATACCTAAACATGTAAAACATTGGAGACTTGCCAGGATTTATCGTAAATGCTGCATAGGGCCATCTGCAACTATTTATTACGATTTATTACGATTTTTTACGATTTATCACGATTTATTACGATTCATATGATTTATCACGATTTATCACGATTTATCACGATTTATCACGATTTATCACGATTTATTACGATTTATTACGATTTATTACGATTTATTACGATTTATTACGATTTATTACGATTTATTACGATTTATTACGATTTTATTACGATTTATTACGATTTATTACGATTATTACGATTTATTACGATTTATTACGATTTATTACGATTTATTACGATTTATTACGATTTATACGATTTATTACGATTTATTACGATTTATTACGATTTATTACGATTTATTACGATTTATTACGATTTATTACGATTTATACGATTTATTACGATTTATTACGATTTATTACGATTTATTACGATTTATTACGATTATTACGATTTACTACGATTTATTACGATTTATTACGATTTATTACGATTTATTACGATTTATTACGATTTATTACGATTTATTACGATTTATTACGATTTATTACGATTTTATTACGATTTATTACGATTTATTACGATTTATTACGATTTATTACGATTTATTACGATTTATTACGATTTATTACGATTTATTACGATTTATTACGATTTATTACGATTTATTACGATTTATTACGATTTATTACGATTTATTACGATTTATTACGATTTATTACGATTTATTACGATTTATTACGATTTATTACGATTTATTACGATTTATTACGATTTAGTACGATTTATTACGATTATTACGATTTATTACGATTTATTACGATATTACGGTTTATTACGATATTACGATTTATTACGATTCATTACGATTCATTACGATTCATTACGATTCATTACGATTCATTACGGTTATTACGGTTTAACGGTTTATTACGATTTATTACGATTTATTACGATTTATTACGATTATTACGATTTATTACGATATACGATTTATTACGATTTATTACGATTTATTACGATTTATCGATTTATTACGATTTTTACGATTTATTACGATTTATTACGATTATTACGATTTACGATTTATACGATTTATTACGATTTATACGATTTATTAATTACGATATACGATATATTACGATATATTACGATTTATCACGATTTATCACGATTTATTACGATTTATTACGATTTATTACGATTATTACGATTTATCACGATTTATTACGATTTATTACGATTTATTACGATTTATTACGATTTATCACGATTTATTACGATTTATTACGATTTATTACGATTTATTACGACTTATTACGATTTATTACGATTTATTACTATTTATTACGATTTATTACGATTTATTACGGTTTATTACGATTTATCACGATTTATCACGTTTGATCACGATTTATCACGATTTATCACGATTTATCACGATTTATTACGATTTATTACTATTTCGTCTTATTTACTTTCATTTTGAAACAAGATACTGTTAAGGAACCTCTGCATGCTCCAAAAAATCTATCACATCACATTAGTTAAATCTAATAAAAACGATTTTTCTGCAAACGCATGAACAATAGATAAAGTGGTGAAACAAGGCAACGCCGCACTGTCAAAGGTTCCTTCCTCGTGTGGACTGAGATCGATAATTTGTGTCCTGTGTTCTATTCTTCAACGTCACTCGTTTTGTGCTGTTAGTTACGCGGCGACGATGTTTCCCTGTTTGCCAACTTCTTTCCAGAGAAAATAATGTACGCCGAAGCCATGGTGTGCTGTTCATACTAATAAAACTCCAAACAAAAAGTCAAGAGGAGTTAAATTCGGGGAACGAGCTGGTCAGGACACTTTACTCGAGGTTCCAACCCATCTTCCGGAAAACCGCTGAGAAAGATACTCTCGAACTTGCTTGGAGCACCGCCTTGTTGAAACGAACAGCTATTAACCTGTGTCAAAGGAAAATTATCCAGATAATGTTGCAACAATTGGCAAATCCTGAACTTTAGGGCTGATATCTATTTTTACGCAAATTGGGCCGTGGATTTGGTGGAATCTGTTCTATAGATATCTTAACAGTCTTTTTCGCTCGCCATCCAGTTAATACCAACTGGGCACCAAATAACGAAAGCACGATCTAAAAGCATCCTTCATTGTTCAAGTTGTCTGCCAATGTCTTGACACGGCTTGGGAAATAGAGGGATCGCAGTCTAATTTGTTTGCGCTTCATTGAGAGGATCTCGAGCAGGAAGGAAGACGATTGATGGTGACCTTCAAAAGAGCGGACCGGTTGAAGCCAGGCATATTAAAACGAAAGGGGTGACGTCAATCAGTTTGTTATGTGGCCCTCAGTGCATATTGACGCCTGGTAGAAATTGCTATGGTATTCAAAAACCACTTAAACTCGGAGAAAGCCGACCCAATGAATAAAGTTGATTTATAATTGAAACAACGATGCAACTGCTTCAAATTGTGAACCCGATTCAGTCCGGGGGGGGGGGACATCAGGGCTATAGGGCGGCTGCGGAAGCGCTGGGATGCCGGCCTTGGTCAGGTAGCTGTTCACAAGAAAGGCGGTGTGAGGCGGGGCGTTGTCGTGGTGGAACTTCCAGTCGGCCTGCGATCTCTTGTCGGACCCGACTTCGTTTGAGTCTCCTGAGCACTTCCACGTGAAACTTGGCATTGACGGTTTGTCCAGGAGGAACAAATTAATGGTGGACGATGCCTTTGATGTCAAAAAAGACAATGTGCATCGTTTTCACTTTGGATTTGCTCATTCTTCCTTTTTTGGGCGAAGAGACGCCGTCGTGTGCCACTCGGAAGATTGCCTCTTTGTCTCGGGATCATACTCAAAGATCCACGACTCGTCACCTGTGATTACGTTATTCAATAATTGGGGGTCACTTTCACACATGTTCAAATTTTCTTGGCACACTTCCACTAGCCGCAATTTCTGGTCTAACGAACGCTGCACGCTCCGAAGTACAGTCATGGCGGAAGAAAATAAGTCCTATTACTTTCCGGACAAACTCTGTAGAAATGCGGTCCTGTGTATGATGTTTCATTTTTGGTCACGACTTGTGACTCACCCTGTGTAGAAGCTATCTGTCTTTCCCGTCTATCACTCGACTAGTCAACAAAAACTGGACACGTTAACATGCCGAACAACTGTGCAACATCGCTGGTCGGTTGAAATATTATCCTTTAAAAAACCGCCCGACTCCGCTTTGTCCAGGAACTATCTTCCATGCTTCATTAATCATTTGTTGGAGAAAATCGCTTTCGACTGAGAAATACGGGAGGATACCGTGCTGTCTGGAAGTTAAATGGATCTACCTTTCCAATAAACTAAAAAAAGTTCAACGCGCTGAGGTCGCCCGTCTTGTTTTAGCGCCCTGGTGTATTTATGAATCTTATTTGGTAAAAAGCTTTGCGCGTCGTATTAGAAAAATGACGTGCGACTAGACTGGAGGGAGAAGAAGATTCGTCTATATAACAGGAACTGCAATTCACACGGAGGCAAGAGCAAGGTAGTGTCTGAGTATTTTGTTACAAAAAACTCCCAAACTGGAAAGGAAAAAGCATACTAACAGCAGAATAAAGGAAGCGGCGATCGCTCACCTTCCAGGTAACCAAAACGCTACAACCCGTGTGCGTGTAAATGACGCCAATGGAAGCTCAATCTGGGAACGCTTGCAAAATTTGTTTTTGAGGTATTTCGTACATTCATAGTAAGATAAAACCAATACAGTCTGTTCCTCTTTTCTTTTTTATTAACGACCCATTTGTAACAAATTAGATATTCGTATTTTTCCCTTGAAACGACTATCAAATGCCCATATACAACTTGGCCCAAAAACAGGTACAGCAGTTGGTTAGGCTCATATTGAAATCTCCTTATAATGAATCCATATATCCTCATAGAGACACGATGACAATAAGTGTTTAATGATTCGAAGATGTGTCAGAAGAATGAGATCGAAGACTGGCCCCGAAGGTTCTGGACTGCCGCTACGTGACGTACCGGAAGGTAGAGGAACACGAAGAAGGCCAAACGGTCCACCGAGGAGTACCACAGAGCGTCAACATCAAGTTGAAATTATCTTTTCTGGGTGTAACACATCTAATATCACTGAGTATATACAGGGTTTCCGCAAAGTTGGGGTTTTCCTTTTCAGAAACAACTAGCCTTGAAATAACAAAGGTAATGTGTAGTGAAACGAGGGCGACCAAGTAAAAAAATAATGGAAAAGTACTCAGTCTCCAGTTGACGAGAAGGGCTAAGTACGTCTCTGCCCGAAATCATACCGCTCCAACATAAAATGAAATCAGCTGATGCGCTACCGAGCAGACGCAGGCGGTGGTGCAGACCACGAACAGAGGTAACAAATATGACGGCGTTGCCGCGTTTTCAGTTTTTAGATAAACGTACTTTATAGGTATTGTTCGAAGTTATCGCCGTTTGATTCAAAAACACAGGTACGTGCACGACGTAGCCAAGCATCGGTGCAGGCTTTGAGAATGGAGTCCCTCCCCGAATGAAAGCACCAGATTGTTCAATTCTGAGACGAAGTTCGTCAACCGTATGCACTTCAGTTTTGTACACTAAGCGTTTCATTTCTCCCCAAAGAAAAAAATCGCATGGTGTTAAGTCTGGAGATCGCGGAGGCCACGCTACGGATCCATTACGTCCGATCCACCTATTCGGAAATAATTCATTCAAAAGCTCACGCACTTCGCGTCTTAAATGGGGCGGTGCACCATCGTGCAGAAACCACATTGATTGTCTTACACTTAATGGCACATCTTCTAACAAGGAAGGCAAAATGTTGCGTAAAAAGTCTAGGAATTGCATCCCGTCCAATCGATTTGGGAGAATAAATGGTCCAATGAGCATACCGTTCACCATGCCAGCCCAAACATTCACCGAAAATGTTTGTTGAAAATGTGCCCGACGGACAGCGTGCGGATTTTCTACTGACCAAACTTGAGTGTTGCGAAAGTTATTCACCCCATTACGCGTGAACGTAGATTCGTCTGTCACCAATATGCACTTCAAAAAGTCCGGATTATTGTCATGTTGATGCAACAACCACTCACAAAATCGCACTCTTGCTGGAAAATCGTCAGGTCGAAGGGCTTGTACACGTTGGACGTGAAACGGATACAGCCCCTCTTCACGCAGCGTTTGCCACACTTTCGTTTTTGATACTTGCACTTCTCTAGCCACGTCTCTAGTGCTTGTTGAGGGATTCTCGTCTACGCGATTCAACTTGCACCATTCGTGGTTGTCTAGGCCTCCACTGTGCCCACCTCGAAATTCCTCCAAATGGCCCGTATTCCTCTCTCTGGACCAGGTACACAAATCTGCGGGGCCTTGGATGATGTCGTCTAGGGAAACGATCTGCATACACTCGCGAAGCCTCTGTAGCATTTTGAAGACATTCGCCATAAATTAACAACATATCAACGAGTTCATTATTGGTGTATGAGTGTGACATTATTATTTTTTTAACGCAATCGATTATACGGGTTCGTTTACCTCTACACGCGTGACCATAACCGTCGGTTGAAGGTTGAGTCAGTGACCTTGTACCACTCGGTGATGTCGCGGGTCGCGGCTACATGACGGTATTCAGATTTTTTTGACGTTGCAGAGCCCTTTATCTCGGTTCCCTTAAGGCATTGGTGTATATGGCACTAAGAAAAATTGCTTATGTTTTCAAGATCTACACGTCGTGTAAAGGAAAACCCCAACTTTGCGGACACCCTGTATTTACGTGGTAATTCAATTGTGTTCTTGTTTGCCTGAGGTAAAATCGGAAAGTTGCAATGTAAGCAAACTATCTTTAACTATGCTAATACGGTATATTTCCGTTCCTTTGAGTGTCCTATGTTAATAGCTCTGCAACTTCCACGTGAAAGTATCGATATTCAGCCGTACCGTTTCGGCAGACGAAGCACGTCCGGTGTATAATTTATCACAGGGGGCGCGCTAGTCGCAAGGAGTTCGCCGGCAGTGTGACTCGAATGCTAGACGTGAAAGACAAAAATGCCAGACGGGGAGAACGTGGCATAAATTAACGCGAATGTTTAACAATGAGGCGACAGGTTCTTTGTCTCTCGGTTAATCTACCGGCTCTGTTCGAAATAGGAGTTCGTCTCTAACGAGTAGCGGAATCGTTGTTGAAACAAGACACATATTCGAACGAGGGAACGCAACAATAATAGGCATTAGAATTATACAACTGTTTTTATATAACAATAATAATAATGCCTAGCAGAACATTTTGCAGCTTGGACCTTTAGACAATGTATCTTATATCTAAGTCAAGTTTGAGTATTGCAGTATTAAATGCCAGATTGTAATAACATAATTTTGAAATGTAAATAAGACATCGGTCTCTTAGAAGTTTGGCGATGTAGATGTACAACTTAATACACCGCAAAATACAGCAGTTTCAAGGTATCACAAGTTTATATAAACTTTTGGCCCTAAAAAGATTCACCATCTGCTGTATTCGACGCTTAAATTCGTTCCAACCATCAGCAGAATAAACGTGATAAGGCTAAGAATCCAATTAACCCAAAGCAATTACGTAAGCACAGTCTACCGGGTAATAAAATTTGTCATAGGAAATCTATATCCGACTGTGTAGCTGAAGACGAGCAAGCGAGGAGGAAAATTGATCAGCGCCTTTCACAAACGCGGGTATAAATAAGTTGTAATTAATTTAGAGAGACGCGGAAACAGAATCCAGAAATCGTTAATTACTGCGCGCCGCTATGGAGTTGCAAAGAAAACTCGGGTACTTCAACGGTCTCGCACATCCTAACGAAGTCGGAGTGCGATTTTGCGCGTTTTGTCACCGATGGAGGATAATGAGTTTATCGCTCCTAGTTAAAGTAATTCGGATAGGTCGTGTTCGATGTGCAAGTCGGAAGCAGTTTTTACGACGAATATATATATTTTCCAGATAGTACTCTACCGACACTTAGACGTCAAGTTTCACCTTCAAAGAACCGCTTCTACCCCATCGACTCTGTTTCCGGCACAAAGTTGTGAAAAATACAATAACCACAGGGTAACCGTTTGGCCAATATTTTCTCAATTTCCTTCTAATATCGGAGAGACTCGCTGTAGTCGCAGTGTATAAAGGAAGAAAAATGTCAAAGCCTTCTTTATTGAAAGCTATTAAGCTGATCGTATATCTGCTGAGCAGCGTCTTGGGTCGCTGCTGCCTTATGTGTGGACGATTCGAAACGAGATGTATTTTATTAAAGTGGCCCTGCTGAAAAGCTGACTGGCATTTACGCTACATAAAAAATGACTTTGCAAAATGCAATGTTTGTCGAGTAATAAGGGTTTATGGATTGTGGTTTCTTGAATTTAAATGCGAAATGTTACGGAAAATGCATGTGCAGCCACAGTTTATTATTAGATTGTCAGTTGCATTTTCCGCCATATCGAATACGATACTAGCGCTCCAAGCGGTCATTGCAACAGACAAGTTTCTTGATAAACTTCATGATTATCTAACTCATATTGTTAATATACTAAGTGACATATAAATCCGAACACCCAGTTTAAATGGTTTTATTTTAATAAAAGTTGGCAAATTTTGGTTCTTGACATCCTTTACGATCGGTTACGATGCCTAGAGTAGCTTAGTGAGTTTGATAGGGGCCGTATAGTAGGACTTCTGGAAGCTGGACTTTCTTTTCGGGCAATTGCAGTTAGAGTGCAAAGAAGTGTAGACACTGTGGTTAGGTGTTGTCAGGCATGGCTTCGAGAAGGCCGTACGCAAAGAGCAAGGGGCACTGGACGCCGCCGTAGAACAACAGACCGTGAAGATCGCCGCCTAAGATTATTGGCCTTAAGGGACCATTTCTCCACTACCAGGTCCATTGTAAATGAATGGTTTGCAGAACACAGAAGACATATTGGCATGCGAAGTGTTTACCGACGAATGAGAAGTTTTGGCTTGTTTTCATACCGGCCACACTGGGTCCTCCCTTTAACTCGAGAACACCGACGTAATCGCCTTGAGTGGTGCAGACAACGGTCACTCTGGGATCAGGAATGGAACAGTATTGTCTTTAGTGACGAGTCTCGATTTTGTTTAGGCATGCACGATGGTCGTGCCAGGGTTAGAAGGCGACGTGGTGAAAGGAGGAATCCACAGTTTTTTGTTGAAAGACATGTTCATCACACTGTTGGAGTTATGGTTTCAGGTCACCTTTAATCTTCATCAGAGGTAACATGAACGCGCAGCGTTATATCCACGAAAATCTAGATCCCCATCTTTTACCCTATCTTGACACCCTGGCAGATCCAACTTTCCAACAAGATAATGCCCGCCCACATGTTGCAAGAGTCACAATAGACTTCTTTCAACATAATGATGTCACATTGTTACCATGGCCACCAAGTTCTGCCGACTTATCCCCAATTGAGCACGTGTGGGATATGATGGGTAGGAGATTGCTCAATTTGCAACGTCCTCCTCAGACTCTAGAAGCACTTCGAGAGGAGTTGGTGGTTGCCTGGAATGAGATACCACAGGAGGACATTGACCACCTGATCAGAAGCATGCCTAGGCGCGTTGGAGAATGCGTAGCACATCAGGGTGCATCCACACATTATTAAAGGTCAAAGGGCTTTAAAGCAGTGCAATCATTTTGAAATTTTTATCATTTACTTATTATGCTTCATTAAGTACTTATACAAAATTTTATTAAAATAAAACCATTTAAACTGGGTATTCGGATGTATATGTCACTTAGTATATAAGCATTGAAGACCCATCATGCCCGGTAAGAAAGCGACCCTTTGCAAAGCAAACAAATCGACCGACAAGAAGAGAAAACGGGCTAGAGCTTGGCCAGTTTGTTACAGATCATCGAGGACTTTATCTGGCATGACCGCGTCTTGTCAATCGCGGCGTCCGCTCTGGAGAAATTACGATATATGTTTATTAGGGCTGCATCTTGGTGCCCATTCTTTTTTTTACACGGACCCTATAACCAATGCTCTTTGAAACGAACCCCAGTTTGATTTAACCCGAAGGCAAACTTTGTATTCGCGAACCAATACGTAGCATTGAAGACCCATCATGCTCGCTTTTTTTCCAATAATATAGTTCAATTTACTAACAGTGAAATCGCAGATATGCAATTCTGATATGGAATGGCTCATAGGAAACTCTAATGCTTCAAGACGCATTTATCGTCAAAGATTTTCTCAGAATGCGGTGCCTAATAGGAAAGCTTTTATCGAACAATTAAAGGGAACTTGAGGACTTGGAATCAACGATTTGCAGAAAAACGTACATGCCATATAGTCCAATATCTGCATCTCGGAAAACAGTTATTCTTTTTTTTTTTTTTTTTTTTTTTTTTTTTTTTTTTTTTTTTTAACGAGGGGGGAATGCATTTACGCACCATACCATAGCACGAGCTACGACGTGTGTGGGGCTCCAGGGTCTTGAGGAGATCACCTAATACCCACTAAACCCTAAACCTCCGCGTGGCCCGACTCATCAGCTCTCGGTAGGCCATGTGTTGTGCGTGACCTGCGGTCTGCTACAACGTCTCCTCATGTGTTTCAGTCTCTGGGAACGCCGGGTTGGTTCCCTTACCTCGCACATTCTATCGATATCGTTAAGCGATCATCGATAGAGGGTCTGCTAGTTTCTCTTGAAACTCTTGTTTTCGAAAAATCAAGAGTTTCAAGTCCTCTTACCAATATGTTGTTCCTGGTCCTGGTCCTGAAGGGTCCTGGTCCTGGTGGGTCCTGGTCGTGGCGGGTCCTGGTCCTGGTTGGTCCTGGTCCCGGTGGGTCCTGGTCCCGGTGGTTCCTGCTCCTCTGCATCCACGCCGTGGGGTGGGGGGGGGGGGAGCAGCCGCAAGTTCTCCTAGTCTCCTAGTCAAGGTTCCAGTTAGCGGGTGCCAACTGGGACCTCGGTCTGGGGTACCTGGTTCTGCGGTTGCGAGGCCTCTCGTCTGGATCGTAGTCCATGAGGAATCGTAGCTGGTCGTTCGGGTGGTCCTGAGCTTTCTCGAAGGTCTTCTCCGCTTTTTTCCTCATGTACTCGTGGATGGTATCCCAATGCAGGTCTCTACGCAAGGTTGAGTTCCTTACGTAGGAAGGTGCATTGGTGGCGATCCGGAGTAGCTTCATCTCTAGAGCAGCAAGTCGCTTGCGGTAGCTGGGGGCAGCGTACCCCCAGACCGCGGAGGCGTAAGCGAGCTGAGGTCTGGCGATGGCCTTGATCAGCCGTAGCTTGGTCGCTAGCGGCATCTGGCTGTGTCTACCCAGTAATGGATAGAGTTGAGCCATGGCTGCTCTGGTTTTTGCGATGACAGCTTCTATGTGCGCTTTCCAGGTGAGGGACTTGTCAAAAACGATCCCCAGATATTTGACATTGTCGCTCCACTGGATATCTTCATCGAAGATGGATGCTTCGAGAGGTCTTGCAATCCTTCTTCGTTGAATGAAGATTGCCTGCGTCTTCTGGACGTTGATGCGGATTTTCCATTTCACGCACCAGTCCTGAATTTGGTCCAGTTCATCCTGTAGTCTCCTACGGATGATCTCGGGTCGTCTATGCTTGGCGGCTATAGCAGTGTCGTCTGCATATAGGGCCAGCATTGTGTCAGCTGTCTTCGGCACATCGTAAGTATAGATGTTGTAGAGCAGGGGGGCTAAGGCTGACCCCTGGGGCACGCCTGCTTCCAGCTGTCGTCTTGTTGAATGGCATGTACCAATCTTCACCGTGAACCATCTTTGTGTTAGATAGCTCTGGATCAGTTGGCACATGTTCGCATCGATTCCGGCGGCTTCCATTTTGGCGATGAGTCCATCGTGCCAAACTCGGTCGAAGGCTCGTTCCACGTCCAGCAGGACGAGACCGGTTGCCTCCTGGAGATTGAAGCCGCTGGTGACGTTTTCCGTCAGTCGTAGCGCTTGGAGTTCCGAGTTGTGCGAGGATCTGAAGCCGAATTGCTCTGGGGGGAGAAGTTGCAGTTTTTCTGCCTGCTTCTCTAGTCGAACGGCGATAGCCTTTTCGACTACTTTGCCCACCGAGGAAACCAGGCTGATGGGCCGGTAGTTCTGGGGCAACTTCCGGTCCTTGCCTGGCTTGGTGAGCATTATAACCTGGGCTTCCCGCCACCGCCGCGGGAAGTGGTTAAGTCTCAGAGTGGCATTGGCGATGTTGGTGAGCGCAGCAATGCCTTTGGTGGGAAGGTTCTTCAGCATCCTATTGTTGATGCCGTCCCTTCCCGGCACAGTTATTCGAGAACTGAATTCATGTTTTACATAAAGAGACCTCAATTATCATAATCAATATAAGAAAAGAATCTGATAGACGACGTCACCGTCACACCTCTCGGTTTCTGCGGCAATCTTCACCGTTTCCCCGTCTTGCTTTCTTTCGTTGAGTAATTACGCTGTGCCAGGAAATCGAATCAAGAACAGGACCTGTTTGGATCATCTCTAGATCGGTAAACGGACGAAAGGGTGGAAATGAGACGGTCGTTTATCGAATAGTTTCCCGGCGTCCGTATTAATTACGTCGTCTGGCAACAAATTCGACCGCATCAGCACAAAGAAACACACTGCGACTTGATGGGAATTGCTGTTGGAATGTGGAGCTGCCCGTACGGACAGACGGGTCGTTAGTCTATTGTTTGAGCTCCCTCTCGCTGGCTTAATTTACGGTCGATAACTAGTGTTATTTTTTGGCCAATTTCTAAAATACGCTTGCTTTTTGTAGCTGTGGCGAACAGAACGAAAAACTAGTTAAAGCTATAGTCCAAGATGAATACGAACGCACTAATTTGCACGTATCATGCAAAACACTCGTTAGGACTTTTCCAGTACACGTACAATACGCGTGTTTTATAAAGTATCCTCCCGAAAAGTATTTCAGTGCGGACCTGTATTTGATCGTGAGGTCTTGGAGCACCGGCATGCCCTCCCCTGTGAGGTCTTAAGTCACCTGATTCACGAGCCCGTTGTACTACATTAACAAAGGCACGAGGGGTTGGTTGCACTCGATTGGGAAACCGATCCGCATAAACATGTGCCATTTTTTATTTCGTTTGAGCCACGCAACAGACACCACTATTCACTCACGCGTTACCGACTGACACTGACTGTATACAACTGACTAAAATAATTGTAAAAACATCGTTCCAAATTCTTTCGCTCTTTTGTTTCCGATGCGATGAACCAAACACGAGCACACAATATTATTATTGAGACAGGGCGGTGCTCAAACTTCCAAAGGGCTATAACTTTGTTACTTTAATCTTACCAGAAAAATGGTAAAGGAAAAAAACATTTCTTTTGATCAGATCTACTCACTGTTAAAATAAATGACTCAACTTCGAAGTCACCCTGTATAGATTTTCCTAACAACTGCAGAAATTTCTTGTCCGTTCGGGACAACCTTGACAACTTGTGCGGGAGGCTTCCGCCCTTATGTAACAATAGATCCTTGTCTGCCCTCACAGGATTAATGCCTGATAGGTTGCCTACTTCTTAGTGCGCTTAGCGGTAGCAGTGGCCTTGAAAGCAAAGCCAAGGCCCTGCTGTACGACTACGCCTTGACAAGACCCAATAGGGTTGTTCAAATAATTAAGGAACTGAGTTCCGTAGCCCCTAGCCTGCTGTGTCGGCTAGGATGAGCACCTGTGCATAGCGCGGTAGGATACAACGAAAACTGTGATCTAGGTGCCCATTCACTCTCTTACACGTCCAGTCGTTTGAGTCGGCCAGGGTCGAAGTGTCCGTTCTCGATTCAGAGACAAAATAATTCATCGTCCAGTCGGAATAGGGAAGTTTAAAATCATATTGCCGATACGACGCGCTGGTATCTGTGAGAAGAGATATTTAATAACGTCCATTGTCGGTGTTTACACATTCAGATACCATTTAACCTACTGTGATGTCAAACGTGACAGATTGAAAGCTCTTTGGAGACTTTCAGCATGTTTATGACTAGCTTTTCTCCTAGTGATTAAAATAAAAATTATGCAATAATTGTATAGTCATTATGTTTATTATTTCCGGGCGATATTTCCTTGCATTCTTCCGCTGGGAAGGCGAAATTTTCTGCGACGAAGAGTCTGCTTCCTAGGGATGCAGCATCTTGGTGTCTCTGATGCTCCTAGAATAGTTTTCAAATACTGTCCATGTAAAGTACTTGAAACACCTCAAATGAACTTCCGTACATTGCTCAGCCCCACATGCAAATTTTCCATCAACTTTGTCAAAATATCACCACGTACCGTGAATAATATTAACCAGAAGATACATTATCGCCTTTGTTTCATGCAACAAAGGGTATTATGAGCTAAAACGTAATTAATTTTCACGAAGTTTGTTCCGAATATGTTATCATATAATGACCTAGATGCAAGGCAGTGTTTCGTATTGTGCACGGATATACAGGGTTTGTCCGGCAAGTAATAGGACTCATTTTCTTCCGCCATGCGCGCACCGACTGGATTCGGTAGAGGGCGTTCCTAGATAACGAATGAGCCGAAAATGCAGCGTTTGTTAGAGCAGAGGTACGCGATTAAATTCTGTGTGAAACTCGGTAAATCTGCGACAGAGACGTTTGATATGATCAAGCAGGCTTACCCAGGTGTTGCTTTAGCGAGAAGTGGTGTGTTTCGGTGGCACCAGGCCTTTTTGGAGGGCCGGGAAGAGGTCGCTGCCGTTCTGGAAGACCTTCGACTTCGACAAACACCGATAATGTGGCTCGTGTGCGCAAAGTTTTGAACTCAGACCGTCGACTAAGTATTCGTTTAATTGACCAGATGTTAAATTTACCAAAATCTGTGGTTCATGACATTGTGACACAGCATTTGAAGATGCGGAAGGTGTGCGCGAAGATGGTCCCAAAAGTGCTCACTGACGACCAGAAATTGCGGCGAGTGGAAGTGTGCCACGAAAATTTGAACATGCGTGAAAGTGACCCCCAATTTTTGAATAACGTAATCACAGGTGACGAGTCGTGGATCTTTGAGTATGATCCCGAGACAAAGAGGCAATCTTCCGAGTGTCACACGACGGCGTCTCCTCGCCCAAAAAAGGGAAGAATGAGCAAATAACAAGTGAAAACGATGCTCCTTGTCTTTTTTGACATCAAAGGCATCGTCCACACATGAATTTGTTCCTCCTGGACAAACCGTCAACGCCAAGTTTTACGTGGAAGAATTAGATAATCAAAGGTTTATTTCAATACATGTTCAAATAGGCCACCATTCTAACGGGTACAAGTGCGGCATCTTTTCGATAAAGAAAATCGAAAAAATTGGCGTTGGTGTGCATCCTTTTCATGCAAAAACCGGTATCGATCCAAGTCCTTAGTTGCTAGGAAACGCGCATCCTCAATTTACTAAACAAAAAATCGCCATCCTGGACCAAACACAAATACAGGTTCCGAAACATCTCGTATATTTTCATAACGTTATCCGATACACCGCGGCGTCAGCGTGAAACCGAATAGGTGTAGAAAAATGGCCGGTATATGCTTACACGAAAAAAGGGGATAGCAAAAATAACTGTGCCACAATATCACCAGCCGAACCGGGGGTAGAAACCGGAACAAATAGCCGGTATCCGTGTCACCGATCGAGTTCATATCAGCACTCAAAAAGACCATCATATATCAAACAACACCGCTACCCAAACCGTCCAATACAGTTCGTCATACCAGGGACAGATGAAATGCAGTTTGTGAGACAGCGTGCGATATACGAGGTCTGTAAATTAGATAATGATCGTTTGATCTGGCAACACTGGAACGTCTACGTTGTTGCATTTCAGTCTTTCGACGTACAGGGCCGCATTCAGGGCGACCTCCGAATGATGGACTACCACCAACGTGTTGTAAAACAAAGATGACAATATTTAACAGAAACAGAAACTTAACAAATTACTAAAATACACATAACAACAACAAAGCAACAACCAAGCAAGGCGACTACGAAAACACGACACGCAGTGATACACGCGACGGACAGTGGCCTGAGTGCAACTCTGCCTGCCCTGCCCCTGCCCCGCGCATTATTCCGCCAGGTGACCGCTTGAAATTTAATGGCGAATTGACCAATAACTAACTGTTATTATTTACATCTCTCTTGAATTTGGATTCACTTTAGATTCATTGATGGTAAAGTCTTACCTGTTGGCCGTGCGTGTATTCAACACCAGCGACTAAACACGTAGCAGCCGAGCTTAACCTTTCCAAGCCGCGTGTCGTGAAATCGTCGTCTATGACTGGAATATCGTCGTCTTCCTCTTCTTCCTCTGCACTGTTCGATATATCGTTGCTCAGAACTGATACTGGCACTGAAACAAAAAAATCCTGGTTACTCCAAGAGAAATTATTCATTACGAACTTGCACGCGAAACTCTCTCAAAGATAACATCGTTTTACAAAAGCTACTTTACACTTTTTACAGTGTCGGTGCCGGTTGCGGGGTGAAAAGCGCAAATTTGTGGCTTCCATCTGTGCATACACCATACCGGATCTATGCGGATTTTAGCTTAGATTTTAGTAGGTACTTATATCGTTAATAAAAAGCAAAAGGAGCAGTGGCCCCAAATTCGAACCCTGCGGTGTTCCCGATGCCGTACAACGAAGAGACTCGGAACCGTTATATAGGTTATATTGCAGAATACTGAAGTTTGAGCCTGCAGCGTTCCATAACTCAAGTGAAAAGCTGACAGTTTATGGCGCTTAGCAAAGTAGAAGAATGTAATAATGGCATTTTTTCGGCGCCGCCTGTGAATCATCCGTTTTCCGAAGTTGACAGGTTAATAGCCGTTAATGAAGATTGTGAAATGTATTCGAATTTCCATTAACGTAAATGGCGCGGCATAATTCTAATTTAATGGAGAAAACGAGGATAAAACGGACCGAAGATTCGAAACGGAGCGATGGTAAATGCGGAATGTAAAATCGTTTTTCGCGTAAAACGGTGCCACACTATGGAAAAGGTGTAAATCTGGACAGGAAAACGTACACAGGTTACGTGGAATAAAATGAAAGTGGCATCTAACCACAATAACAAAAGTACCCGTTCAAGAGAGGCGAAATACAACAAAAACGATGTTTTTAATGCAGTTAGAGTGCAAAGAAGTGTAGACACTGTGGTTAGGTGTTGTCAGGCATGGCTTCGAGAAGGCCGTACGCAAAGAGCAAGGGGCACTGGACGCCGCCGTAGAACAACAGATCGCCTAAGATTATTGGCCTTAAGGGACCGTTTCTCCACTACCAGGTCCATTGCCAATGAATGGTTTGCAGAACACGGAAGACCTATTGGCATGCGAAGTGTTTACCGACGAATGAGAAGTTTTGGCTTGTTTTCATACCGGCCACACTGGGTCCTCCCTTTAACTCGGGAACACCGACGTAATCGCCTTGAGTGGTGCAGACAACGGTCACTCTGGGATCAGGAATGGAACAGTATTGTCTTTAGTGACCAGTCTCGATTTTGTTTAGGCATGCACGATGGTCGTGCCAGGGTTAGAAGGCGACGTGGTGAACGGAGGAATCCACAGTTTTTTGTTGAAAGACATGTTCATCACACTGTCGGAGTTATGGTTTGGGGTGCTATAGCTTATGGTTCCAGGTCACCTTTAATCTTCATCAGAGGTAACATGAACGTGCAGCGTTATATCCACGAAGTTCTAGAACCCCATCTTTTACCCTATCTTGACACCCTGGCATATCCAACTTTCCAACAAGATAATGCCCGACCACATGTTGCAAGAGTCACAATAGACTTCTTTCAACATAATGATGTCACATTGTTACCATGGCCACCAAGATCTCCCGACTTATCCCCAATTGAGCACGTGTGGGATATGATGGGTAGGAGATTGCTCAATTTGCAACGTCCTCCTCAGACTCTAGAAGCACTTCGAGAGGAGTTGGTGGTTGGCTGGAATGAGATATCACAGGAGGACATTGACCACCTGATCAGAAGCATGCCTAGGCGCGTTGGAGAATGCGTAGCACATCAGGGTGCATCCACACATTATTAAAGGTCAAAGGGCTTTAAAGCAGTGCAATCATTTTGAAATTTTTATCATTTACTTATTATGCTTCATTAAGTATATGTCACTTAGTATACTAAAGAAACTGGGACTCGTATATAAAAGAATTGTTCTATTTGAATTTGAATGTGTCGCCCACTGTGTCCTTTCCGCATAGATGTCAGACTAGTACTGAATGGAAATTTAATCGAAAGCGTGTATCCAAAGAATAAAAACGGTAAATCCCCGACCAACTCGGGGAAGTCCCTAATTCACGCCAGAAACGCACCGAAAGATTAAAGTCGGTGAATCCCGGCTTACTCCAGAATGCAAAAAAATAAGACACGGTTTTTCTTTTTATTTCCTTCAAAGAGAGAGTTGCCTATTCGTTTACTTTTTGAGAAAATGTTCATTTTCCATATAAACTTCCTGTCTAGACAGAAGGATCTTTATGAAAGGCGCTGTGCACTTAACGACACTGCATCATCTTCAAAGACAGAAAGATCCGTGTAATCACATCTAAACTGCCTCACCCTAGGAACTTCCTCGGTACCCTATAACATTTTTCTCAGTCGAAACTTTGGACTACTTTACGATCCCGGCAGTTTCCGAACTTCACCTTCGTTGTCAGCGGCGGTCCGGGAACAAATAAAGTCTTGTAGAAACCGTCCGAGGACGGAACTTCTCGCTATTCATCTGCAACTGGATATTTGCCAGAATGCGTCCCGATGTCGACAGGAAGTTCCTTGCAACTTTCATAATATCGATAGATTACCGAACACACAATGCGGGCGAAGCCAAGCGGAAATCTGTGATTAGACGCCGTCGATATCTCTAGTAAATTATCACCGGGCCTTAGGCTAAATATGGAGCACAAAATGATGGGCCCCTGATTGCCATATTAAATCAAAATTCCTTGTATAGCTACAAAAACCTATAGCACAACTTCACCGATCAAAAAGGATTTGGGTTTTAATCCAGATTGATATGACAGCAACAGTGTCCACTACTCACAACTACTTTTATGGTCAACACAATTTTTTTAATGTTGGTGACTTAACAGCAAAGAGCGCTCAGTATCGCAGCTTGGCAAGTGAACGAGTGCCCTACCAAATATGCAACATTCAAACCACCCACTCCGTTTTGCCTCTAAAGAAGTAAAATGTAAGCAAGGGCTTGTGCCTGGTTTCACTTACATTACCTGCCATAGTTACGGAATTAACCGATTAAATATTAAGGCTTCGACGTATGCCTCCAGGCTATGATAACCTTTATATACAGGATGATACAAGGGCAAGTTACGAAGCACTATTATAGAATTTTCTTTGAGCGTGAGATTAGAGACGCTCATGTTATACCCCTTCTTAGAAAACGTACTTATTTTTCACCCTGAATTTTTAACGAAGCTGAGCTTTCAAGGGAGTCTGAAATTGCATTTTCTATGCCAGGTGACCGCTCGCTAAAGAGACCTTTAATTATAGCTCGAGAGCCTTTACAGTCGGAAACTTTAGCCTAGGTAACTGAATGGGCGAAAAAAAACCAGGAAAAAATAATTAAGGATGATCGCGCTAAGCGTAGACTCAGTAGCGGCGCGAAACTATGAAGAGTCTTCTTTGCACCAGATCTTAAAACGTTGTATTAATTACCAGGTTTAGGCCAAATCGTCAAGGCGAAGGCGGCTCTCAGCGACAAGGCGATAAGTGCTCTCAGCGTGAAGGCTGACGGCTACCAGCGTCAAGGTCATGACGGCTACAAGCGTCAAGGTCGTGACGGCTACCAGCGTCAAGGTCAAGACGGCTACAAGCGACAAGGTCGTGACGGCTACAAGCGTCAAGGTCATGACGGCTACCAGCGTCCAGATCATGACGGCTACCAGCCTCGAGGCCATAACTGCATGGTCATGACGGCTGCTATTGTCAAGCTCCCTTTCGGCTAGCGGTAGGCGTCATGGCCATGGCGGGAGCGGAAGGTGTCACGACCATGGGGGGAGAGGCACTCACCGCCAGGAGGTTGGTCTTCGTGATAAAGACCGCGTGATAACAAATTTTAGGACTCTCTCAGCGTCAAGGCGAGAAGTACTCTCAGCGTGAAGGCTGACGGCTACCAGCGTCAAGGTCATGACGGCTACAAGCGTCAAAGTCGTGACGGCTACAAGCGTCCAGATGATGATGGTTACAAGCGTCAGGGCTATGATGGTTACTAGCCTCGAGGCCATAACTGCATGGTCATGACGGCTGCTATTGGCAAGCTCCCTTTCGGCTAGCGGTAGTTCATGCTAACCTCAGGGGGCAACGATGGAGGTGATCGCAGCGGCAGCCGTCAAGGCGAGGATGGCTCTCAGCGTCAGGCGAGAAGTGCTGCTCTCAGCGTGAAGCCTGATGGCTACCAGCGTCAAGGTCCTGACGGCTACAAGCGTCAAGGTCGTGACGTCTATAAGCGTAAAGGTCATGATGGCTACCAGCGTCAAGGTCATGACGGCTACAAGCGTAAAGGTCATGACGGCTACCAGCGTCAAGGTCATGACGGCTACAAGCGTTAAGGTCGTGACGGCTACAAGCGTCAAGGTCATGACGGCTACAATCGTCAAGGTCGTGACGGCTACAAGCGTCAAGGTCATGACGGCTACAAGCGTAAGGGCTATGATGGCTACCAGCCTCGAGGCCATAACTGCATGGTCACGACGGCTGCCATTGTCAAGCTCCCTTTCGACTTGCGGGCAAGCGTCATGGCCCTAGCCGGAGCGGAAGGTGTCATTACCATCGAGGGAGCGGCACTCTCAGCGTCAAGGCGAGAAGTGCACGGACAAGGTCGTGACGGCTACAAGCGTCAAGGTCATGACGGCTACCAGCGTTCAGATCATGACCGCGTCCTAACAAATTTTAGGATGACAACACTTTATCTAATAAGATTTTATGTTTAGGATGTTTAAAAGAATAATCATGTGTTGGAACTCCAGCAGGAGAGGAGAAAAGGCCAAGGATCGAATACCTGTTAGGTTTTCTGATTGGCTTCCTGGATATTGTACTAAAAATATTTTTTTGTATTTTTCACTTCATGCTAACAGCAGGGGGCAACGATGGAGGTGATCGCAGCGGCAGCCGTCAAGGCGAGAAGTGCTCTCAGCCCGAAGGCTGACGGCTACCAGCGTCAAGGTCCTGACGGCTACAAGCGTCAAGGTCGTGACGGCTACCAGCGTCAAGGTCATGACGGCTACCAGCGTCAAGGTCATGACGGCTACCAGTGTAAAGGTCATGACGGCTACCAGCGTTAAGGTCATGCCGGCTACCAGCGTCAGGGCTATGATGGCTACCAGTCTCGAGGCCATAACTGCATAGTCATGACGGCTGCCATTGTCAAGCTCCCTTTCGGCTAGCGGTGGGCGTCATGGCCATGGCGGGAGCGGAAGGTGTCATTACCATCGGGGGAGCGGCACTCTCAGCGTCAAGGCAAGTAGTGCTCTCAGCGTCAAGGCTGACGGCTACCAGCGTCAAGGTCATGACGGCTACAAGCGACAAGGTCCTGACGGCTACAAACGTCAAGGTCGAGACGGCTACAAGCGTCAAGGTCGTGACGGCTACCAGCGTCCAGATCATGATGGTTACAAGCGTCAAGGCTATGATGGCTACCAGCCTCGAGGCCATAACTGCATGGTCATGATGGCTGCCATTGTCAAGCTCCCTTTCGGCTAGCGGTGGGCGTCATGGCCATGGCGGGAGCGGAAGGTGTCATGACCATGGAAGGAGCGGCACTCGACGTCAGGAAGGTGGTCTTCGTGACGAAGGCCGCGTTCTAACAAATTTTGGGATGGTACTACAGATTAACTGCACAGCCTGAGGCTATATGGATTTTTGATGGAATTATATTTTTAAGAGTTTTCTTAGACATCTTTATACCTTTGTGTTTGCTTGTTTCTTTCATTTTACATTCTAATGTTATGCAATCTGCATGTGCCTTGTTTGTCACGAATTGTCTCATTTTTTATATTGATGGTTCCCAAAATTCGGTAATGTCAATACTTACTATTATATATTTTGTAACCTGCAGAACTTTTGCCTAGAATCCTCCAACAACACGAAATCAAAATGAATTGGATACTCTTTTCCTATGTCTTGGATACAACCTTGACGCCACATTTTACAGCCTATAAACCTAAGCGTAAATGAGACACAAGGATATACTTTATCGGCGTTTGGGAGAAAGGTATCTACAAAAGGACGAAAATACGCTTTATTTTATAGTTTATACGTCATTATTGGTAAAGAGATTGGACATCAAATAGACCGCTATACTAAGAGATTATCAGAGTTAGTTGATTGAACATTAAACGGAAACAATTAAATGTCTAAATATATACGTTACGAACTTGAGTTGAAGACTGCAATACTAATAAGCATACGTAGGTGTTTGCCTTTTCTTGTGACTCGTATATAAATTGTTACGCCAAAATGATACCTTTGTACCGTGAAATATGTCTCTACGCTGTAGAATAACTCGCATACACAGCTTTATGCGAAATTCAGTGAGCTGTTCAATATTGCATAGTTTCTGGCTAAATGAAACGTGCACTGTTACAGCCATATAAAGACAGAAATTCGCCTGAAAGCGGAATATTTTATGAGAAATCCACTTTAAGATTCACCTGGTTCTAGACGAAAACGTTCAATACAGGAATGCCTTATGAGCAAGACAAATACCTCAAAAGGCTTCTGCTTGACATATTGCACAGGTGAAACTAGAAAATAATAATGGCTGATTAATAAACTAAGAAAAGAACTTTTAGCTAGCATTATAATACTGACAATAGAATGAAAGAACAACAAAAATTAATAAACAAACATCAAGACTCGGTAATTTTGGCAGACATCTACAATCTAAGTAGGAAGACCTTATTTAATGCAACATCTAAAACTTCTTACCCCATGTTTATCAACCCAATCAAACAAAATGATTAGACTTCTCCTTTATTGGCTAAAAGACCATAGACAGCTGTTTCGTGCTTCTTGACTACTCAGCAGAATAATCTAGGCTTGATCCTTCATCTCTGGGACAACTATCCTCTATCCAGGATGTACGGTCTTTCACCAGAATCGCCCACCGCCCACATAGCTTTTGTTGAAAATGTAAAGATCTCACTTCGCGTTTAATCTCCCAATCACCATGTGACCGCTAGATGGCTGACGATTCTGGTTGTCTAGCTGCTAATGTATACACTAAAAATGATGCTTTCGCTGTCTTATGCCTCTAGCACAAATGACAATTGTATCCTGCTGCCCCAAAATGCACAGAGACAGAGACAGAGATTGGATGTTGACACGGTGGCCTTTGGCCGAAGTGGCGTCCTTGGTCTGAATGGCCGCTTAACTATCTTCTCTTGGCAATCGCTGGAGTCTGAATGTATCTCACGGCAGGATGTGTTACTTTAATGATAGTCATATTGCTCGGTTACGTCTGATTCAGGGGTAACGTCGAAGCTTTGGGGTATTGACACAACGGCCCTCGGCCAGCGTGATATCCCGGTTCCTGGACTGTCTTTTTGTAACAATCGTTAAACTCAGCACGTCTGACCATACACCTGGCGACCAAAGAGTTAGGGTTAGTCTGTGTGACGATCTCGTGATTCAGTCGATGACGAATCCGTAGTAGTAGTTGGGGTACATTAACGTAACGGTAAATAGTAGATTTGTGCATGTGATGTTGGATCCTGATATGACTAAAAAGCACTTACGTACGGCTCTTGTACTGTAGTTCGATTTCGATCTTTCTTCGGAAAAGTCAAATTGCGACCGTAATACTAATCGACACGTTCAGGAGGAAACTGCATCCGATCGTGCGGCGGTTTTCTCGACAATCCCAACTTCCTAGTTCCCGTTTGCGGTGCGAGATTTAATACATGGTTTATTGGAGAGTGTCGGGAAACGCTCCCGATCGAACCCCAGCGATTATTAGCGGTAGAACATTCTATTCGGCCGTTATAACTATCGGGAACGTAACTTTCGACGTTGCGAATAACGTTCGGCAATTTACTATGCAGACTGTCAGAGTTCAAGTTGCTACACGAGATTGCGAGTCTGATGATTGCGATTAAGCAATTGGAGGAATATATCAAAGACCGCCGAGAGTTACAGTTTCTTTTTCTGGTCGACTGAAAATTAACTATATTTTGATAATGTGAATTATTACAACGTTTTTCTGATTTAGAATAATAATTTTATCACAGTTCATAAAAATTTCATTTTTATAACAAAACGATCCTATGATAGAAAATCGTACTTTACTCTCCACCTCTCTGAAGGTCATTTATTATAATTTCCGGTGTTCTCGTGTAGGACTTCATCGGTGAAAGCCTGCGTAGTGAAGCGATTTCACACCCAGTGCTGCGATTTGTCGGGTTGTGGACTGTTACTACTACTATTTTTTTTGTATGTCTGACTCCAGGCAAGACGGTATTTATGATTAAAATCGAGGCTTAAAACACAAACTGATGTATTAGCAGCAAATATGGGAACTTTTAAATATTTTCTATTCGTTTGGCAACACTGCATGGTTCCTTCTTCGATAGATGTCGCGCCATCTGTGAGCGAACCGTCAGACCAAGGACGTTTTTTTCGTAAACCAATAAAACAGGTCAAGTTCAAAGGCATTCCACACAGTCTCCTCTCCTGCTATAACTAATCTTTGGTTAAACTATCAGTTATATTGCCTTTTAAAATAAGAACCGGAAGTACAGGTACATAAGGTAAGAAATTGATAAACTCTAACAGCTATTGGCAATGCATTTCCTACAATAAGCTGACATTTATCTATCGAACTCGTGGCGGAACGAGCAATATAACTTTCCGTCTGGTGCAGTTGAAGCGGATCGAAGAGTCTGAAATTCCCATTCCGTGACACCTAACACATCCATTACGACTGTAGCTGCCCTAACATAACTGCACGAGAGCCAACCACCCTGAGGGATACTCATTACGCCCCGGACAACTTTCAAGTTAGATGGAACGGGATGGAATCACCCGACGGTACAAATCGACTGCCGATGTCTCTCAAACTGAGTGGCGGCGAACGTTTTGCTGGTGAAGCGACAGGGGCGGTTTTTATGGTGATAAAACACATCTTCGAAGCTTGTTTAGTCGTTCAATGGCGAGTAGACCACATTTATTGTATCATCAGCAGTCTAGCAGCCACAGTGGTGGTTGGGCTATTAAACGCGAACTGAGATTTTCGGGCGCGACAGGGATCAACGTTTCCAGACCAAAAAGAAGGCGCCTCTCTAATGCCTGCACTACCGGCGATGATCGTTGATCGTGTGATCGTTCGCGATCATCGTGCAAGCATCCACACGAGCATCCATCGTAATTTGTCAATATGGACGTGGAGTGTGTTGCTGGTTCCTGCTGCAACCATTTATACTAAGTGACATATAAATCCGAACACCCAGTTTAAATGGTTTTATTTTAATAAAAGTTGGTGAATGTATTTATCTTACTGTAAATAACAAGTGAAAAAATTTTCAGCCTTATCAGTTGGTCATTCCGGTTTTTATACTGTTTTTTTTTAATTCACTAACGCTCTAAAAATGAATATTTTAGCCGCAGTAAAGAATCAACGTTGGCGGATTTTGGTTCTTGACATCCTTTACGATCGGTTACGATGCCTAGAGTACGGAGACCTGTACGATTTCGTTAACTTAGTGAGTTTGATAGGGGCCGTATAGTGGGACTTCGGGAAGCTGGACTTTCTTTTTGGGCAATTGCAGTTAGAGTGCAAAGAAGTGTAGACACTGTGGTTAGGTGTTGTCAGGCATGGCTTCGAGAAGGCCGTACGCAAAGAGAAAGGGGCACTGGACGCCGCCGTAGAACAACAGACCGTGAAGATCGCCGCCTAAGATTATCGGCCTTAAGGGACCGTTTCTCCACTACCAGGTCCATTGCAAATGAATGGTTTGCAGAACACGGGAGACCTATTGGCATGCGAAGTGTTTACCGACGAATGAGAAGTTTTGGCTTGTTTTCATACCGGCCACACTGGGTCCTCCTTTTAACTCGAGAACACCGACGTAATCGCCTTGAGTGGTGCAGGCAACGGTCACTCTGGGATCAGGAATGGAACAGTATTGTCTTTAGTGACGAGTCTCGATTTTGTTTAGGCATGCACGATGGTCGTGCCAGGGTTAGAAGGCGACGTGGTGAAAGGAGGAATCCATAGTTTTTTGTTGAAAGACACGTTCATCACACTGTTGGAGTTATGGTTTGGGGTGTTATAGCTTATTGTTCCAGGTCAGCTTTAATCTTCATCAGAGGTAACACGAACGCGCAGCGTTATATCCACGAGGTTTTAGAATCCCATCTTTTACCCTATCTTGACTCCCTGGCAGATCCAACTTTCCAACAAGATAATGCCCGACCACATGTTGCAAGAGTCACAATAGACTTCTTTCAACATAATGATGTCACATTGTTACCATGGCCACCAAGATCTTCCGACTTATCCCCAATTGAGCACGTGTGAGATATGATGGGTAGGAGATTGCTCAATTTGCAACGTCCTCCTCAGACTCTAGAAGCACTTCGAGAGGAGTTGGTGGTTGCCTGGAATGAGATACCACAGGAGGACATTGACCACCTGATCAGAAGCATGCCTAGGCGCGTTGGAGAATGCGTAGCACATCAGGGTGCATCCACACATTATTAAAGGTCAAAGGGCTTTAAAGCAGTGCAATCATTTTGACGTTTTTATCATTTACTTATTATTCTTCATTAAGAATGAGTGATCGACGATCGTGTGGACACCTCAACGCAACTGAACGTAACCACCCGGCGATTTTCTTCGATGCTTGTCCGAAAAACCGACAATGCCCGACTAGATAGAGAAGATCTGCTTTGTCGATGTTTTCATTGAAACTAACGTCTTTTTTTTAGTTTTCCGGTGTGGTATGCAGCATTATAAAGTACAATGAATGCATTGTTGTCAAACTTCGGAAGAGTTTCTTCAAACCATCGTTCAAATGAACTCCCGTCCATTTCATATATGTAATAATATGTACAAGCAGAATAACAGGAGTTCGTTCCAAATCTACCAGATATAACTGAGTTTTCATCTAAGAAGGACTCTCTTGCTGATTTAATTGTAGAGTCAGCCCATACTTTAGGTATTGTATGTCCTGGATTTATCCAGGTTTCGTCCAAGTAATAAATTTTCCTACCCTGGTCGCGGTATTCCTTTATTGGTTTTAAATAATATCTTCTCCATAAAATAATCTCTTAGCTGTCGATCAAAATACTACTTCTGCCCCGTTTTGTATACTCAAAATGAAGTTCCTTGAGTAAATTATAGTATGTGGTTATTTTAAAAGTAAGTAAGCCTTCATCACTATCAACCTCCTGTAATGCTTCAATATCATGAATTTTCATTTCAGAATATTCTAAAATTTTGCTCTTACAAACGTTAAGGCTAATTCCTTCTGCCTGAATATGCAAATGCCTCTTCTTGCCACGTTTTCGGAGAGGAGACATCACTATAGAGGAAACATTGGGAGAAATATTCTCAGTTTCATCTGCTGTATCCGTAGACGACATGCCAAGGTATAAACGCCGTGTGCACCGAATATGAATACTAACTGCCGGCGTCGGCGTGCCGGCGATACCTCGAGCCTGAGTTCTACCCTGTCGAATCTTGCACCTGTTCGTAGTTGTACGGCCGAACGACCAATAGCTATTGCAACGCTTAGGCGGCTGTCGCTTTGCCGCGTTGCATCTCTGTTGTGTCGGGGCGTAAACGGACTACGAACAGGGTATACAGTATATTCAGATAAGAGATAGACCGGACATAAACAAGTCCACGTGATCATCGAACGCGGTAACATTCGGCAGGGTCGTATTAAGAGTCACGCAGTACATATTTTAGATAGTAGATGCTGCTTTGCGTAACTTTGTAGTAAATTAGCACAATTCGATGTGTATACGATTGGTGATGGATATAGGATCATGTGGGGGTGGGGTAAGAAATATATAATGATGGAAATATACATAAGGGTTTCAAAATTTTCGCTTCGATTTCCAGTTTCGGATGCCGCCTGATGTTTGGTGAAATACAGTCGAATATAATCTCAAAATGGCGTTTAAATTAGCCTAAATTAAAAATAATCGTATATCTCTTAAAATTGCTTTTAGAATATTGATTAGTATATTTTTTGATTTCTAGGTAAATATGTAACCAAATTAAAACGTTCAAAACGTAAAAAAATGTGCATGGTTGAACATTGTCAGAAAGTAGATTCTTGAATAGGTTTTGCCAAAATGGGTTCAAAAATGTCAATAATTAATTAAAAAATACAGTAGCTTTATAATTACTTATAACTTACCAAATTTGATGAACGACATCTTTTATTGGAAAGATGACCTTGATGAGCTTTCATCATCGCTACTGCCTGAAGCACCAACGTCAATAATGAATGGCTCGACTTGTTCCTCTAAAATATTGTCCAGTTCCCATATTCTCTTTTCAACTTTGTCTTTCACGTGCTTAATACAGTTTTACCTTTTTTGCGCTGTTATTAATTCTATTGCTTCTTTGAAAAGTGGGATTGAGCTCGCAATGGTATGGAGGTAAACGGAGCACAGTTTTATTTTGACTTGCTGCCATTTCGTCAATGGCGTATTTTTGATATTCCGCCTTGTGATCCTTGACAATTCTTAATAATTGTACTTTCAGCATTGCTTCTTCAAAGTTGATATTTTTCGAGCGGAGCCAATTTTGAACATCAACTTTCCTTGAAGCCGTTGTTGGGACCTTTTCCATTTTTCGAGAATGATGAGGCGCATTAACCAACACAATTGCTGCGTTTTCCTCTAAGTTCGGTAAAATTTTTGAAAACCACTGTTCAAACGATTCGCCATTCATTTCCTCGTGGTAATCTCCAGTTTTATTAGACTCAAAGCACCACAGACCGTCAACAAGAAATCCATCCTCACTGCCAATATGGCAGATAATGAGCCTTTTCCCTTTACCTGGAAATCGAAGTACTAACTGGTGTAGATTTATTTCAATAAGCGAACCTTTTTCAAATGTTTTCATCACATTCAGCGAAAAAACATTGAGACATGAGTATCAGATTGCTATAATTGGGATTATTTAGTCATATTGAAAGAAAGAATATTGAACGTCGTATGATTACTCAGCGCTTCACAATTTAATTTAAAGTTATAAACCTTTAAAAAATGAATGATCAGGAACCTGAAATACGCGCAAATATTAATATTAACAAATTATAACTTTATAAAGCTTAAAGTATGAATAGTAACTTTTTTTAAGTTTATAATATTCGACATATTTTAAGATTATATTAAAAAATTATTGAAATATCGAAAACACATAAAAACATGGCTTAAAAAAGTTCTAACAAATGAAAATGACAATAAAACATCCACGCATTTTATCGAAAGTTATAAAAGTTTTGTTACTTGTAATATGTTTTATCTGCCTCCTGGAATTAATGTTTAGAACCTTGTTCCCAAGGTTTGAAAAACATCCGATTGTTGTCTATTACTCGTATTTACCTGCTGGATTTTTTAATCTGGTGGACAGTCCATCTAGAAAGGCCCTCCTGAATGAAGTTACAGAATCATCAACCCATACTTTACTTGTAGTGTGTCCTGCGTTTACCCACGTTTCATCAAGGTAATAAATCTTCCTGTTTTGATTTCTATATTTCCAAATTTTTGTTAAATAATCCCTCCTCCATAGCACAATTTCTTCTCTATCCAGTAGTAAACTATTACGACCCCGTTTTTTCCATTTGAAATTTAAATGCTTCAGTAACGCATGGAAAGTTAATCGTTTGAAATTTGGCAACGTTGTATCTCCATTTACCTCCTGCAGTACTTTATCTATAGTAGGTATTTCATTCCTAAAGAAGAATTCATGCACTTTCCTCCTAATCGCATGCTTATCAGCTTCATCCAATGATTTAACAATACTTTTGCGATGTTTACTGGTCATTGGCTCAGAAAAGGTGTGATTTTTTTTGTATTGTCTTAACACATTAAACACTGATGCGCGACACACCCCAACTTTGTGAGAAACCTTCACAACAATTTCTTTGATGGTTGATGCCTCGTTCTCCTCGCGCTCGATCTTATATATATTCAAAATGCACTCTGCACTCAGGTGTCTTTTTTTAGAGCGTTTCCTAGGTGGACTACAGGAGGTTACAACTTCATCGGCAGTATCTGTACTACTGGGCATTTTGCGCAAGCAGTTGATAACAATAACAATCAATAACAAGGTATAACAATAACAACGACAAACTCAACAACTTAATAAGATAACAAACGAAAACGTCCAAAGAAATATCAAATTGCATTGATGCACACGACATACGTAACACGTCTGAACCTGAATGTGACTCTGCCTTGATACGACTGCTCTGCCGCTCGGCATAGGCATTTAATTGCGAATTGACCAATGAGGGCTCCTGTTTTACGTCGAGACGGCGGCGTTAGCGTGAAAATCACCCGAACCTTTTGTTTACATCCGGTCTATCTCTTATCTGAATATACTGTAGTCTAGCAGGCTCTGACATTTTTCGGTAACGTCGATATTCGCCTGGCCCTCAGCGCATCATGAACCGTACGAGCATTCTTGAACGATCGCGATGATTCTCGCGTTGCGGCTCAAGCAGAGTTCGGAGACAAGATAATACGCCCTCCAGCGCTTCCGCGCACGTGTCGCGGTTTTATTTAAAACAACTAAAGTGACTTTCATTATGGGTCACATGTAGCGTTCGTCGTTGTGTACGATAGAACAGCCGATACCGAAAAATGCGAGAGTAGACAAGGTGACCGAGGCACGACAGAGCTATGTGTGGTCTGCCTTGGGGCCGGATTCGTGTGTTAATATCGGTTGTAACCCGTAGAGAGACTAGCCGAGAATGCGGGGCTAGAATGCATCCTCAGTGGAATTTCGTATGCGAGGCACGAGAATCTCGGGAATCTGGAATGATGCCGTTTATGTACGGGTGGGATCAGGTACAGGGATACTGTGTGTCGACTGTGGCGATCACAACGTTTTGCTCAATAAACCCCACCAGATCCGAGTATCTGAAATATGTATCCACGGCACATAAACAAGACAATACAGTTGTGCAAGTGAAATCCTCATCAACCTCTGTTAAAGTGGATGTGCCACAAGGATCCATTTTAGGACCAATTTATTTAGCATCTATATCAATGATATAGATCAATGTTTTGAGCATCAATTAATAACATCATATTTTGCTCAAGTTGAGTCTAGATTGAGATGCGAACTGTATTGCTGGGGTTGCTTATCATCTGCTCAGTACGTGTTTGTAAGTAGGAAACACGTTTCAAGATGTACGGCAGGCGTAGACTCCAGGCATAGCTTATTTAAGAAATATCGTATACTGACCCTACCCTCATTATTTATTTTCGAGATGGTCATTTACACCTCCTCGAACCAGAACAACTTTCTTTTAAACAATGCGTATACCGAAGTATAATTCTCCTAGAAAGTCACAAAACGACTAATAAAAGATTCCAAAAACTGTTGTGCGTCTATGATCTGGCGGGAAGATATTTTCTAGGTAAAACGGATGCATAGATTCTGAATCCGATGTCAATTTAGTGATAGGATTCACAGGTATACCCGGTTGACTAGTTTTTGACCAAATTTCACCATGGCCATTTAGGGTATTTTGTACGATAAGTTTAAAATGAGATCGCGTCAATTGTAGCCACAAATTCACGTGACGATCTCGTTTTGGAACATCTCGTCTCATCGTGTAGCATTTGTCGCAAAATCGCAATAAAATTAAACAAGAGGTAGTGTTAGAATAAGCGATCAAAGTGACCCGATATCATGTGAACTTTTAGTTTATCTGAACTACTGCGAACTGAGTTGGCTACTTGACCGACACTCAGCCGGCCAGAAATAAAATGACAAGCTATCACAATGAAGCATGTCAAAAGAAATCATATTTGTCAAAATTTTCTGGTCCCACAATCGTTTGCCTTTTGGCCAGGTTGATCATCACTCGTCAGCGATATAATGAAACTTAAAGTTTATCTGTGCCAATAACAACATATCCATCACCAAAGGACAGTCCCGCCTAAGGTAAGAAATATTTTTATTAGTTTTTTATAGGTATATCAATTTTACACTGATACCATCTACTTCTACTGGAGCGGGGTTGGTACACCAAACAGATCTCCAAAAATTGTTCTGGAACAACGATGGTTTTTATAGAAGTAGTAGTAGAAAGATTTATTTAGCACATTTGGCTACATAAACAGAATAATTGTAAACAACTTAGAACTAGTAAATTCAAGCCATAAGGTGTATGATGTAAATGCTGGGCAACCTATAATTGTAGATTTAACAAGTGATTTCTCAAATTTACTTTAAATTTTGTCAAAGTTTTCTGGTCTTTTATCTCCGAGTATAATTTATTATATTCAATCAACCCTTGATGGAATACAGATTTGTAGCATATGTTATACTTGTTGGTCATTAAATGGAAGTCATCTTTATTTCTGGTATTATATAAATGATGGTCGACATTTGATGATGTTAAATTAGTTAGACTTGATGGAAATATATTATTTTTTTATAAATGAATGTCATTACAAGATTTTTACATTGAGCCATTTTAATTTGCTAAGCATTTGCCTAATTGGAGTATATTTATCTTTATTTAGTATTCTCATGCACTTATTTTGTAAAATTTGCAGTCTTTCAAAAATGGAATTATTTGCTAAATATATAATAGTCGAATAGTACAAGAAATTTGGAAGAATGATGGTATTATAGATAATTTTTCTGCTATATGAACTCAGACATCCAGACACCCTCGATAAATATCCCACTTTACTACTAATCTTATTTATAACTTTTTCATAATGAATATCAAAAATTAATCGAGAGTCAACAAAGACCCCAAGGTATTTAAAATTTTCTACGAATTCAATATCTTCACCATCAATATTCAGTTGAACATTTGTACATTGTTTTTTTCCGATTAACAAGGCTTTCGTTTTACTTGCATTTAATTTTAGTCTGTTAGATACTAACCATTTTGAGACAAGCTTCGAGTCTTCATTTATATAAGAGATACCAGACTGAATATTTTTAGTACTTATATAAATCATAGTATCATCGGCGAAAATTTGAATTTTGCATTTTTTGACTATGGCAGGTAATTTATGTATAAAATAAAAAGAAGTGGTCCCAGGATACTGCCCTGTGGAACACCCAACGTATTTTCAATTTTTGATGACATAGTGTCATTAACTTGCTTGCGCCTCCACTAAAATTTTGTTTTCTTCTATAAACTGCATTAATTGGTCATGCACTATGGACTCTAATAATCTTTCAATGTCTGGTAACACATTTACTGGTCTCATATCGCTGCATCTTTTAGAATTTTTTATTTTGGGAACTGGTGTTATTGTAGAGCATTTCAAATTTTCAGGAAAAGAACTGCTTCTCAGTGAACAATTGATCCAATTTAATACAGGATATCGCAAAATTTCGAAACAGTTTTTCAGCACGTTTTTAGTAGTGATTTCGGCACAGTTGTTATTTGATTTTAAACTGTTTACTTTTTTTCTTAGATAATTCAATGATACGCTGTGAAATTTTGAACGTGTATGCAACATTTCCCCCTGGAAACTGATTTTCATATAGTCAGGTGCAGCATTGGCAGTACAAACAATATCAACAATACTTTCCAAAAAATATTGCAATCACCAAAGAATTTGTTTCGGTACCGTTTTCGAATTGAACTTGATTTACACAATCATGCGGCTTCGAATTGATCAGTCTTCTTAAAGTCTTCCACATCTTTACACTGTCGCACTTGTTATTATCGATTTGTTTATCGTAGAATTTCCTTTTTCTTCTCTAATTACATGTACACATTTATTCCTAAGAGTTTTATATACCTCCCAATCATCATATGATGTTTGTGAATATACATTTATTGTATTGTTTGTCTCTCAAATTTTGAGCTGTCTTAATATTCTTGTTATACCAGGGTGTATTTTTTGTCGAGCAAATCACTTTTTTATCAGTTGCAAGATCTAAACAAGTTTTTATATTTCCTATTATGTTGTGAGTGGACACCTTTGAAGAGTGTTGGGTCGTATATTGCGATATAACGCGATGTCTAGGCCACTGATTTGGGATGTCCACGGATGCGGGATGAAAATATCTTGGAGACCAACTATTTGTCCAATATTTTCTTAAAGATGAAGCCAGCCAACATGTTATTGTGAACAAGCAACTTTTGCATCTCCAACAAAAATGGCTCCAAATATGTTTGCCTTTAGACTGCAATTTGGGGGGAGAAGCCTAGAAAGTGGAATGCTATTTCAAACTCCTCCGGATATATAGCTAGCGTGTCTCACGTCTGCCGGGTTCTGATATCTTCAAGTTGAATCACTTGCTTCCAGGACCGTCGCAGTCCGATCTAGATGTATAAAAACGATGAACTTTTTCAAGTTGAAGTTCGCATCGAATAAAAGCGACAAAGGGAACGTGACATCGCCAACTCAGCAACAGCCTTCTCAGCATCAAGCATCACCAATACCGCAACTGTCTAGGTCAAAAGGTATGGGAGACAATGATGAAGATTCCGTTTAGAGTGCGGACTTCTATGCCATACGCCAAAGCCAAAGCTACGATACAATACTTCCGGTAACTTTAATCTACCATCAGCTTAACTTTTCCTACGGCGTTGATGTATCAACAAGCTTCTTGTTATTGTAACTTCCATGAGTATCGTTAATAATTCAAATTCATCAAGATGGCCACCAGTCACGATAAAAATTGTGTTCCTCATTTCGTACCGAATTTATGAGAAAATGCGTTATTGAATTTAGTTACAGTTCTGTTTGTCACGTAAAGAAACTTTAGTAATAAATTTCGTACAAAATCATGAATCACATCATAGCCAAAGATTGATAACTGAACCATCATAAAGTTTAGGCAACACGTACAACTACAAAACGAGTTCACGAGCGGCCATCAGCTAGTGCTAGGTTAACATCTTGTAGAAAAACTTACATAATGTCACAAAAACCAATATAACTTAAAAAAAATCAGCATAATGTCACTTTTGAAGATACGTAATACCCGTGCCGATATTTTTTAACACTTGCTGAAATAACAGCGATGATCCTGTCAATTCAAGCAGTGTTACAACTATGCAGCACCGTGGATATACAGCGCCGGAAAGTATCCGTTTTCCTTAACCTTTCTAGTGAAGCAACCACACATTATTTTACTGACATTTCGGGTTCTACCATAGCCTGTCCAAGTTACACAAAAGTGAAACAAACTAATTTCACGAACGAAGAAGACTTGTTGCCGTACACACGTTTGATTGATGCCTATTTTCTTCTTATTCTAGAACAGCGTAATTTATTAGAAATGCAATCGAGACATTCTTCCACTTCGGGAGTGTTAATGGTCGGACCCAATTTCAGGGTCGGCAAGAAAATAGGCAGCGGCAACTTCGGGGAGATCCGATTGGGGAAGAATCTGTACAACAATGAACATGTCGCCATCAAACTGGAGCCGATGAAATCAAAGGCGCCTCAGCTGGCGTTGGAATATAGGTTTTACAGGATGTTGGGGCAGGCTGAGGGTAAGATTCCAACCTAACCCGAACGGTAGCTCGCAAGGGCAATTCTGGTGGGTCGCGACATATTTTAAAAAGGTGTACAAATCATAGAAGCTTCCGTAAATTCTCATAATAAACGCAAGCAGCGGCAACACTGCGGCAAGCGATCTGTTCGAGAACGATCTCGATTACTTTGATCCTAGTGCTTTCGATAGCCGGCTGCGGGTTGTTTTGATTTGTTATGACTTATTTTGACGTTAAACTGACATTGTTAGCAGTGTAAAATTACTATATTAAAATCAGAAGTTTTATTAAATCGATTTAAAATGCCAAGATTTACAGACAGAGAACTGACTGACATGCATTTTGTGTACGGGTTTCGGAAATATTAAGGAAAATCCATCTTCAGGGGAGCCCCTTTAAAAGATCGTACAGTATATTCAGATAAGAGATAGACCGGACATAAACAAGACCACGTGATCATCGAACGCTGTAACATTCGGCAGGGACGTATTAAGAGTCACGCAGTACATATTTTAGATAGTAGATGCTGCTTTGCGTAACTTTGTAGTAAATTAGCACAATTCGATGTGTATACGATTGGTGATGGATATAGGATCATGTGGGGGTGGGGTAAGAAATATATAATGATGTAAATATACATAAGGGTTTCAAAATTTTCGCTTCGATTTCCAGCTTCGGATGCCGCCTGATGTTTGGTGAAATACAGTCGAATATAATCTCAAAATGGCGTTTAAATTAGCCTAAATTAAAAATAATCGTATATCTCTTAAAATTGCTTTTAGAATATTGATTAGTATATTTTTTGATTTCTAGGTAAACATGTAACCAAATTAAAACGTTCAAAACGTAAAAACATGTGCATGGTTGAACATTGTCAGAAAGTAGATTCTTGAATAGGTTTTGCCAAAATGGGTTCAAAAATGTCAATAATTAATTAAAAAATACAGTAGCTTTATAATTACTTATAACTTACCGAATTTGATGAACGACATCTTTTATTGGAAAGATGAGCTTGATGAGCTTTCATCATCGCTACTGCCTGAAGCACCAACGTCAATAATGAATGGCTCGACTTGTTCCTCTAAAATATTGTCCAGTTCCCACATTCTCTTTTCAACTTTGTCTTTCACGTGCTTAATACAGTTTTCCCATTTTTGCTCTGTTATTAATTCTAGTGCTTCTTTGAAAAGTCCTTTGAGGTCACAAAATTTAAAAGTTGTATTGTGCTTAGCTATATAATTTTTAACCTCTGCCCATATGAGCTCAATGGGATTGAGCTCGCAATGGTATGGAGGTAAACGGAGCACAGTTTTATTTTGACTTGCTGCCATTTCGTCAATGGCGTATTTTTGATATTCCGCCTTGTGATCCTTGACAATTCTTAATAATTGTACTTTCAGCATTGCTTCTTCAAAGTTGATATTTTTCGAGCGGAGCCAATTTTGAACATCAACTTTCCTTGAAGCCGTTGTTGGGACCTTCTCCATTCTTCGAGAATGATAAGGCGCATTATCCAACACAATTACTGCGTTTTCCTCTAAGTTCGGTAAAATTTTTGAAAACCACTGTTCAAACGATTCGCCATTCATTTCCTCGTGGTAATCTCCAGTTTTCTTAGACTCAAAACACCACAGACCGTCAACAACGAATCCATCCTCACTGCCAATATGGCAGATAATGAGCCTTTTCCCTTTACCTGGAAATCGAAGTACTAACTGGTGTAGATTTATTTCAATAAGCGAACCTTTTTCAAATGTTTTCATCACATTCAACGAAAAAACATTGAGACATGAGTATCAGATTGCTATAATTGGGATTATTTAGTCATATTGAAAGAAAGAATATTGAACGTCGTATGATTACTCAGCGCTTCACAATTTAATTTAAAGTTATAAACCTTTAAAAAATGAATGATCAGGAACCTGAAATACGCGCAAATATTAATATTAACAAATTATAACTTTATAAAGCTTAAAGTATGAATTAAAATGATTAGAAATATTAGGAACGGTACACAATATAAAACTTGGTAACTTTTTTTAAGTTTATAATATTCGACATATTTTAAGATTATATTAAAAAATTATTGAAATATCGAAAACACATAAAAACATGGCTTAAAAAAGTTCTAACAAATGAAAATGACAATAAAACATCCACGCATTTTATCGAAAGTTATAAAAGTTTTGTTACTTGTAATATGTTTTATCTGCCCCCTGGAATTAATGTTTAGAACCTTGTTCCCAGGGTTTGAAAAACATCCGATTGTTGTCTATTACTCGTATTTACCTGCTGGATTTTTTAATCCGGTGGACAGTCCATCTAGAAAGGCCCTCCTGGATGAAGTTACAGAATCATCAACCCATACTTTACTTGTAGTGTGTCCTGCGTTTACCCACGTTTCATCAAGGTAATAAATCTTCCTGTTTTGATTTCTATATTTCCCAATTTTTGTTAAATAATCCCTCCTCCATAGCACAATTTCTTCTCTATCCAGTAGTAAACTATTACGACCCCGTTTTTTCCATTTGAAATTTAAATGCTTCAGTAACGCATGGAAAGTTGATCGTTTGAAATTTGGCAACGTTGTATCTCCATTTACCTCCTGCAGTACTTTATCTATAGTAGGTATTTCATTCCTGAAGAAGAATTCATGCACTTTCCTCCTAATCGCATGCTTATCAGCTTCATCCAATGATTTAACAATACTTTTGCGATGTTTACTGGTCATTGGCTCAGAAAAGGTGTGATTTTTTTTGTATTGTCTTAACACATTAAACACTGATGCGCGACACACCCCAACTTTGTGAGAAACCTTCACAACAATTTCTTTGATGGTTGATGCCTCGTTCTCCTCGCGCTCGATCTTATATATATTCAAAATGACCTCTTTCATTTCTGCACTCAGGTGTCTTTTTTTAGACCGTTTCCTAGGTGGACTACAGGAGTTTACAACTTCATCGGCAGTATCTGTACTACTGGGCATTTTGCGCAAGCAGTTGATAACAATAACAATCAATAACAAGGTATAACAATAACAACGACAAACTCAACAACTTAATAAGATAACAAACGAAAACGTCCAAAGAAATATCAAATTGCAATGATGCACACGACATACGTAACACGTCTGAACCTGAATGTGACTCTGCCTTGATACGACTGCTCTGCCGCTCGGCATAGGCATTTAATTGCGAATTGACCAATGAGGGCTCCTGTTTTACGTCGAGACGGCGGCGTTAGCGTGAAAATCACCCAAACCTTTTGTTTACATCCGGTCTATCTCTTATCTGAATATACTGTAGTGCCTTCAGGGGACGTTTGTCGACCTATGTTTATATACAGTTTTTTTCCTATTTTAAGCTCTAGAAACCGCTGGTAAGCTTGTAAGCCACTGTTATTTTGTTAATATCAATACTTTGTGACGAACGGAAGTCCCAATTTCGGACAACATTCAAACCGGCCACCCTATTGAATTATTTCAGGCATCGCTAAGGTATACCATTTAGGCACGTGTGGTGGCAGATACAACGCCATGGTGATGGAACTTCTGGGGCCCAGCTTGGAAGATCTCTTTTCTCTGTGCAGTAGACGGTTCAGATTGAAGACCGTTCTTCTGATAGCAGATCAGTTGATCGCGAGGATGGAGTATGTGCATAGTAGAAGATTGATCTTCAGGGACGTCAAACCGGAGAACTTTTTGATCGGCAGATCGAGGAATAAGAAAGATAAAATTGTACATATTATTGATTTTGGATTGGCTAAAGAGTATATAGACCAGGATACTGGGAAGCACATACCGTACAAGTAAGATTTTTTTTTCCAGATTCCAGCTACTCATAGTATAGGTCGTTAATTACTGGTTACCGTGGGTTTTTGGATTTGGGTCTACGAGTATTCTCACTTGCAGATTTGCACCGAAAGCAGCTAATTTTTCTGGTTCTAACTACGATCTTGTAGATGACATTTATTTTAAATTAGCTGACCCAGCAAGTGGCATTTAGTAACAGATGCCAGCTCTGTAGCTCAGTTCTTGCCTTAATTGAATTTACCCGTCATTAAATATCAAAACAGAACAAGGTCCGTGGCATGTTTTGCCCTATCTCCATCACAGACACACTAGTCTAAATCTGATACACAATAACCTTCTCAGACAAATTGCAACACTTTCTAGTCCAGGACCAAGAAATGCACCAAGAAAATATTCGTAATTTGTTAAGGGACTTTATTGTAGGATAAATACAACTTTGGGCATTCCAGTGTTCAAAGAGCGATGTAGCGTTGAATCATAATACTTAGTCAAAAAATCCAACAATAGAAACGGCAAGAACGTTCATTTTAATAATAGAAAAAATTTGGAATTGGAATGGAAATCAACTATATACGTTTGTCACAATTTTGTAAATATTATTTCATCCTTAAAAGCAAATACATCTTTGTTAAATATTTTTAGATGTTTTTCTAAAGCTTATAGTGAATTTTCTATGATTAATCCCCCGAACAATTTTGTAGAAATCACTTTGAATAATTTCTTTCAACGATTCCAGTCCTTGACCACATAGAGTAGTAGCAGTATCATCTACAAAGCCGATTACTTTATCAGTTCAGGTAATTTTTGATAAATCATTTAAAGATTGAATAAAAGTGGCCCCAAGACTGTTCCTTGTGGAACACCACATTTTACAAACATTGCTGGGCGATTTGGCATTCCTTCCAAGGGATACCTGTTAAGAATCCATACTGATTTTCACTAAGAATTTTAACAATCCATGATCGGTTGCCGTGGTTTGCACAAAATTTCAGCAAAAAGGCCTAGGCACCAATGAAGATCTCGTCTTCGGACAAATGTAAGACGTCTGCTGTACTTGAGACGATGCAACCCACGCATCATGTAGAGCTTTTATAAAACGACAACTAGACGGTAGAAGAAGTCCATAGAAGTCTTACAGTACACAATATTCAAAGACGTACGCAAATCTAAATCCTTAACCACCGGAGGCTGTAAACGTTCCCCTCTTGTGTGGGATCTTGGACTGTTTCCTTTCTGTTTTTGCAGGGAGCATAAATCGCTGACGGGCACAGCGCGGTACATGAGCATCAACACCCATTTGGGCCGGGAACAATCCAGGAGGGACGATCTGGAAGCGATGGGCCACATGTTTATGTATTTCCTTAGAGGATCGTTGCCATGGCAAGGCCTGAAAGCTGACACTCTTAAGGTTGGTCAGAAGTGGGTTTAGTTTTATCTCCTATTTCTTGAGATGAAGTATGCTTGATTATATAAAACGAACCGTTCGATTCAAGACAGGATAACCGGTATAGTTTTCGGTTGGTTCACCTATTTTGACGCTATTCCATGATATATTTAAAATAAAAGTTTTTTAGACAGTGTTCTGAAAGTTCATTAACGTCCACTAACATTTGGGACTCTCTAGGTCTTCTACTGTACCCAATCCGGCGTTCGTGTAAACGGCACTTGTACGAGATAAACAGGCAAATGCGGTGCAAGATGAACACGTCTAGGAAAACGATCTAAATTTGTGGGTTGAGTGGAAAGTTCTCGGCGTGACAATGAAAGTTAATTAACGTCTACATACATTTCCAACGTTTGGGGCTCTCTAGGTCTTCTTCTGTGAGCACCTCGACATTCCTGTAAACGCTCTTTGTATGAATGAAAGTACATTAAAGTTTACTTAAATTTGCAACATGTGGGGTGCTCTAGGTTTTCTACTGTGCCCAGTTCGACATTCTTCTGAACGGCCTTTGTAGGAGATAAAAAATCAAATGCGGTGCAAGATGAATATGTCTAGGAAAAATATAAATTTGTAGGTTGGGTGGAATGTTCTCGGCGTGACAATGAAAGTTCATTAACGTCTACCTGCATTTGCAACATTTGGGGCTCTCTAGGTCTTCTTCTGTGCCCACCTCGACATTCCTGTAAACGCTCTTTGTATGAATGAAAGTTCATGAAAGCTCACTTAAATTTGCAACATGTGGGGCGCTCTAGATCTTCTACTGTGCCCAGTTCGACATTCTTCTGAACGGCCTTTGTAGGAGATAAAAAATCAAATGCGGTGCAAGATGAATATGTCTAGGAAAACGATATAAATTTGTGGGTTGAGTGGAAAGTTCTCGGCGTGACAATGGAAGTTCATTAACGTCTACCTGCATTTGCAATATTTAGGGCTCTCTAGGTCTTCTTCTGTGACCACCTCGGCATTCCTGTAAACGCTCTTTGTATGAATGAAGGTTCATTAAACTTTACTTACATTTGCAACATGTGGGGCGCTATAGGTCTTCTACTGTGCCCAGTTCGACATTGTTGTGAACGGCTTTTGTAGGAGATAAACAGGCAAATGCGGTGCAAGATGAACACGTCTAGGAAAACTAGATCTTCTTCTATGCTCACCTCGACATTCCTGTAAACGCTCTTTGTATGAATGAAAGTTTATTGAAGTTTACTTTAATTTGCAATATGCGGAGCGCTCTAGGTCTTCTACTGTGTCCAGTTCGACATTCTCGTGAACGGCCTTTGTAGGTGATAAATAGGCAAATGCGGCGCAAGATGGACACGACCAGGAAAACAATCTAAACTTGAGGGTTATTTTCAGTTAAAATTGGTTTCTTTTTTTACATAATCCCCTTCGATATGATGTGCAGATGTCACAGCTGATATTGGCTTAAGGTATCTATCGACCTATGTGGCGCCCACGCGGCGCGTGTAAGGTGTTACAGGATGGTTGGTGCCTTAACCTTGCAATTCAAACATTTTCGTTTGTCGTCTAGTAAAAGCATTGTCAAGATGACTCTTATTCCAGGACCGGTATCAAAAGATTGGCGAAACTAAACGCAACACTCCTGTCGAATCTCTATGCGAAGGACATCCGGAAGAAATGGCCACGTACCTGAAATACGTACGTAGACTTGAATTTACCGAAACGCCTGACTATGACTACCTTCGGAAGATGTTTAAGGATCTGTTCATCAAAAAGGGCTTTGCCGACGATGGCATTTTCGACTGGACAGGTGAGCAGGTGATGAGAGGCTGTTACAAACCGGATAAGGCTTTATATTTTGAACAAAATCAGTTCTCGGGGAATTTTGTATGCGTTCCAAAAGGTATGCATCCTCTTCACAATAACCTAATGGAATCAGGTGCACGTTGATAATTTGGGACGCCAAAGGTCTCTATTGTCATGAATCGCTACGATAGCACTTAACTGAGGAGAGGGCTTGAAAAAGCAGATCATGGCCTTATCGTCTGAAATAGCCTCTCAAAATTACATGGAACACAGGAAGTGGTCAGATTATCGCTCTAATTTTTAGATACGATGGAAGAATCGAACTTGAGAAGAGAAAAATCAGCGTGATACAAAGCAAACTAGATATAATTATGTTGTACAGATATGTGGATGATATTCAAATGGAATTAAATTCTTATTTTGTTTTTTCTGAATAAATATTGATACAGTAGCTGAAATGTGTAGAATTTGTCCCTGAACCCTCCACATAGGACATTCCTTACTTGTATTGGGTCTTCTATTGTTTGCCTTGTAGAATATCTATGAACTCTACAAAAATATTGGAAAAGCGCAATAGAATTTTCTGAAATATCTATGCTGTACGGGTGGTAGTGTCTATCCTCCAAGAGGATGTGACTACTTGTTATTGTTGAACAGGTTTGGTGTCCCTTTGGAGAAGCGCATATTTTCATGCAAATTACTTCATGGTAACATCATCGACTGTCTTGTTTTCTTTTTACTCCAAGAGGGCACAGACAAATTTTCTGCCTAAAGCACCAATAAACTTTATGTGCAATAAAGCGAATAGGATTGTGGTTTTTTGTGATATCTTCTGTTGTGCATTTCAGGAATCAAGAAAAGCTAAACGCTCACGTCTTTGACTTATTTTCCCCTTTAGACATTTTCGTTTTATTATATATTTATCCTCTTTTTAATCATATTTATAGTTTCTTTTCTCTCTACTTAGTTTTACTATAAAATATTGCTCTTGGAAACCAAAAGATAAGTATTCTTATTAAAGGTTTTTTGTTTATTTTTGAACTATATGTCACAAAGACTGTTTAAACTAAATCATTGTTCTATGTATGGCTCTGGTACCTGTCCTGTTGGGCTTTATTATTACTAGCGCCTCCGAATTTCCTTGGCAATGCCTGTAATACCCTGTATAAGGTGTGGTTATGCATCACGTGAGATGAACTGCGCCAGTTTAGAAAAGTGTTAATCCCAAGCGAGCTATAAAATCTGCAACTGGGAACGTTTTCTACTCGGCTGCCTTCAATATAACTAAAATGTTGTTTTGCTTGCACTTTGGTGCACCTTGCACTTTATCCCTGGTAAATAAGTGCTTTCAACACACGTAACGTAGGCACTGCTTTTGTTTTGCTTTGAATAAAATTAGCCTTCAACATGGCGAGATAATACCAAGGAGGCTAGAAGCATGAAAGGAGGAGCCGATTTTTAGCTTCAAAACAAAAAGGATGCCGAAGTAGATTGATCAACAGAAGGGGGGCGTGGTTCTGTTAATTTCGAATGCCTTTTTGTTCGATTTTAACGTTTATCAAATATTTCTGTGAAAGCATTCACCCAATTCGATGTTCCGGCAAACGGAGATAAACAGGCAAATGCGGTGCAAGATAAACACGTCTAGGAAAACGATCTAAATTTGAGGGTTGAGTGGAAAGTTCTCGGCGTGACAATGGAAGTTCATTAACGTCTACCTGCATTTGCAACATTAGGGGCTCTCTAGGTCTTCTTCTTTTTTTTTTTTTTTTTTTTTTATATCGAAACAGCCGCGCAGGCAGAAGCCTAAATGCCGGAACACCGCGGCTGCTATGATGATCGCAAAGAAATTTTGTTAATACGATTTTTGAACTGCCTAAGGTTAGTAGAACTGGGAAAAGCTTCCTCCCGTAGTTTGTTCCACAATCTGGACACCCTCGGGACAAAGGAGCGGTCGTATCGGCCAGTTCTGGATGTACGAAGTTTGACACGGCTAGGATGGGACGCCGAAGTCAGGCGGGTCTGTCTGGCAGGCACATCGCGCGGCGGCATCATGGAAGAGAGCTCTGAGGAGCAAAGCCCGTTGGTGTAGCGATAGAAAAGAGCTAGATCGCCGACGGCCCGCCGGTGCGAAAGAGTCCCGAGGCTGTCTGTTAGAGAAGAGTCATCGATCAGTCGGACCGCCCTCCTCTGGACAGCATCGAGCATGGACAATGTAGTCGGGGCGGCAGCACCCCAAATGTGTGAGCAATACTCGAGGCTAGGCCTTATCTGGGCCTTGTATAGAGTGAGAAGGTCATGCGGAGAAAAGTACTTCTTAGCCCTAAACAAATAGCCTAGCTTTTTCCCAGCAGCTGCAGCTATTGAAGAGATGTGTTCGTGCCAGATCAGGTCCTCGCTGATTTGGACTCCGACCAGCCGAAATGAATGGCTCTTTGGTAGAACTCGACCGTCCATCGAAACTGTATGAGCGCTAGGACGCTTTTTGTTCGTCAAAGTACAGTACTGTGTTTTGGAAGCATTGAACTGTACAAAATTGTTGCGTCCCCAAGCAGTGATAGCCTCCAGGTCTCTTGTCAGAGAAGAAGTCGTCGCTAGTCTTCTTTTTTCCAGCTCAGCGGCAGAGATCGGCTTGTCACTCTGAATTCCTGCATGTAGAGTGCTGTCATCAGCGAAGCTGTGGATTGGGTTGATCGTGCAGGAAAGGCGGTCGTTGATATGTAAGAGAAACAGTGTTGGAGCCAAGACCGATCCCTGGGGAACCCCCGCGTTGACGTTGTGAGATGAAGAGGAGAATCCGTCAATTACGACGGATATCTTGCGGCCAGAGATAAAGTCAGCCACCCATCTGCAAAGCTTTTCTGGGAGGCCGTAGGATGGAAGTTTGCTCAAGAGGGCAGCGTGCCACAGCTGATCGAACGCTTTCGTGATGTCAAGAGCAACGACATGAGCCTCACCATGAGACTGGATGAGTTTACTCCACAGTTGCGTGACGTAAGCTAGGAGGTCCCCTGTGGATCGTTGGTGCCGGAAACCGTACTGCCTGTCGCTAATCAAGCTGTGACGTTCGAGGTAGTTCAGAAGCTCGCGATTTATGCACCTCTCCATCACTTTACTGATAACAGAAAGCAGAGCTATAGGCCTGTAGTTGTAAGGGTCGGTTTTAGATCCTTTTTTTGGGATGGGCTGTACATGAGCAAATTTCCAGTTTTCTGGGAAGGTGCCGGATTCATAAGATATCTGGAAGAGACGCGAAAGAACTGGAGCAAGCTCAGCTGCACATCTCTTCAGTACAATGGCAGGAATCAAGTCCGGACCAGAAGCTTTGTTGATGTCGAGCGACAAGAGCACTCGTCTTACGGTCTTATGCCTGAATGTTACCTCCCGCATAGTGTGGGGAACCCTTTGAATTGACGGCACTTGGGCGTTGGTGGGGACGTCCATGGTGGAGTTGGCAGCAAAGATCTTGGCTAGCACTTCCGCCTTGGCCTTTGGGTCGAATACAATAGTTCCATCCTGACACGTAAGTGGTGGAAGGCTACTGTGTGAGAAGTTCTTTTCAATCTGCTTGGCCAGCGTCCAGAAAGACCGACTGCCATTGCGCTGCGACATTACCCTGTGCCTAACTTTTATATCATGCTGGGTTTTGGCATTGCGAACCGCTTCGTTATATTTGTTTCTGGACTCGACGTCGGCTTGTCTGTTCTCTACAGTGGGGTTTTGTAAGTAGGTTCTGTGGGCCTTGATCTTCTGCTGGCGAGCAGTGTCACACGATTTGTTGAACCAGCCGTTGGACCCTGGTTTAGGAACTTTCACTGTGTGAGGGATGTATTCCTCCATTCCGAAGTGGATAATTTCGGTTATTGAAGAACAGACAGTCGACGTATCCGCGTCAGTGAAACAGACATCTCTCCAAGGAAAGCTAGAGAAGAAGTCTCTGAGCCCCTCCCAGTCGGCATGTCCGTAATGCCAAGTTTTGCGGCCTGTGCGAGTTTCTGCGGCCACAGCGGCTTCTGACCGAAACCTAACCTCCACAACACCGTGATCTGAGTTACCCAGGGGGGACAGGACGGCAGTGCTGTAAGGGGCAGGATGCGTGGTCAGAAAGAGATCCAGCAGGCTACTGGCGTGTGACGAGACGCGGGGGAAAAAAGTAGGGCTCGTCACCAGCTGGGTCAGCCCTTGAGTAAGAGCGAACGCTTCGACTGCACGACCTGCTGCATCGGTCTTATTTGAGCCCAACCAAAGCTCATTATGGGCATTGAAATCACCGAGAAGAACTACCTCTGAAGCGGGGTGATTGATGTTCAGGAAGTCGATCTGGACGGCGAGGTATTCGAGTAGGTCATCCCAGTTATGGTTCGAGGGAGAGCGATAAAGGCAGCAAATAAATTTGGGTGATGTTTTGGAGTTGAGGCGAAGCCACAGAATGTCCTTCCGGTCTGATTCCAAAGAAAGATCCCTGGAGCAGGAAAGACTGCTGCGGACAAAAGCCACAACTCCCCCGTTCTTTCTCAGATTGGAGTGCACCTCGTAGTTTGGGAAGTTGAGATGGTTAATCGGTGCAGCCTCTGAGATTTTTGTCTCCGCCAAGAAAAGCACGGCGGGACGATTGGATTGCAGGTAGTGATGAACAGCATCAATGTTGCTGTTGATCCCGCAGATGTTCGAAAAACAAATTTTATCTTCGATGTTGTTCCCTCGAGCCCACCCTCCACCCGGACATTCCGAGAGTGGAGTGAGTTTACGTCCGGAGTTTTTAGTGCTCGAGGGATCCATCATCATTAATTTCTTTGTTTTGGTAGATAACCGACCCACCTCGACATTCCTGTAAACGCTCTTTGTATGAATGAAAGTTCATTAAAGTTTACTTAAATTTGCAACATGTGGGGCGCTATAGGTCTTCTACTGTGCCCAGTTCGACATTCTTGTGAACGGCCTTTGTAGGAGATAAAAAATCAAATGCGGTGCAAGATGAATATGTCTAGGAAAACGATATAAATTTGTGGGTTGAGTGGAAAGTTTTCGGCGTGACAATGGAAGTTCATTAACGTCTACCTACATTTGCAACATTTGGGGCTCTCTAGGTCTTCTTCTTGTGAACGGTATTTGTAGGAGATAAACAGGCAAATGCGGTGCAAGATCAACACGTCTAGGAAAACGATCTAGATTTGAGGGTAGAGTGGAAAGTTCTCGGCGTGACAATGAAAGTTCATTAACGTCTACCTACATTTGCAACATTTGGGGCTCTCTAGATCTTCTTCTATGCCCACCTCGACATTCCTGTAAACGATCTTTGTATGAATGAAAGTTCATTAAAGTTTACTTAAATTTGCATCATTTGGGGCGCTATATGTCTTCTACTGTGCCCAGTTTGACATTCTGTGAACGGCTTTTGTAGGAGATAAATAGGCAAATGCGGTGCAAGATGAACACGTCTAGGAAAACTAGATCTTCTTCTATGCCCACCTCGACATTCCTGTAAACGCTCTTTGTATGAATGAAAGTTCATTAAAGTTTACTTAAATTTGCAACATGTGGGGCGCTCTAGGTCTTCTACTGTGTCCAGTTCGACATTCTAGTGAACGGCCTTTGTAGGAGATAAATAGGCAAATGCGGCGCAAGATGGAGACGTCCAGGAAAACGATCTAAATTTTAGGGTTATTTTCAGTTAAAATTGATTTCTTTTTTACATAATCCTCTCCGTTATGATGTGCAGATTTCTCAGCTGATATGGCTTAAGGTATCTATCGACCTATATGGCGCCCAGGTGGCCGAGCCCATTTTTTATTTGTTATTTTCGAGAATTGACCTTCTGGATAACTCTTTTCAAGTTTTGTAGAGTGCTTTTTCGGTTCTACTGTCATTATTGTTGATGTAGAATCTTTGAGGGATATGGTATCACGTGACGGAATCAGGTCGCGATTTTTATAATACAAATCTGTCAAATTGGCACGACTTTTTGTAATGTTCTTTTCTCATGCGCTATCTATATTATACAGGGTGTACGGAAAACAGGCGGATATATTTAAGAGGGTGATTCTTTGTTTAAAAATATGAAAAATATTTTCTCGATGGAAAATTTCGCCATATTATTTGTTGTATTGAGAGACTAATTTAGCCCTAAATAGATTGAAATTATTAGGTCCAGTGGCGTCCCAGGTGGCATCTTAGCGAATATTATTGGCAAAAACATTTACGCCACTTAGTTTGTTATTTGATTAACCATCTGAAAATACAACTTCTTTGACTCTTAAATTTTTTTCGTATCTCACTTCGTTTTTGGGAATGGGATACGTATATTCCAAACTCAATTTAGTTCTGAGGTTAGTTTTTTCACCAATTTTTCCACCCATAATTCGGCAGCACGTCGATTTTTTGCTTTGATCCCAAAACCGAAATGAATTTACCACAAATATAAATAACGCCACTCGGTTCGTCCGTGTACATCACTTCAGACTGGATTATCCGGATTACTCGTATACATGGCACATGCAGCTTGTTTCGAAAATACTCTCGAACGAAAACTGGTAATTCGCCTCTTCACTGCGATTGATAAGCAAAAAATTTCAACTGGAAAAGCAAATAACAAGGAAATTGTAGCTTTTCGCTTTTGGAACGTGTTGCGAATGCGGATCAAAGAATAAATGTGACCAATCGAGGCTTGAATAGGAACTCTGAAAAGTACGAACCTTGGAATCAGTGGCTACTGAATATACAGGGTGTCCGCAAAGTTGGGGTTTTCCTTTACACGACGTGTAGATCTTGAAAACATAAGCAATTTTTCTTAGTACCATATATACACCAATGTCTTAAGGGAACCGAGATAAAGGGCTCTGCAACATCAAAAATATCTGAATACCGTCCTGTAGCAGCGACTCGCGACATCCCCGAGTGGTACTTAATGTATTTAATGATACACCTTAATATGGCTCGGTTTTTCCACTCGCTATACGAGATTACAGTCACAGCGGACGGACATTCAAACCACCACCACAGCACATACAATACGATACAGCAACGTAACGTTTACTCAGAATTTTGGGCGAGTTTTTGTGACGTTAGGTAAATCTACACGTTCAGCGATGCGCCAGTGTCGGTAACCTGATGCATCATTGAATACTACCTTCTATATTATCCCGATTGCGTATGTGTTCAAGAGGCGATACCTGATTTCAGTCTTTCTCACTCACTGAAATAACTGATAATAGTAAGGGAGAGAGTGCTCGCCCGCAAAAAGGCTGGAAACAGCATCTACGCGGAAGGCAAGCCATTAATGTACAATAGGAATAATGTAGGACCCAACATTGAGCCCTGTGGAACTCCCTTTCCTGAGACGTAACTTCTGTCACCCTGACTATTTGGTTGCTATTTTCCAAACAGTTTTTTAAGTAGAAGCTTGTGGTCCACGCAATCAAATGCTTCACTGAGGTCAGGACGCGGATTAAGGACTAGAAAGAGATCAGTATTCTATTCACGAAATCTAGTATAGCTAAATCTATGTTCTTATTTCTTCGAAATTCAAATTGACACACGCCTTAAGGCAATGGATTTCTCATCTATCTTAGCAATTTTGGGAAGACGACTGATAGGTCTATAGTTGGAGATATCATTTTAGTCACCGGTAAAACCATAGCTTTTTGGGAATATCTGGAAAGACTCCTTTCCTGAAACACGGATTAAACAGCTTGGTTAGGGAGATAATTATAAGTTTTTTATTGTTTTGGGAATGTCTACATTAAATCCCAAGATACTCCGAGCAGTTTCATTTTCTAGGCTGTTGATGATATCTCTCATTTCGTTAAATGATATTTCTGATAGTGGGAAAGAATTTACGGGTTTAGAGAGACCAAATAATGAATGTACTCAAATACATCCACCCAAGCGCGCTGTAAGCTTAGCTAACAAAGTCTTGAACCACACGTGAATCTGACACACCAAGGCTTGTAAATAATGTTACAATAACTAATAATTGATACACGAAAGGATTCAGCTATTAGGTTTTTTGTAATATGCTAGAGACATGCCTTTTTAAGTAAGTGAAGTTTAGTGGTCAAAATGACAGGATATAATGTGAAATGCCATTCTTTTTGTTGGAACGCGTACTAGCGTCACTCTGCCGCGCCGCTACTGACATGTCGCCTAACCTTGAAGCTTGTAACAGCCGTCGGTCCACGCGCGCCGCACCAGGAATGCAGTCAGTCGTAAAGAGTCAGTCGTATACACCTGTCGCGTATCTCCACATTCATGTACAAGTACTCAATAAACTGTTCTGAACCGAAGACCACTGCGAGTTGAATTGCTTGGCTTACCTATCCTCAACACTTTTTAACCTAGACGCTTTCATCATTACTTGCATGGGCGAAAAGGATATCGTTGCTGTTTCTTGTTGTATATGCTGTCCTGAAGCTGTGTTCCCAAATGTGGAATCACGTAACGCTGCCCTGAGTCAAAGTGTAATGCGCTTAGTTGCTTTACAGATGGAATTAGACTTTTTTAAACGCTGAATGTGCCATCTCAAAGGCTAACGAAATTTCCGATATTTTCAAAATGACTGCGGGTAGTAATACAGAAAAATGCTACGTAATTTTTAGGAGAACCCAGACTTTAGAATCAAAACAACATTCGTATTGCAATATTCTCCGTTTTGATGAGCAATTTCAGGTCCTTTTTCAACGTTCACTTGCATACAATCAGTGGAATCTATAGAACTTTTAATTTTAGGAATTGTTAATAGAACTTGAAGCAAATACGTGAAAAGCAGTATATAAACAACTCAAAAATGCTAGGTTTTCTTTTGAATCTAACATTTCTCATATTGAAACTTTTAACTTTTAAACATACTAAACGGACCAACATGGAAACTCATCCTGTAACACGTTGCTGGCACATGTACGATGCAATGTGCAAAAGCAGCCCAAGAAGTGAATTCAATATACTGTTATTCATACGCGAGGGGAAATCGAGCAAGTGCTAGATTGTAACTCGAAGTCAATATTTGCGGAGAGAGTTAACACGAGCTTGGGAATTTATACATTCTGATAAAATGTCAACCAAAGTTGGAAGATCGATACGTTGTTGAACATGTAAGATTATCTCTCTTTACGTTATCTTTCGAGATTTTCGGTGATCTTGATCTTTCATAACATTTTTATGTTATGCTGATTCCAATATGTTCTGGTGAATGTACTTTTGTTGTTAATATTGAGATGCGGCTCGTGTTGAGTCATTTATTTTAACAGTGAGTAGATATGAACAAAAGAAATGTTTTTTCCTTTACCGTTTTTCTGGTGAAATTAAAGTAACAAAGTTATAGCCCTTTGGAAGTTTGAGTACCGCCCTGTCTCAATAATAATATTATGTGCTCGTGTTTGGCAACAACGGATATAATCCGCCTTATCGGTTCATCGCTTCGGAAACAAAAAAGCGAAAGAATTTGGAACGATGTTTTTACAATTATTTTATTCAGTTGTATACAGTCAGTGTCAGTCGGTAACGCGTAAGTGAATAGTGGTGTCTGTTGCGTGGCTCAAACGAAATCAAAAATGGCACATGTTTACGAAAATGCTGAACTTGTGGACATGGTTCTTATTTACGCGGCATCACGGATTTATGGGGATCGGTTTCCCAATCGAGTGCAACCAACCCCTCGTGCCTTTGTTAATGTAGTACAAAGGGCTCGTGAATCAGGTGACTTAAGACCTCACAGGGGAAGGCATGCCGGTGCTCCAAGACTGCACGATCAAATACAGGTCCGCACTGAAATACTTGTCGGGAGGATACTTTATAAAACAAGGTAACATTTTTTTTTATTTTTACACACATATTTTGGTTTATCTTCCTTCTACAATCATTATCTGAAAATTAATGACTCAACTTCAAAGTCCCTATTATATATCTCCTGTTGTTATAATTTACCTTTCTTTTCTATACCGTTTCACGTATCCGTGCTATTGCTTGATCGGACCACAAAAGTGATTATGACAAAAAAAGATCGACTGGGAGAATTTCTGCCGCGAACGCCTGCCTTTCGCCGTGTTTGTTTCGCGGTGTCAACGCCATCATGCAGAGTGGAGCTGATAGTCGATCCATGGCCACCGCGATCCGGTTTAATTAAATTGTTTACCGGAACGACGTACAAAGAAAATTCCGCTCCGGCCAAAGCGCGATCAGTGTATAGCGATGCGGTGACCGCCGTGTTGGTTTACAGTCAAACAGGAAACACAAATTAGTCTCTGTGCGAACAGTAAATAACATCGTCTCTAAGCGTCGGGCGATCAGCTACAAGCGACATGCCTAGTGGCAACGGAATCGGACTGTACGTGGGCCGCGTAGCAATTTCTCGTTTCGTGTGTGTGATCATTTTTAAACACTTCTTTCTATGTAACAATATGAGAAAATGACAACTGTCTCCTAACTAGTTATTGATCGGCAATGACTGCCCTCAACTGTACATATGTATACAAATTATAATTTACTGTTACTAACTCTCGTGACTAATAAAATTAATATTTATATAAAATCTGCTACTAAATCATTGAATAACATCGTAGTCGAACACTTGTTCGCATAGCTTTTTGCTATTTCAATGGATGAATAGTACAAACCAAATGCGTGTAGAGATAAAACTATATTTCATAGGAAACGCAAACAATCCGTTTAATATTATATTACCAATTGTGATATGATACATTCCGTATGGGAGAACGCGGATTAAATATTGACGACCGCATATTCCAACAAATTAGTAGATTGCTGTGTCGCTACTACAGCATGACGCAACATTAAATACGTTAGCTTTTTCTGACATTGCTTTCTATCCGCTAAAAACTAAAAAAAATATCTCAGTATCTTTAGTAGTCGTCATTTGGGGGTACCAATTACAAAAGAAAACTAGATTCATGTACCAAACACCCTCTTGATGTTTCAAACATCAAAGTTTGTCATCTGTGTCATTGGTGGACAACGATCACAGAGAGGCGATGAGAGAAAGAACGGAATTGTCTGACTTGCTCAGGATCACAGAAAGGTGAGGTATGTGAATTGTGCCCTGCTTATGCTGTGGTGTTGAGGAGAAATTTTGATCTTTGGCATCTATGCTCCTAATCGTTTCTGCAATCCTGATACAGATCTATACGTTTCTGAATATCGCACTGCCGACCACAGCTTCTTCGTAAAACTCTTAGATTGGAGAATTGTTACCAACTTCACAAAAACTTCACGGCATCGACACCTCTTGCCGTTTCTGCGATCCTGATACAGATCTATAGATTTCTGAAAATCGCACTGTCGTCCAGACTTTTGTCGTAAAATTGGTGGACGACGAGTTGCTATTAGGATCACAGCGAGGCAAGGAGATATGAAAATGGTACTCTGCTCCTGAATGAGATAAGAACGGAATTGTCTGACTTGCTATCAGGATCACAGAAAGGCGAGGATGTATGTGAATGGTCCTCTGCTTATGATATGGTGTTGAGGCAAAATGTTGTTTTTTGGCATCTATGCTCCTAGTCCTTTCTGCAATCCTGATACAGATCTATACGTTTTTAAATATCGCACTGCTGACCACAGCGTTTTCGTAAAATTGGTAGATTGGAGAATTGTTACTAGGTTCACCGAAACGCGAGGAGATACGCAAATGATACTCTGCTCCTGCTAAACGAGAAGAACGAAATTAAAATCGACAGCATTAATACCTCTTGCCATTTCTGCGATCCTGATACAGATTATAGGTTTTCGTAAATTTTGCTTCAGACTTGGGCACAGTGCAACAGAATCTCTTGCTAAACAGGCCTACGGAGATAGTGTTTTGTTAAGAGCCTGCGATAATACTTCTTCTCATACAGCAAAGGTAATAAAGGAGTTTTTGGCCAGTAAAAACATTACTGTGGCTCTTCAGCCCCGTTATTTACCTGCCTTGAGCCCTTGTGACTTTTTCTCTTCCCGAAGTTGGAAAATCACCTAAAGGGAACATCCAAGGAGTATCCAGCGCTGTGCAAAGAAATATATAAAAAATCAAAATAACGTTTAATCAGTAATTGAGAATCAAAATGCATCGAATTAGCAAAATTACATGTTCTCCCTAATTATTTCAACGTGGTATTCATGCCACATCCCACACCTGTCATCAGTCTACTCGAACGTGTCAGGCGGATCTGGGAAACGGGGCAGCATATAATTGACTGAAATCTAGTTGTTCAATTTTGCATAATTATGTTAATTTGGCTGGTTGAATTTTCAGACAACGGATTCATCAAATAGGCTGCTAACGTATTATTATAGAGCACATTTGTGTATTTTCATCACAGTTAGTGTTGGATAATTTATAGATAACGTTTCGTTATTGAAATTCTGCAAAATAAAAATATCTCAATCGTTTTTTATTGACTGAAGATCATTTGATACACTGATTTATTTGCTGTATCACAAAATTCTGTTTATTGTGGAAATAAACAAATAGCGTTCATTGCCCAACAATTGAAGAAACCATTTACAGGACAATCCTAAGAAAATAAAAATCAAACTAACAAAAATAGAAAACATACAAAAAGCAGGTGATTCCATCTAAAGGTAAAACAAACAAGACAAAGAAGCAAATAAACACATTACACTCAAGTGAGAAACGTAAATTATTTAAGAAAATTCTAGCTACTCGAAGAATGCTGTTCAAACCGTTGCATTGAAAGTTTCACACATCACATATATGGGTGCTTTCAAAAAAAAATTGTGCGAGCCCTGTAAGAAATAAAAGGTTTTAACGGTACGAGTTTGAATAGACGGGTTGTTGCCTCACAATCTCATTAGCATCAATATATGCAAGAAAATAAATGCCCCACACTTCCTCCTCAACTCTAAAGACTGCATTTCAAACCTAAACAATAACAAACTTTCAGATATACCCTGCTCAGGATATGTACCTTCAACTTTGAAAGATAAACATTCTAGAAACTTTCTCTGAACACGCCCAAGAGAATCAACGTAGCAGTTGTAAATCGACGATGCATATCCCAAATTTCGATCTAATATAAATCATCCGCAAAGAGGAGCTTATAACAACTCAAATATTGCTCACTATCATCAATAAGTAAGGTAAACAATAAAGGACCAAGATTTGAGCCCTGAGGCACTCCTGACTTAGACTGGTACGATATATATAATTATTGTGTCCTAAAACCCTATTTTAAAGAAAAAATGTGGTTTTCGGAGCCTCCCGTCGGTCTCTGCGAGGCAACTGAAGAATAAAATTGAATTTGTTTGAAATCGAACATATGTAGGAATTTGTATTCTAACCCAACAGACGGACATCACGGTAAACCTTTTCAAAGTACAAATGACAATTGATTTTAAGTTTATGTGTCTTCCGGGTGACACTTCATTTGTTTGTCTTTCTTCGTTACTGTACAGTGTGCCGCGACAACAGCTAGCCATATTTTTTCAATTATGGAATGGTTTTCTTTGTAACATAATCTAAAAATGTCACTTTTAGGATCCATACTTATACCTCGGTCATACAGCGACCAAACCTCTGCGACTACTACTGTTTCCATCTTGTTTATAGCCGTAACATACTGTACGTGATGACGAAGGAATTCAGAAAGTGTACGGACGCCCTTAGGTATGCAAATCGCATAGCCGCGTGACGCGAACGCCAAAACGGCAGCTAAAAAACTTTCCATCCACCATCCGGGGTCAGTGCAGATGCACGCGGCATTTCTGATTGATGAATTTTGCCCGCGGAGGTTCGCGCTTCATGTTATACTCGGACACCGACTCCGTGATATATTGACGCTCTAAATTATACAGATATTTCGGGATCGCCATCAAAATCGGCAATTTATTATTGATAATAGAGGCAGTTTTAATCGATGCCGCGAGTTGTTTCAATTTTCCCGTCATGTGAATCATACTCTTAATTGCCATTTTGCAAATCGGTATAGTCTAGGGAAATGTTAGTGATTTCAACTAAAATGTGTTCTAATTTGCTTTGGGATTTCAGTTTTTGCTGCCAACGATTTTGATCGAACGTTTATCATAGATAGTTGCCAATAGAATGATTGTAGCATTTACAATATCAAGTACCCCATGCTTTTCACTCTGAATTTTCCATGAAGATTCTGATGGTGCATGCTGAGCGTTACCACAAGTGTGGACGTCTTGTAGCCTCAAAACCTAGTCTCGCCTAAAATATGCTGTTTTGAAATTAGATAATGGAAAATAAATTACATTATGACTGGGTTGGACACTGATTTCAGTTTCGGTGATCGCTGATCCACCTATCAGTAGAACTACCAGGTAGAGAAGAGGAGATAACTTTTCTGCTCGATGAAAATGAATAAATAACTCTCACAACAAGGACTCGCCCAGTGAGAGAAGCTCTAATACATTTTGTTATTTTATCAACGATGTTCGTATATGCGAGCGACGTATTTTCGAATCGTTCAGATATTCTATTCATTGAATTTTTATCGGCACAAATCTATAAAATACCAGTGAATCGGAAACAAAATATCGAATTACCGACCTTTTCAGTGTAAACTAGCGCACAGTACAAATAAACGTGATGTCCGATTTCCATTGAACACTGTTGAAACTTTAAACTCATTAACAACTTTTCAACGTTTTTCCATACATGTTCAGTGTTCACGTTATTTTGGCGCATGTCAGTTTTACCTATGACGCTATTGAAGGAAGTTTTATGGCTGCATACCTCTCGTGGCATGGAAGAGAAAAATGTTGTTTACCGAAAATTGCGGATTCGCGATAAATTGTTTTTTTTTCTCGTTTTATGGCCAGTTATAGCATACACTTTTCATCAATTCAGGGCGTAATAAAAAATACGTAAATACACAACAGCAGTGGAGATAGATTTATAGTGTCCATTTACATTTTTGTTCCATTATGGTAACAACATATAACTGTAATACAGGTCCAAATTGTAATATATTTATAATTCTTGTGAGCTTTTACTCCCATAGTAAAACACCTTTATTCTTTATGGTTAACTTTATTCTATCTATAATCCTTGTTGCGAGGTGATTGCTCTGCTGATCGCAGCATTTCCGCGGTTTACAATAACAATATTTATACAAAGTGTTCGTACCATACTACTTATTTTCTATAGATTGAGATGTCTACCCCCCAACACCTGTTGGCTCAAGACACGTCGTACTTAGGCACTCCCAGCCAAGTTTTAGTTTCATCAGTGTTCTGGATCGACTCAACTCCTTTTTTGAAATCTTGAAATTATCGGAAGCAAGCGATAACAAAGATACGGGACTTTTTTCTAACAAACCAAGATGCCTTCAGAAGTGAAATTACCGCACCTGTCGATCGGATTTCAATTTTCTTCGCATCCAAGTAAAGCCGTAAAAATCAATCTTAATAAAAGGCGAGCGGCAGCCTGAGTCGATGAACCGACGCACACTAAATAATAAAGTGAAATTCCAAAATGGAAACCCAGTTCCATTGTACATCGAATATGATAAATTGAAGACCGATAAAAAAAGCGCCGCGCCGCGATGCGACGGTGACGTGCCTTCGTTATTTTTCCACGAAAACGATGCCGACGCCCTGGAAAATCTTTTATCGCTCGGGGAAAATGAACAGGTTTGATGCGGTATATTCTAATTCGTTTTTAGCAGAATGTTAGTAATCGATTGTTATATGTCGTTGGCTTTTTCCATTTCTTCTGTTGCATCTTTTCTCTCAAATAATTGTAATCGCCTACAAGCACCCTCAATGCTCTAACTGAAGAGCATCGAGCATGGATAATGTAGTCTCAGTCATGTGGAGAAAAGTACTTCTTAGCACCATACACATCGCCTAGGATTTTCCCAGCAGCTGCCGCTATTGACGGGCTTGATCAAGTCCTCGGTGATCTGGACTCCGACCAGCTGTGATGAACGGCTCTTTGCATAACTCGGCCTTCCATCGAAACCGGATGAACGATAGGACGCTTTATGTTCGTCAATGCACTGTACTTTGTTTTGGATCCATCAACCGTGTCAGAGCTAAGACCGATCCCTGGATGATACCCGCGTTAACGTTGTGGAAAGAAGAGGAGAACCCGTCAATGACGACTGATATCTTGCGGCCAGAGAGAAATCCGCAAAGGTTGTCCGGGAGGCCATAGGATGGAAGTTTGCATGTCACGACTGATTGAACGCTTTCGTGATGTCAAGAGCAACGACGTGAGCCTCACCATAAGACTGGATGAGTTGGGATGCGTTGGACATGAGCAAACTCCCAGTTTTCTGGGCTTCATAAGACATCTGGAAGAGATGCGAAAAAACTGGAGCAAGCTGAATGTTACTTCCCGCAAAGTTTAGGGAACAGTTTGAATCAACTGCTGTAGGATACACCCTTCCTAGTCTGGAGAAGCTTAGGTATCAACGTACCTTTCATCTTGGGGGGATGTCCATGGTGGTTAAAAGAATCTTGGCGGGTACTCCCGCACTTAGGCAGGCTATTCTATGGGAAAGTGTTCTTCGAAATTGGCCAATAATAGAATAGAATAAGCCCACAAGCTACTGGTCTATGGGACCAGCTTTTCCTACCCTAGACTACGCCATGAATTATGCAGTTGCTAGAAACGCGTCGGCCGTATGTCGTTCGCAAACGGGAACGGGCGCTGGATGGCGCTACCAACGTATCGCACTGCCGTTCATTAAAGCATTAATCTGGTTTTACACGTGTCGTTAGCGCTCTAATAAGACCGGGTGAGATATGAGGGTTAGTTTGTTACTGTTACGGGAACCAGCGCCGGGACTCGTATCGATTTCACTTTGACGATACGGGTCGATCGGTGTTCGGTTACGAAAAATCGGAAATTTGAACGATGCATTTCAATTACGGACTGCCTCGATACGTGAATTGAACATGTTTTTAGATGAATCATAGAACCAAAAAAATAACGCAGGCCTACATTTTAAGAGTATCGTATAGTATATGGTGTCGCTGGTTGCAAGGTCGAATTTACCGAAGTTGCTTAGAGATTTTTGTGAACATGATGGGGACAGGGTTTTTTGCTCAAGGGGAAGGAAGGAGTGTGAATGGTGGTTCTCCGCGATACCTTCCCACGCTGAGGGTTAAAGTCCCATAAGAAAATGGACGGGGTAGCACCCAAACTAAAACAACTAAACGTAACGGACCAAATGAAAAGGATACTACTCCGTAAACTGGCGTTTCCAGAATCTGGAAGTTAACGAAACAACGTTAACACCACAATCTCCTCAGGAAAATAAAATGACGTAGAACTCCTTCTTTGTAAGGTAAGGTTAAAATGAGTGGCCTTGAAGGAGGTATGTTCGATAGGAAATAAATAGCAACAAATACTGAAACGCTGAGAAAGAAAGATATAATACGTGTGGAATTATACGATCAATAAACTATTATATTTGCCAAAAGAAAATCATTGAAAAGGGTTTGGCCTAGGAATCGGCATTCTACCATTAATAAAGAGAAATTCAAATTACTGGTTGATGATCAAAATAGTAAAAAAGGTTACTCGTTTGTTTTGCCTAGTGAGGTCATCGAGAGGTTATTTTGAACTCAAATGAAGGTTGCTTTGTGGAAGTGTCTTATTTTATCAGGTGAGGTTATCCAAGAGGATATTTCAAAATATAATAAAGGTCAAAGTGAGTGACCTTGCTAGGCAAATGAGACGTTAAACTTCGATTCGGTAACCCAAAAACTACAGTATAGATTTTTTCAAAATTATATAGACTAATTTATTTTGACTTTAAAATGAACTTGGATCTGACGTGACGGAGGTCAATCGGCCACGGTATTTAATTTAGCGCCCCCAAAAAGGGAGATGCCCTTATGTCGTCCAGGTCAAATGTTGACCTATGTTTGGTTCTCCTGCCGCAATTGCAATTCAACCGGCTTACTGTAGATTCTGTTTCAAAGCTTAAAAAAAATATTTTTTGTTTTATATAATTTTTTTACGTCAATCGAAAATATCACGGAGTCGGTATCCGTATATAACACCTGATAAGGTATTTTCACTCTTAACCTTGTTGTTCCAGGCAGTTGACTTGGACGTTTTCAATCGATATGGCGACGGAATTTCTGAAAACAGATTTTATATGCCTCCATGCGTGAAACGAATCGTATGTAGTACCGTTTATTTGCGTTGTGTGAGGAAATGATTAAGTCTTGAAGTTACCAAACGGTATTAAAGAGACCTCAAGACAATCAAAACAAAAAAGGCGTGCTCAAAATAAGGTCAGCTACGTAATCTGGTCATGGACCAGCCTATGTATCTGGCTTACGGGTTCATTAAGAGAAAGAACACGCTTAAAGTGCAAACAAAATGAAACTGAAGCGCTGGGTGACAAGTCTACTAGTCTAAACAGGTGTCCCCATTAGCGAAGCGTCGCGCGGCCCTCGAGAAGATTTACTGTTCCGCCCCCCGAAAATAATAATGTCGACGTGGCGGGGTGGCACGGCCACACGTAGATTAACCCCGGAGACATTCATCGCATACTAACAAGTTTTATTGAAATTCATTCTTCCACGGGGGCGGCCGGATTAAAGCAGTGAATTCTGACGCGTGCCCTGCTACCCGGAAATTGCGACTCCGGAAGGGAACAAAGTGATGAATTATCTGTACTGGGTCGTGGTAGAAATGTAGGAATAGGGCTGGTAACTCGTTGTATCGATGCCAACGTAAATCGAGCTCTCAGAAGATAAAGTAACGAATGTGTACAAGTCGGAGATAGATCAATTAAAGAGTAATGGTCCGAGTACCGAACCTTGGGTACTCCAGATGAAATGGCATGTTTAGGCGACACATCCATATCAATAAATGGTAAAATTCACATTTAGCAAGAGATACACGATGATTTGTAGGACTTTTATCAATTTTTTTTTTTTGAGATATCAACTTATTTCGTAACAGTGCATATGTGGTTGAAAGTTGTGAAACACCCTGTACAAATTATAAGGTTCTGTATTCTGTAACAACCTATATTTCTTGAGGAGTGTCAATTTTAACGCTTGTCTGTGCGGCTGCTGCCCTAGTTTGCCGGTTTGTCGATAAAACTTTCCAACTCAATAAAAAAGGGACCAATATCTATTCGATTTCCTCCTTATTTTTCAAAGTGAATTAGCGTTATAGCAAAGCACGCGTAATGAAATTTCCTACATGTCGTATGATACGACCGTTCGCTTTATTGACAATCTATAAAGTTACCTGCTCATGAATAACATTTGAATTTTCAACTCGGGAGTAGCAAACTCTGTTTACGATGTGTATTGGAGGGATATTACGTGGAAAATTGAAAACTCGGGAAAAGCGAGTGTTTTCGGATGCCGTACAAGTGTATACAGAATATATGAGGCGACAAACGAATTGATACTGTGGTACGTGTGTGTGTTCAACATGATACATATTACGTTGATTTCATTTTGAAACAAAGTTTGAAGTATGACATACACCATCCCAACTCAAATTATAATTCACTTAATCTACCAGTTACGATGATGTCAGCCCAAGTAGCTGACCCTCGCCAATATTGTATACAGTTGGATGGCAGGGATATCATGCGCTGCAGAGCTTTTAAGGTGATCTTTGAATGTAATTCATTTTGAAGGGCTGATGGAACATAGTGCAACCCCGAGTCCTTCCATCCGACTATGAACGCATAGACGAGTACCCGGAGGGATATCATCCTTCGATAATATGCTAGGTCGGGTGTCTGGTGGTGCATTGCGTGCAAGGCAAAATCTGCAGCGCTACACGAATCCACTAAGCGAATCCATTTATACCCCGTCGTCCAAAGCCGGCGGGATATGATGGATTGCCGGAACTTCCGAATCGCGACGGCTCCTAGTACAGCTGTCATTTGCGACCAAAAGGGTTATTTAGGCATCCTTTTGTATATTTACAGAGTGCACAATTTATATTTATCGATGGCAGGCAAAATAGTAATACATTTTAACTTGTCGTGACTTCAAGACACGTTATATTTGTAGACAAAGGGTTATAGAGAACGACAGGTAGCTGGAGAAAGAATCCTGGAAGAGCCTGGTGTTTAGGAATCTGTAGCCGAAATGGATCTCTTTTAATCCGGTTCTGAATATTCTTAGCAATTACTGTAAAAACTGTAATGACTCATACGCGTGATCAGAGCCTCACCGCCGCCTTGAGTTTACAACTTTTTGCACTTCAAGATTATTTTGTGGCCTTAAAGATCATAACGTATTGTTCTTCCACTGATGAGCTCGTCTCCTCGTGATAAAACGTTAAAACCAGTCAAAATCAGCAATCATGCTATGAGTAAGGAACGCGGATGAATATTATTACCATAGTTAAACTAAAGGGAAGAATGAAAACTGATTCCATTGCCGTAGACTTGGAACTTGCTTCGTTGAGAGTCTAGTTACCGCGTGATATTGTTTGTTGTTATACGAATTGTTATTTGGTTATTTCTGTTGTTATTGTTCAGGTTATACTTATATTACCTTAATCATGGAGGGTGAGACTGGGAGTGGAAGTACTCGAAGCCAGAGAACAAGTGGAAAGCTTCGTAAGGCACTGAAAAACGACGCGTATTCAATTATTTGAACAAGACTTCGTCGCAGAGAGATGCACTTACGCGTTGCGAAACCATGATAAGCGTCCAAGAGTGGACTGTTCGCGGGATGGTGCATGAACAGAACTGGAGCTACTGATCCAAAGTTCCATTTGAATTGAAGAAAGGCCATTTATCTGAATTGGGACAGCAAAACGACATTAAGATGCACCCGTACATTCATTCTTCATCAGGAATGAGATACCAACCCTTAAGGCTATACATGCAAAGATCAAGATTAATGACATTATACTCCGAGTGAGCCTCGAAGTATTAAGGAAACCCTGCATGAATTTAAGACGTGGGTAAATGCAGGTCACACAGTTAAAAAAACCTGGATGGACGAAAATGCGCTAAGTAACCTACAAGCAAGCATTGAAGGTTTGTTAACAGGTCTTTGTGCATCGGTCAGGGAAAGGTCAAAGATTGATCGTTACACATGTTGGCAGCGACACTGGCTTTTTCGAAGGACGCAACTTGACTTTCGTCTCTAAGAAAGGAGGTGATCGCCATGATGAAATGAATACCAGCTGCTTCGAGAGCTGGTTTCAAGGGGGCTGCTTCAGCGAGTCGGACCCAACTCTGTGATCGTCATGGATAATACTTCCTGTCACAGTCGTCGAGCCGAACGTAAGAGACAAAATTTTACGGAAAATCGAATGGTATTTTATAAAATCTACTTCTTTTCTCTAAAAAGTAATTTTTGGATAGACTTTCTACCCTGCAAACACGCCTTCCTGAAACGCCACGCCCTGAATAAAGTCGCTGCAAGTTCAAAATGACCTCGACCAATATACCCAAACGATCTCCATCAATTCTCCTCGGCGCATCAGCCTGACGAGCTTTCTTTCACGCGCAGACACATTAACATCCTTTACCGTGCGCGCCACATAGACTTTATATATACTTGCCATATATACCTACGGGTACGGTGAGCCCGTTTCTAATAAATGGGGCACTTCAAGTACATACGTAAGGTAAAAGGCTCTCTCCATTTCACGCTACCCGAGCCACGTCGCAACAGTCGTGAATAGACGAAATATGAAAATGTACGGAAAGGTATCCGACGATCAAAGAATCAAAGATTGAAAGGATTTATTGGCGATGCAGGAGCTTGAAATATCTCGGATTCACTTGAATGAAGCTCTGTACAGATTATTTTGAACCACATTACCTCCGTCAACTAAAAGAAAAAACAATGGAGGCTTAGTAATACCAATCTACCCTGCTTTTCATTTGCTACCGGGGTAGCTGAGGTCACAATTAATCCCATGATTCTTGTCAATTACGAATTTCCTCCTTCCCTCTAAAAGTATCAATTATATAATTATTTTTTCTTTTGCTCCATCTCCAGTCAGAGCGCGAATTTGATCTAGATATTGCCTAGTTGGTACGGAAAAATCTCTCACTTTCCTTTTCCGAATAGGCTTATAAGGAGAATTACAGGATCAAATGGCCTTTCTGGTTGATCCTGCTTCCTGGTTGGCAATCCTATATTATCTTCATTTACCCACAAATTTATTAACGATCATCTTGGTCGACTGTAAAAATATCCAGAATGCTTGAAAAATATCACTTGTTCGTTTTACAGCCATAAAGACCGTTACATCAGTTGATAAAATAAAAAAATAGGTCATTAATAGTGTCAATGGTAAAAACTACTTTTATTCTTTCTTTCCTTTTGTCAAGTGCAGGAGCTCCAACACAAAAATTAGAGCGCGGGTTTTATCCAGTTTACTCAAATGATGCTGTTTTCATCATGGATATTGCAGTTTAATTATGATGTTGTATTGAATAATTTTCATTTTCTCTTAACTTGCTGACGAAGATGTCTTTTGGTTTTTCAGGTCTGCTTTTTGGGATCGAACAACTGACCGCAACAATGACACTGTTGGCCGTAAATACTTACAAAATGTCTTCAAAAGCGTTGACATCTAACTAATGAACACCGTATTTTTCATCGCCATCTTTGAAAATTTGCTTTGGAAAAACGGTCATGCTTATTCGTACTGGTTATGGCGAAATATCGTTCAGCAGCGACGCGTGACTTTTCCTAGACTGTTACCAAAACCAGATGTGAAAAATCTTATTAAAATATACCAACTTAATTTAAAATATCAAAGTACGTTTTTTTTGAAATTATCTAAAGTATGCGTTGGTCTTCCATTTTCGATGTTATCCTTTTTTCTTCTTAAAAATTATACAAGGAGACTGACTTTTCAAGTAGTTGATCGATTAAAACCGGCTACTAACTAGTGAGAAGTGAGTAATCAAATCAAAAAATGGTAACAAGGCCATATAATAGTCGCAGCGCCCGCGATCAGACACGAGCCGGTACCGATGGTCCCCGACGGACTACCAAGTGTATCCATTATTTTTAAGATTTTAGACTGTTACCAATGGTTGCATGGCCGCTTCGCCACTGATATCCTGAGATTTGCTTTTCCTCCGAGCCGTTTCCACCTGACTATCAGCCGCGGCTGGCGGTGGCAAGGTGCAATTTCCAGGCAATCGGCACCCGCAGAGCGGCGACCACGATTGGAAATAATAGGCGGCTGTGGTAGCATCGCCGATAGCGACAGCCGATTGTTCCGATTCAGCAGCGCACCCTGGCGGCAACCTGGCGCGTCTCCCGCAACCGCTCAACCGGATCTCAGATTGCCAATTACGCTGATTCCTCCCCTCTACGCCTCAAATCTACCGTGAATGTGATGATTGTATCCCAACACCTGGCCAGTTATCGGCGGGTGTAATTGCCATTTAGTACGATGGTGCAAATAAACGCTCATAGCGCAAAAGTTGAACCAAGTCCATACATGATTATAATGAGACTTCAAAAAATTGTGACTAAAAAACAATCAAGTACCACAATAAAAAGAAAATCCTGATGAAAGCTTAAAGTACATATGCAAACGTTGATGGTTTAACTTGTAATAAGCATCTAGACTGACTTTAATACACTGATACAGACTGCGTTATTTACTTGGCGAGTTTTAATTGGGATTACGCTAATTAGAAAAACTGTCTTAAAAACTAAAATAAAAAATATGAGGGATTAAGAAATTTAGTTAAACGATATAAGTATTCCATCCGTCAAAAGTACAATTTTGTCTTAAACAGAAAATACCCTGTTGTAATAAATTGCAGCTTCTTGACTGTCGCAATATCTGAAAATATCCCAATAAAAAGATATTCTTCCAAAACGGCTGAGTTATGCATACCAGCGAAAGTTTTGTATATGCTGCAGGCATGCAAACTAGTTCGGCAACAATTCCGCTTTGCTCAAAGGCGGGCAGCCAGCCAAGCATATAAAAATTATCGTGTGCAGTCCGATTCTCTGTTGTTAGGAAAAACTTGCAATTGTTATCCAGCAGTATGTTTGCTATCCACACTGTAAAATAACATGCGGTCACTATCACTAGTATTATAATGGGTGATTTTGTCGCTAGTATCTTTTTGGCAACACTGTTTTTGACAGTTGACGCGTGAATCGTGTCTTGTGTCATTGTCAAACTTGTTCAGTTTGGTCTATAATTTAACCATGAATCGACTTACGAACGAACAACGCTTGCAAATTATTGAATTTTACTATCAAAATTACATTAAACCACCAACACGCAGACGTAGAGTGAGGACTGAAGAAAATATTGCGGCTGCATCCGCCAGTGTTAGTGATGAGCGTGAAATGTCGATTCGCCGCCGTTCGCAGCAATTGGGCCTCTGTTATTCCACTACGTGGAAAATTTTACGACAGGATTTGGGTGTAAAACCTTATAAGATACAGCTGGTGCAAGAATTGAAGCCACACGACCTCCCACAACATTAAATTATATCGACCGATCTATCGACTCAAATAAAGATTTAATCGTTTTTTCAAATTTTTTGTGTTTTTATTTAAAATCAAATCCTATACCTCTTAAAAAACACCCGTTATTTGGATTCAATCTCGGTTTTTCAAGTTTGTGTTAATTCCAACGCGCGCGGAGAAATCTTTTCGCAACTTCCATATGGAGAGCTGATCAGATTCTGCCTGACTTTGAAACGGAAACTGTGCCATGGATCTCTTGTTTAACAGTTGATTTCATGAAATTTGGGATCGCGAATTTGTGGTTCTAGTAGATACTTAGTACTACTAAAAACGTCTTCCTATTCTTCAAGTTGCATCACTTATTCCCTCAACATATTGTAGACTTGGTGTATGCTTGTGTTCATTTTGCATGTTTGTACTGTTGATGGTGTTGTTCTCTTTCAGAAATTCATTTATCAGACGTCTTGGATAGCCTTTTCTTAGTGGATCTTCTTTGATGTGGTTGGTTTATTCCTGGAGATTTGTTTGCATGTTAAGGGTTCTAATTACGCCTTCTTTCCTGGCTGCTGGATGACTTTAACATGAATATAGGTTTGTCCTGTATGTAAACTTCATCGATGACCTTAGATTGTTTAGGTATTCGAAGACGTCTTGTAGTTCCTCTACTCTCTTTCAATTCCTTCGTCTGGTTTATTTGCAGAGCCTTTTCGGGTAGATTACGTTAATCGTTGCTAACAGAAAATGAAATCCCAAGAGCAACATTCTTAGATTGAAATAGTTAATCAGGTGACTAAAACTTTATCCCTTGATTAACATTGAAAGTTCTGTGGCCGCGCGATTAGTTTCTAACTTCACCGCGGGCACGTTTCATATTTCATTATGCCTTGGACATAGCGACTGGATCTTTCCGGTCTCTCGCGATTTCCGTAAAGAATAAGAATTTCCTTAGGACCGGACGAAGTTTTATGATTATGCTTACGGTAAACTTTTTAAATCGCGTCTGTTCTGAGCGCGAGAAACTGCTTCCGTTAGTTTTTAAAATTATTCTTCCGAAAGTAGTCGGGAGTTGTGTGCGCTTCAGTAACATCTTAAACGGCGGATGCGTTTTTCTTATGCGGAAAAAATTATGGAGGGTTTTGTTCTCCTGTGAATTTTTTATGGTAAAGCGCAGAGTAGGACGCCAATTTTGGGTCACCGCGAATATTCAACTATTTCTTTAAAGAAGGTTATTTAATTATGTGTCTATAGCATCGTTAAAAAGTAGGATGCAAATGGCGGAGTCTAGCTTAACTAATATTTGGAAATACATAAAAAGTACAAATTAAGCATATATAAAAATATATAGGTGAAAAATTAAAGCTTCCGCCTTTTGTTGGGTACTTCGACAAAATTTAAGCAAAGAAGACTCTTTATACTTTTTTTAATTCTCTATATAGTTTATTCAACTGCCTCTGGTCGGTTTAACAATTTCTTACATAACATTCTGAAAATCACATCATCTGAAGTGATTTGGCAACGTTTTGGCACACGCCCACAATTCGTTCCATCTTTCAACACAGACATTGACAACCTTCGGCCTTCTGTCAAAGGTTCATCTCACTCATTATTCCATGACCACCATTTTGTGCAATCATCAAGTGGCTTCACGACGTAATGCTCTAAAGTTTTCTAAATAATTTTTAATCTGTCTTTAACTTGTCTTGTCATATTTTATATAATTTTAACCGTTGTACCATGTATCCAGCTCTCACCATGTTACTGGACGTTTCCCTCATCCTATACGTAAACAACAATTAGCAACATCCTCACATACTACTGTAAGTTGATTCAATTTAAATTCATTTTACACTTTTGTTGCTACTGTTATCATTGTAATTGCAGCTCCTGATGATGATGGCAAAGTCCATTGAAAGCTAGAGAGAATTAAAAAAAGTATAAAGAGTCCTCTTTGCTTAAATTTTGTCGAAGTACCCAACAAAAGACGGAAGCTTTAATTTTTCACCTAACTGGTCTAGACGACAATGACCACGTCTCAAAAAACAATATATATATATATATACATGAGCAGTAGTCATTGCCAATGCCAACGACCAGTTAGACAAAAAAATACAATCAATTGTTAATTGGGAAATTGGAAAACTTTTTTAGGCTTTAGTTAACTCTTTTGACGATAGCATCAAGCTTTCGGCAATTCTTTATGGAGCCTTCATCAGGATCCGAAAACACAATTATGATGCTAGCAACCGATACAGGAACGACTTAAATTGTCAAACAACTCACTCGTCGTTGAGGTTGCAGCCAAATGGCGTTTCAAAACGAAAATATAAAAACAGTCGGACGGACACATTGAGCTTATTGATAATGACGGATAACATCATTATACACACTATAAATCATGATACACGATAAAGTATTAAATGCTGTGGCTCGAGTTTTTAATTTTGGCGACCAATTTATATTAAGAGCGAGAGGAGCCCTAGGACTGAACCTTGCGGAGCCCCCGAAGGAACATTCCGTAAATTTGAAATACTTGTTCCCAGAACCATCTGTTGCTTTCTGTATTTAAGATAAGACGCTAGGAAACGTAGTGCCGGTTCAACAAATCAAGATAATCATTCTTAGCTAGAAGTAGATCATGGCTTGTGGTATCGAATGGGTTACTAAAATCGAGAGAGGCACGAACTGTTGCACTGTCGAACAAAAACTATCGAAGGAAATGAAAATTATAGATTGGATACAAAAAATATGCATGTAGAAACAAAGATACAAGTAAACATTTCTATTTTGGTTTGGGATAACGAGGATCATTCTTAGCAGTACCTAAATTCTCATGCCCAACACAAACTGCTGCTTTCAACTTGCACTAGCAGAATGCTACTAGAAGCAACGAACCTGTTAACAGAATTTTGAACGAAATGAACAGGCAACGTGTCCTGAGAAGGCCATCGACCATTCTAGATCTCGAGATCATTTCAACTGGAAAAAACGCACAAATGTGTCATTTGCGATGAAAAATAAATCTCTTAATAAACTGCTGTCTTGATTCGGGTCTAAACGCCGTCGTCGGTTGGAATGTCTTCCTAACGTTTCGCTAGCACGAGTGGCAAGCTTCTACAGTCATCAGTCAACGGCTATCACAATGGACTGGTCAGGAAAGCTATCGAGGTTCACAAACATCCAGGTAACTTCAACGGGAAGCAAGAGACCCTCAGGCTCAACGGAACAAGCCACGTCACATACCCTCCGGTATAAATACAACCCGGGCAAGAGAAATCGGCAGATCAGCCTGGTTTCCTCGATAGGTAAAGTAGTCGAAAAGGCGATCGCCGTTCGACTTGAGAAGGAGGCAGAAGAACTGCAACTTCTCCCCCCAGAGTAATTCGGCTTCAGATCCTCCCACAACACGGAACTCCAAGCGCTACGACTGACGGAAAACATCACCCGCGGCTTCAATCTCCAGGAGGCAACCGGTCTCGTCCTGCTGGACGTGGAACGAGCTTTCGATCGAGTTTGGCACGATGGACTCATCGCCAAAATGGAAGCCGCCGGAATCGATGCGAACATGTGCCAACTGATCCAGAGCTATCTAACACAAAGGTGGTTCACGGTGAAGATTGGTACATGTCATTCAACAAGACGACAGCTGGAAGCAGGCGTGCCCCAGGGGTCAGCCTTAGCCCCCCTGCTCTACAACATCTATACTCACGATGTGCCGAAGACAGCTGACACAATGCTGGCCCTATATGCAGACGACACTGCTATAGCCGCCAAGCATAGACGACCCGAGATCATCCGTAGGAGACTACAGGATGAACTGGACCACATCCAGGACTGGTGCGTGAAATGGAAAATCCGCATCAACGTCCAGAAGACGCAGGCAATCTTCATTCAACGAAGAAGGATTGCAAGACCTCTCGAAGCATCCATCTTCGACGAAGATATCCAGTGGAGCGACAAAGTCAAATATCTGGGGATCGTATTTGACAAGTCTCTCACCTGGAAAGCCCACATAGAAGCTGTCATCGCAAAGACCAGAGCAGTCATGGCTCAACTCTACCCATTACTGGGTAGACACAGCCGGATGCCGCTAGCGACCAAGCTACGGCTGATCAAGGCCATCGCCAGACCTCAGCTCGCTTACGCCTCCGCGGTCTGGGGGTGCGCTGCCCCCAGGCACCGCAAGCGACTTGCTGCTCTAGAGATGAAGCTACTCCGGATCGCCACCAGTTCACCATCCTACGTAAGAAACTCAACCTTGCGTAGAGACCTGCATTGGGACACCATTCACGAGTACATGAGGAAAAAAGCGGAGAAGACCTTCGAGAAAGCTCAGGACCACCCGAACGAGCAGCTACGATTCCTCATGGACTACGATCCGGACGAGAGGCCTCGCAACCGCAGAACCAGGTACCCTAGACCAAGGTCCCAGTTGGCACCCGCTAACTGGAACCTTGACTAGGAGACTAGGAGAACCCGCGGTTGCTCCTCCCCCCCACGGCGTGGATGCAGAGGACCAGGAACCACCGGGACCAGGACCCACCGGGACCAGGACCAACCAGGACCAGGACCCGCCACGACCAGGACCCACCAGGACCCTTCAGGACCAGGACCAGGAACAATATATAGGTAAGAGGACTTGAAACTCTTGATTTTTTCGAAAACAAGAGTTTCAAGAGAACTTAGCAGACCCTCTATCGATGATCGCTTAACGACATCGATAGAATGTGCGAGGTAAAGGGAACCAACCCGGCGTTCCCAGAGACTGAAACACATGAGGAGACGTTGTAGCAGACCGCAGGTCACGCACAACACATGGCCTACCGAGACGCTGATGAGTCGGGCCACGCGGAGGTTAGGGTTTAGTGGGTATTAGGTGGTCTCCTCAAGACAACCTGGAGTCCCACACACGCCGTAGTTAAATCATCAGTCTACATCCAGCATTGGAAATGGAAGGACCTCTGAAGAGGCTTTCCACTCGTGCTAACGAAACGTTAGAAAGAAATTCCAACCGAGGACCACCTTAAGATAGCAGTTTATCAACTGGCCGCGAAAGCGTTAACCAATTTGTCAAATCTCTTAATGTTGGATGTTTTGGATTATTTATATTTGAGATGCCATGAATACTGTTGCTATGCGGTATTGGAAACTATTATTACGTATTTGGTAAAATCACTGACAATGTAAAATTCCTTCAAAAGTATAATGATCTGTGCTACTGATACACTCTTTTATCGTCCCGAGAATACGTGCATACGCACCTTTTCTTTTTTCTCCATTAAAGCCGGTGAGAGGGTAGTTATAACATCATTTTTTATTTTTAAGTGGTCCGGGCTTTATGAATTTTCATGAAGACCGCGCAAAATAGAGGCATTTATCGCCGCGCACTTTTTTACGAATAGGAATAAACTGCCGGCGTAATACAGTGGCTAAAAGCCCGCTTTTTACGATGCACAGAATTTCGAGGGCAGTTTTTCAAGTACCCTTTGCCGGCTTTATCATCGCAAAATGTGATACAGACGTTGATGGTTCGCTAACACACGCTGCGAAAAACAGACGTGGCATCGACATGGAGACAAACACGTGAGCAGTATTCAAGGCCTATTTGGAACTTATTCAGAGCAGGGAGGGGAGAGTAGGTTTCGTGTTACTTCGATTTTTACAACGTAAAGTTTCATCAGGACAAACTAGAATACAGTGTTTTGGATTCCTTATTTCTATGTTTATCTCATTTATATAAATAAATAATCAAATAAATCCGATTTTTATCCTTTCTTCGGTAGCGAATAGGTGTGGAAACAAAACTAATGTATTATGCAATTTTTAAAATATTGAAAAAGTAGTGACTGTGAAGTTGAGTCATTAATTTTCAGATAATGATTGTAGAAGGAAGATAAACCAAAATATGTGTGTAAAAATAAAAAAAATGAAAAAAAAAAAATATTACCTTGTTTTATAAAGTATCCTCCCGACAAGTATTTCATTGCGGACCTGTATTTGATCGTGTGGTCTTGGAGCACCGGTATATTCCCTCTCCTGTGAGGTCTTAAGTCACGCGCCCTTTGTACTACATTAACAAAGGCACGAGGGGTTGGTTGCACTCGATTGGGAAACCGATCCGCATAAACATGTGCCATTTTTGATTTCGTTTGAGCCACGCAACAGACACCACTATTCACTCACGCGTTACCGACTGACACTGACTGTATACGTATACAACTGAATAAAATAATTGTAAAAACATCGTTCCAAATTCTTTCGCTTTTTTGTATCCGATGCGATGAACCGATAAGGCGGATTATATCCGTTGTCGCCAAACACGAGCACATAATATTATTATTGAGACAGGGCGGTACTCAAACTTCCAAAGGGCTATAACTTTGTTACTTTAATTTTACCAGAAAAATGGTAAAGGAAAAAAACATTTCTTTTGATCAGATCTACTCACTGTTAAAATAAATGACTCAACTTCGAAGTCACCAGTATGTTGTATGAAACTTGTTTTTTTAGATATAAATTCTTAAATGCCTCTGGTGTATTTTAAGTTATTCTAATGAGATAGATTCATTAATTGTATAAGATAGAGAATGTACACGTCGTATGGTAAAAAAGATAACAGACTTTATTGCAGGAACGAAGAGTGGTTACAAGTATTGAACAAAATCTGTCTATGCCTCGATATAATTCTAATCTTTATAGGAAAAGTAACAGAGCTGTATCGAAAAAAAAGAAGTAAAAAGCAAATATTTCTTAATGGGCTTGCTTGCGATACAATTCAATTTGTTGGAATAATGGCTTGTACCACATAGTTATGTTACCAACAGGATTCCATAACTTATATTATATACTCTCAAACTCAATTGCCTCTAAGAGTTATCGAGCCATATGAAATACTACAGGCAATAGATATCTTAAGATCGGGTGCTTGTGGCATTGATGATCTAACCTTGCCAAAGATATCTTAGTCTTGTAACGTTAATGAAGTTACCAAATTTAGAGTATTGGGCTCACAAAAAGATATTTAAACATTTGACACATGCCAACAATTTAGAGGCTTCACATAGTACGTATTCTATTATTGAAATTATTCGGTTAATTTAGGAGGGAGATTCTACCAGTCGAGATCGAATGTCACGTCGTGCCGTCTCTTTTGCCCCGAATGCGTTCTCCCTCTCTCGTGTGCGCAATCCCACCAAATCCTCGTGTCTCTTCCTACACTTGACGCGCTGTACGAAGTGATTTTAAGCACACTCAACTGTTCCAGTAGTGAATTGGTTCAACGGTGGCCATTACCTACATACGAATATACAATTTCCTTGGCGCTCCGACTACATAAACGCTATTGTGATTAATACCGTTGCTAGGTATTTATTCGCGAGGCGCCCTAATCCGCCGGATTTCACGGAACAATAAATTCGGTCTTCTATTAAAGGCGCCGCACTTCCCTGAATGCATCTGTTTCCACCGTTCTGTGGCCAGTGGTTGCTTTGTATGTTCGCGCCATATTAGTCCTGACAACAACTTAAATCTCCTTTATCTCAATTTGTTTTACGGCATATTTACTAGCTCCACAGCCTTTGATTTATGTACAAGATTCTACAGTTTGCAGCTTCGCCGTAAACGTAACGGGCAAGTTTGAAATTATATAGACTAATCCTTATGGTTTGATTCCATGCGATAGTTCAGTATATCAACAAGTGACGTATACTGCTACATAGTTCCTATGAACGCTTTCGTCTTTTACGAACACTCAATTTTCTCTAAATGGTGTCAGTTTTTTCTGACTTCATTTGTAGTGGGGTTTTTAATAAATTGCATAATTTGCATTTTAATATGACGTTTCGTCTCTTGCTCTCCAGTTTCAACTTATTTTTTTCTTATGGACGCCATATTGGCTTTTTGATGAATAGCGTTTTTAATAACGGGAGGCCTTGAAATCATCAGATAGTCATTTGTTTCGTATACCAGTCCAGACCTCAAATTGAACGTAATAACAGTGTTTGGAAGACAGAAGTAGATAAATAAATCTCCTACAAAATAAATGATATTTTGCTATAATTTAGATCTGCTTATTTATTATTATTATAATTATTATGATTATTACCATCAATATAATTTTCATTGTGCTCAGGTTTCACCATATCTTTTTAATTCCTTATAAAAGTATAAGGAATTAAAAAGATATGGTTATGTAAATATTTGACGTACTACATATTTTTGGTATCGGAATTAAGAACTATTAATCTATGCAATAATCCGTAATACGCAATGAAGTTGATGGTGGAGGAAAAGAGACGAAGCGTTATATTAAAATTGTAAAATCGTTGTTAAAATCATAATTTCGATGCTAGATAATAAATAAACTCATTGATTCTACATACCAATTTATCATTGGAATATTTCTGGACAATAAAATATCAACACAAGTTATTACGGTTTCGCGTTATTGGATGCCTGTTTGTGACATGCATGAAATGACCATGACTGAAAACAAATAAATATTCATAATGACCCCAAAATTATATATCTTTAATCAAAATCACATAACCAGCACATTGTTGTAACATCGTGTTTGCTATTAGGTTGTGAAATCACAATCACTCTTCGGAAACATTTCGTCATCTGCCTGTTATTCTGTTATTGTTCTTCTTCCGGTTCGTGAAATGGAAGTTTCTTCTGATTTTTGGCTGTATATTAGCTTTGAATATATTTTATGTGTGTTTTTTTGTTCTTTCTAACGAACTCATCACAATCTTCGCTTGAAGACATTTTGATTGCGTTTATCTTCTTCGGAAAATAGCATCTCTTCCACAGACAGCTGAGAAGTGTAAGTCCCCACTCTATTTTTTTGGTTTGCAATTAAGTTGTATTTCTACGTAATTCTTCGCGATGAAGGCCATTCCCAGTTCTATTTAGTCTTGTTTGTAACTGTGATAATAGTATCATTTTTTGAAGATGTTTTTATTTATCATCAAATTCTTCGTGAAGAAGGCCCTCTTCTCCGGATCGCTGGGAGAGGTGATGCTCATCTGTATTTCCTCGTTGCTTGCAATTATGGCCAACAGCATGATTGTTCTTTGAGTATCTTTTCTCATTCTATTCATTCTTGTTACTATACAAATTTCATAGTCTCCATTTAAAGATATTTTTATGAAGTCTATTCCTCCCTATGCTTTCTCGTCTGCTGACAGGTGTCGTTTCTTTTTGTTTGTGAGTTTTATGACAATCACCATAGTTTGTGGAATTTCTCTTTGAAGCACCACATAAACTTTAATTACCCATTCCCTGTAATGCTGCAATAAACCTCTTGAAGAGTGCAATTCACTGCATTTTCATAGCACTTCTGTGATGCTTTCTTCATCAAATAAACCATATCAGTAGATTCGTTCACGTTAGCCATTACCGATATGCCACGTAAACCTGTAAATCTTAAAAACACAACATACACTCTCCGGGGAATGTCTCGTTATATTCTGCTATGGCATTTGGAATGAAAAGTAAACAACTTTGTATGGTTTAGCAGTGAGTATTGCTTATTTACAGAATTTACGAAGGATAAAATTTTCCGTCCTCACAAGGATTATCTATTTCCTGAAATGAGCGTGAAACACCACTGAATTGGAAAATTGCAAAAAGCTCAGTTTTTTAATTTGCATAAACAAATAAAACAGCCAGGACATCAATACATTTTGAAAATTCTTACTTTCAGCCTCAGTCTTTTTAGCTACAAATGCAGGATGGTAGTTATCACAGGTTGTAATTTCAAAATTGTGTCAATGTGGGCTCTTTGAGCGTAACAGACTTTAGCTTCACTCAAAATTTGAACGCTTTTCTTGAAAATTTCCTTGTTTTCTGATTTATTCACTCTGGCAATGTTGATGTTTATCGTTCCGACTTCCTCGAAATCATCCCCTGTTTGGCTCCAAGCACGTAATCCGAGATTCCATTAACTTGTAATCCTGGTAATATTGCGTATTTCTCGCTCCTCTTCCACGTATTACAGAAAACGACCCTCCGCTTTCACTCTGCAATGTACAAGCCGCATGCTTACACGTAACAACGGCTTTTATGATTAAATTGACTGTATTGATGGTTTTGGTGCTATGGAAGGCGTTCAGTTCTAGAAGTGACTATTTTGAAGAAAAACGATGCCATAGTTTACTTAATATCGCTGTCGTTGTTCCTTTAGCGTTCAGTTCTAGAAGTAATTTCCAATCTACGCTCATCGTTACTATCCTGGTAATCCTGACCATCGAACAAGTATGAAAACAATATAGATTGCTGACTATTTTTTCTGTAATCTTCATTTGAGGCTTTCTTTCCAGTCTTTTCATCTATTATGTGAAACGTAATTCGCAAGTGATGCCACAGTTTATTTCCGATCTATGCCCATCTTCACCATCGATGTCGTTCTTCATTTTCTTTAGTTTGAGTTTGCTTTCTGCAGTTCGTGTGACTTATGAAAAAAATGCTGCCACAATTTATCTCAATCCTGTTCCTGTGATTAATAATCCTAATCATCAATCAAGTATGAAAACAATATAGATTCTCCACAATTTTTTTTCTCTCAAATCGCCATTTGAGGCTTTCTCTTCATCTATTAAGTGAAATATCATTTGCAGATGACTGATTTGTTTTTTGAGACATAAACAAGAATTTTAATGCATAGAGTGAAACCAAACACACCTTTTTCTTTTAATAGTAGTAGGTAAAAAATATCACTCTGTTAAATAAGAGAATCGGTATCCGTATATAATAGTTGAAACATATCCTATGGTGTTATATACCCAAAGGTGTAAGGTAAACCAAGTTGTTAGTCCATTTTTAGTACTATATCCGTTCTGTTCCACCGTATATTAAAAAAGTGATATATCATTTGCAGATGACTGATTTGTTTTTTGAGATATAAACAAGAATTTTAATGCATAGAGTGAAACCAAACACACCTTTTTCTTTTAATAGTAGTAGGTAAAAAATATCACTTTGTTAAATAAGAGAATCGGTATCCGTATATAATAGTTAAAACATATCCTATGGTGTTATATACCCAAAGGTGTAAGGTAAACCAAGTTGTTAGTCCATTTTTAGTACTATATCCGTTCTGTTCCACAGTATATTAAAAAATGGTTATCTGTATCATATCGATTATAAAATTAGCAAAATTAAAAAAAGGGATATACTTCTAGAGTAGTTTGAAAATTAGCAGGTTAGCAGTATCTTACTGTCAACGTTGTTGTTGCTGTAATTACGCCGTTTTACAGGTCTAATAGATAGTCTGACACTTTGCAACCATTGACCAAATTAGCGATATTATCCTCCATCACCGCCTCCATCTTTAGCACATTATTATTCAGGTATGCCATGGTTGAAACGCGAGTGCAATTATCCACAGCATAATCAACATCTAACTTCCGGCAGCGGAGCCAAAAAGAAAATCAACACCGTCCAGCCTTAATACAACCCCAACCTCTAATTTGGAGCAATTCATTTCGCAGCGCTGTCGGCACCTCGACGTCTATAAAACGATCAAAGAAACAAATGAGTGCCGTACGCTCCGGGTAACTTGATTGATTCTACCGCATCGTCTCTGCCTCTTTTATACACACAAAGCTTTGAAATAGAGCGCCGGCTTGTTTTTAGCCCGAGTGCTAACGACTGTCATTATGGAGAGACGTAGCAGGGGTACTGAAGATATTTTGCTTCATTTGTCGAGGTTAACATTTATCTTTGTGGGATGATGAGAATATAGATCAGGTTGTGATCCAAGCTCATATGTTTACAACAATCGTTATGGTATTTTGGTAATACAACAAGTCAAAAAGTTCATATGACCCATCGTCCAATAGTCAATAAATTTTTGTCTAAATGGCTTTATAGTTTGCTACTTTAAGTGTTTTATATCGACCACAATCACCACAATCTTACTAATTTTTATAATCTAAACTAAAACGCTTTTTGGGTGATTAACAAATAAATGGCACTAAGTTTTTCTAAGTTAAGCCAAAATTTGTAGTCAGTAAGTTTCGTTGAATTAAATATTTAAAACACACATAACAACAGCGCGTCGACCTTTCATCGCTCTTATCGAAACGGCAATCGATCGCAAAGGTAACAGTGGTTAGTTATCGGGAATCGGGCGTGTTGTTTTGTTTTTGTTCACGTACGTCGTCGTGTTTATTTACAATGTTCTCGAATCAAGAGCTAGCCGACATGTTGTTAGTTTACGGTGAAACTCGTCAGAATTTAAATGGGTACACCCAAGCAGAAAGACATTTGTGCAAGTGAACCAAAGACTTCGAGACACAAAAGTACTGTTTGCTGTTAGTGTTTGATTAATACTTGTTATTGATACAGTTGATGTTCCTTTTGTAGCAGTTATGTGTGTGGGTGTGAAATACGACCATCGATGGGACCCATACTATCGGAAAGGGTCTGGTGCCGGGGCGGTCGTAGCCTCCTAGATTAAATCTGGAAATTTAATTAGAACCGTAAATTGCCTAGCGAATGGTTGTGGCTATTAACTAGAAATCCGTCGCCGTGCTGGAGCGCCAAAGCGAGGTTAAACCGTTATTGCTAGTGTTCCTGGAATGGTCTGGGAATTGAAGCTGCTTGCGTTTGACTGCCCCGCCATACGTTTTATTCCGTTCTCACCTTTGTTTCTGGATATTCTGCGTTCTCAAGCTTGATTAATACTGCGCATGTAGCAACTGCAATTGATGTATGTCTAGCAGCATTTGCAGAGAAATCTACCAAATTGAGGCCTGGTTACAGAAATGGCACATAAAGGTTGATGAAACTAAGTGCACAGATGTGACATTCATCTCATGTACAAAAACCTGTTCACCAGTAACTATCAGTAATTTACAAATACATGCATACATACCTATGTCCATTGAAGAACAATTACTTACCTGTAAAAAAACAGAACTATTACTATCTATGTTGTTACCAACACAAAATAAAGACAATGAAAATGTTTTGATGATATATTTTATGGAATTTGTTTCATATAATCACTATAGCACTTATCGTAGTTATCAGAATGCCTGGAAATCTGCACACCTCTATTTTATAATACCCAGATAATTGCCTCTTTTTTATGCAAATTTTAATATTGTCGACAAATTCTTTAGAAGCAAAAGTGTAGCTTTGAAGATCACGCTGTTAATGAACTGCTTTGAGGTTAAAGCAACTAGATATAATGGTCAACGGAGGTAAAATTTAATAAAAATTAAGTGTAGTTTATGACGAGGTTCAACCGTACAGCACATGCCCATATGGTGAGCGACTAGACACTTTATATCTCTATTTTTACCTTTGCTGTCCCAAAGATCCCTTCAAATGCTCATGGACTGATTTTTGAACAATACCATTCATCTAGTACGCTTCAGCAGACATATAATAGCTTAAATTTGCATTTGCCCTCCTATCGTTCGTGATAACGTTGTGTCTCTTCATTCTTAACGCTCTGTTGGTGAACACTCTACCGAAGTGGACCCAGGGTTGATCCTTGCGGAGTTCCACAGCGATTTTCATTATTCGTATGCTGATCGTACTTTCTTCGAGATCCTTTTGTAATCGCTTCGCATGTCCTTGATGAGCAAACAAAGCTTTCACAAACCCTCAGAGGCAGATTTTCCTTCATGAGTTCCTGTGTGAAATTCCGCCGTATCGTTGTTTCCTAACTTGACAGTATGTAACGACGTGGTGCAGCGATATTCATACGCAGCGTCGCGAGTATATGACAAAGTTCTTAATTTAACTTTGATTACGTTGGATAGGAGTTCCTAAACTCCAAAAACAATTGGTGCGGTAAATATACGGCATGGGAGAAGTTACTATGGTTACAAGTATACACAAAGTTTCAGTTGAGGCTTGCTGTTCGCACTCGTAGCAGAAACTTCCCGAACCGATCGTTTTTTCGTAGTCGTGTTTTTGTCTTTGGTTTCCTATTGAGCATATCCTCTTCATTGAACGTTCCTTCATAAAGTAAGGTGTTTCGGGTCAGTCACGTTCCTCCTGAGATTGTGGTGTGAGCGCCATTGCTCAACCTCCCTATTCTGGGATACTACGTGCCGATCACCAGTTTGTGGAGTAGTACCCCTTCATATTGTACCTTACGTCTAGTTGTTTTGGTTTAGGTGCTACCCCGTCCATTTTCTTATGGGATTTTAATCTTTGTTTCCTTATACCATCGGACCACGTGCATTAATGCATGTCCTGAAGAAGTTTGTTCAATATCTGCTCCAGCTTTGTTTGTAACTGTTTCGCCATAGTGTGGTATGTGTTTAAAAAAAGTGTCTGTGAGTCGGGGGATCTTGGACTAACACTTTTCCGCCATCACCAGCGGACATGCTAATGAAATTCTCCACTTCAACACGACGCAACGCATTCAGAAGAGGTTACAGTTCTGTTTGTTCACCCCTCGAATCTAGCACGGACTTAATCATTTCAACATCCGCGTATTCGGGCACGATTCAATTAGGAGGCTACCAAATTGACCATTCATACTGCGTCGCCCAAAAGGGATGACCAGCAATATTTTGCCTTTTTGGGTTTATTCAGTGCGGGGGTAGCAGCTCTTCCACGATATCCCTTCCGATTATTAAATTACCTAGAGAGGTACTCATCCCACTTCTGAATATATATAAAAGCGTTATCAATAAGTATATACAGTGATGTATAATAAACTAAGTGTTATAATCGCGTACAATTTTGAAGATTAAGTATTATTTTTGTTTTTCAGTCAACGTGAAGCAGTTCAGTGCTTTTATGCAGAAAACTAGGAAATCCAGAGGCACTGTTCACGTTTTGTCAGTCCACGGAAAATAACTAAAGTCAGTTCTCCAATAATCTTACGCTTAAGTTCGGAATATGCTACCAGGTCCTGCCTTGCCTTGTTTATTTCAACGCCCCGGATTTTCAACTTGCACAGGCTAAACTCCCAATAGTTAGCAGCTAAAGCCGACAGAGCCCTATACACACCAATTACTCTTAGCAACGTAAAAAATGACGATAATGAAGACACTGCCTTTAACCATGAATTGATAGTTAGCTTATATATCACAACAAGCCATGTTGTCAGCCATCAACTAAAAACTATCAAACAATTACCCTTCATCCATACAACAACCTGTTATAGCTTTCGCTCTTCTCCTACGTTTGAGAATTATACATATAGTAAATGCCCAAAAAAATGCCAAACCTTATAAGGCCTTAATATGTATGTGAGTCTCGTAAAAGATCTTCTCCTTGACGCATTCCGACGTTCTTTTATTTTCATGTAATGCTGGGGAATTTTTAAGCATCTCATCCTGGAAGCACGTTAGCTCCATTTTATTACAGCCAATTGTCATTCTTGCCATTTATTGGGCGACGCAGAGTATTAAGCTCGTATATTCCCATGGCCTGCTATCACGGAAATAGGCCATCAATAACATACATGTTCGCGACTAAAATTTGAATATCAACCAGTCCTGTTATGCATTGAAGGGCCTCGGGAACAGTACTTGATAATAGCAACAGCGAGATCACTGAAGTATAATAGAGACTGTAGTTTTGTTTAAACTCCAGTATAACAAATTTTCTTGGTAGATAGAACCCCCAACGGCGGCGAATAAACACCTTTGCAGATTATGGCCGACGATGTGCACATTTCTCAGCGGATGCGGTTTAGGGTATCTATCGACCTATATGGCGCCTATGTGACGCGTATGACAAATCGAATAAAAAAACGAAATTTCAAATTTATTTAGCTATTTAGATGACAGTTTGTCTTCCGACATACCACTTTCCTCTAGTCGTTTTAGTCTGCGTTTCCATCTCACACCGCATCACTGTATTTATCCCGTACAAAAAGTTAGGGACACATGCCGTTCGCAGGGCAGAGTAGAAGACCCAGCAACCCAGAATGTTGCAAATAAGATCTTCATTTTTTAACTTTTTCGTTGTTTCGTTATAGTCTGTAAAGGAAACAACCTTGATAGCACCCTGTATTTGTCGACTACCTGGTACGGAAACAAGCTTCCAGGTATAAGACATCTCGTTGTATCTCCGACATAATCGCAGTGTGCAAACTGTAAAACAAACGACACGACGGCACAATACAGCCGCGACGAACAAAGTAGGCTTAGGCCCTTTGTTGGCAAAGACAGGCAGATAACGCTTCCGACGACAACGTCGACATATCTGAGCCGGTGCCAGTGCCGTCAAGCGAGTAATTAGTGGTTTCGCAGGTGTTTGATGGAGCCTCAGATTGATGTAATGGATCCGGAGCAGCTCAAAAACAGGTTGTAAGCAGTGCTTCTGAAGCGAATGAGCTTTATAGGGTGTTTGAAAAGTTCAGGAACTCCACGATAATTTGTGAACTAAGAAAAACTAAGCCACGTGCTTGACAGGAGTTTTTCTCCAGTTATCCAGTGGTGACCTTGCGTTTGACCTTGACATTGACCTTCAAGGTAATTTGAAACACGATGCGATTTTTTTAAGTGGAATCCTCTATAAATGGAAGGAGCGGCAAATTTTACGTTCAAATACGTCTTAATAATTTGACCTTAGGAGGTCATGGTTAAGGTCAAACTCGGGGACTAAAAAGCCATTCCTCGTAAAGCGAAACTATCCACATATTTTCCAGGATTTTTCCTTGGATATCCAATGATGACCTTGAATCTAACCTTGGTCATGACATACAAGGTCATTTGAAGGTCAACTCTTTTTTGTGGGACCCTGTTTGACCGCAGAAATGGAGAAAGTTTTATGTTCCAATATGTCCTTGACCATTTTTAGAACTTGACCTTGGACTTTACCATCAAGGTCAAATACAAGTTTACCTTAATTGTAATTCAGAAAACTGTAATACTCAGATAAACTGACTTCACTGTTCCTTCAGGATTGCTCCTTGGCTGCAAAAATCTACTTGGTATTCACATGACCTTGGAGTTCATTATTGTTAAGGTCAGATTCAAGGTAATCGTTGGATCTAAGGGGAATAATATAAAAATATTGACGGCTACTGGTTATATTATCGTACCTGGGTTTGACCTTGACCATGAGCTAAGGTCAAAATCTAAGAATGGTCAAGACCTTATTTGAACGTAGAATCTTCCGCTCTTTTCATTAACGGGGTCAAATGAGGGTTCCATTTTGAAAAGTCAACTTGTCCTTCAAATTACCTTGAATGAAGATTTTAAGGTCCTAGCGCGATCTATCGGGCAATAATAGAACCAAACACTGTTTGGTCTTTTCAAAGTCGATTTTTACTAAATGATTCTTCTAATGTTTAATTAAATTGTAATTGATTGAATTTGGGGTCTAAAGAAATACGGTTTCCCGTTATGAAGTTGCTGGCTCCTTTTACTTTGAAACTGTGGTGGTTAAAAAATAATCCAACGTCATACACATCTCAGACATCATTAAGACTGCAGCTGTGTCTCGTCGTAGTCTTTATAACAGGTAACTGTTTTTCTTTTGACTCCAAATCCAATCAATTGCAAGGAACTTTGGTAGATTTTTAAATCTATTTTCTGTTCTTCTACTGTCTCAAGATGACGCTGCGATTTTTCAAAGTCCTTTTCGGATTCCAGGATACAGTATATACAGTTAGGTGATAAAAAGCTGCAGCTTTTATTAGGTACTGCAAAGTGTACTCTTGTAACTTTTATCTCCAGCTTTCGATGAACCATGTCATCATCATCAGGAGAAAAGTCGGCGAGATTGTTGGTAAGTGTTTTTAATCAAGTTAATGATAAAAATTGGATCCATGGTAGCGGTAGTTAAAATTTATAAAATACACATGTGTCAAAATGGCACAACGGATTAGAAACTGTTGGATTGATTACATTTTTTTGATTTCTTACATCGACTATATTAAGCGGTGATCGATTGTTTTTCGGGAGAGACCACGTGACGTTAGAGGTTCAGGCCGTGCGACGTCGCCGCGGTTTTTGCGGTTTTTTAGGAGGTTCGCGAAACGTCCGGAAGGAAAGAGGTACCGTTTCGGAAAGTAGAAAGTCGGCGCTTTACCGGGGAGCGAGAGCCGTCGCGGTGAGAGGAACGGATCGGATCGAAAACGGCCGGTAAAGTCGAAAAATCGACCGTTTTTCGGACGGTACGCGGCGTTATTTCACACTCGTCAAATATGTTAATCGATGATTGCTAGAAAATACTCGGTAGTTGAACTGATTTAGGTAATAAGCTCTTTTTACAAGTCGCTTCCTGGTGTAGTAGGTTATATAGTATTTTATCCTTTACGTCTTCGCCGAAACCGTCCATGCGACGAGCGAAAAAAAAAACTTGGGTACGTACGTCGTCTCCATAGCAACATGCACCTGTTAAGGAAAACTTGTTTCCGGGACTGGGAGGTAAACCTGCACATAAAAGGGTTGAGTTCGCGAATGCTGCGAGCATTTCGCGTCAACGAATCAATACGGGATGTTTCGAAAGTTGCAGTCCTGCTTTTCAACTCTGCGTAAGCGTAGCCTGTTATTGATATTACTCGAAATGTTATGTGATGCATATTCGCTAAATTGGCAGATTATTGCCAGAGCTTAACTACTAAAGCGCTTGCCTTTCAGAAATTGCGCCACTCCTAATTAGGATCGGTACGATGTACCAAAAAATATTGGAACATTTCAGTACAAATACACTATAGCTCCTACACATGTAACGCCGTTTGAAAACGATTTGTTTCGTATACGGCGTTGTTGCAACATCAGCGATTCCTTATCTATTTTATTATTGTCGCTTGGGCTAGTGCCGTGACGCATTTGCAGTAATCTTCGCTTCGTCACAACGGGTGTCATGAGGAGTTTTCCTTTTCGCAACTAGCGAGCAGGATTAAGAGTGCCGCCGGGGAAAAGTATTAAAGCCGCGTCGGACGGCGAAAAGCCGCTCCTGTTGACTGAATGGATTTTCGATATGAATTTCATTTCTGCGCGAAAGGTTATGAAATATCGCAGATGGAAAAGGAGCGAAGCCCGGGAGATTTATTGCGGCATTTCGCTGTTTGAAACGTATCTCGCAACAATGCGCGCTAAAGCCTCTTGACAAGGAACTGTTCCGACAACAGCCGGAGAAATGTGCTGATTTTCGTCGCTAAGACCTCAGGATTCTCATCGGAATGGCACAATTGTATAATACATACACCCCGTTCTGAAAGCGAGGAACTAAAATGAAAATCGAAGAAAGCTTTGATTTGATACGATATTTCGAGTAATAATAATGAGGCATTCTTACACTCAACTTAATACTAATTTGACATACAAATATAATATTTTTACGTCAGTGAATGATTACATGTCTATGAATCTTTAAACTTGAGAAAAAAAGGTTGGTAATGGTTCACATGGTTTAGAACCAAAGGATCCTATGCTGCATTTCTAGGAGATGAAGTATAAGATGCTATAACCATTTGAGGTATCAATATTCCTGCTTTATATGTTAAAGAATGACATGCATTATACGCGAAAGCCCTATAATAGAGTGATGTTACATACCATTGCATTGTAAAATGATTTTGATATCTTATATTGACATCATGTACGGTTTCCGAATAGACGTGGAGTGGATGATGAGCTGTTAAACTGTATTATTTTATTATCTCGATTTCTGTAGGACATTTATTACATTTTTTTTTTTGATAAATCAACTTCTTTGTCGGATAATTTGTGGCACACCTTGTATAGAAAGAGAAACCCGTGAAATGACCGTATGTATTCGAAACTCTACAAGAAGACGAGGTCCCGTTTCGTGATGTTCATCAAATTTAAAACCAATCAGATCAGGCAATCGACCTATATTCTCTAAAAGAATCGACTGACTGCATTGTTTTTTGTAGATAGTGCCGACAATCGCAATTCCGGAATTTACAGTTGTTTGTTGGCGTTCGGAACGGCAGGCATGTCGAACGAGGGCTTTTTAATTAAATTTTAATTTCAAATCGAATGCACGACTAATAAATTAGCCGGATTAGCCATGTTGGTGATTGCGCTACGAGGGACTGAAGAGAAATGCGTGGGTCAAATAAATCTTCCTGTTTATGCGTTTGGCTTTCTCATCCTCACTCTTGCGCGACCATCATGCGTGCCCAAACAAAATTTGGACTCGTCGCTGAACACGACTGAGTTCCATTCCATGTTCCATTCAAGTCTCTCCCTGCTCCATACCAATCGTGGCCGACTATGCTGTGGGTCAGAGATAATCGCGATTCGGATAATCGGGGTTCTACTGTACATCTAACTCGTCGATTTCGGCCTTTCTGGAACCACGCTCGACAACGTCTCATTACAGTAGCTTCACAAAGAGAGTACGGCTTCAACATTTTATCAGCGTATACTTCCATGATAGCAAATGGTGATTGCGCTACGAGGGACTGAAGAGAAATGCGTGGGTCAAATAAATCTTCCTGTTTATGCGTTTGGCTTTCTCATCCTCACTCTTGCGCGACCATCATGCGTGCCCAAACAAAATTTGGACTCATCGCTGAACACGACCGAGTTCCATTCCATGTTCCATTCGAGTCTCTCCCTGCTCCATACCAATCGTTGCCGACTATGCTGTGGGTTAGAGATAATCGCGATTCGGTTAATCGGGATTCTACTGTACATCTAACTCGTCGATTTCGGCCTTTTTGGAACCACGCTCGACAACGTCTCATTACAGTAGCTTCACAAAGAGAGTACGGCTTCAACATTTCATCAGCGTATACTTCCATGATAGCAAATGGTGATTGCGCTACGAGGGACTGAAGAGAAATCCGTTGGGTCAAATAGATCTTCCTGTTTATTCGTTTGGCTTTCTCATCCTCACTTTTGCGCGATCATCATGCGTGCCCAAACAAAATTTGGACTCATCGCTGAACACGACTGAGTTCCATTCCGTGTTCCATTCAAGTCTGTCCCTGCTCCATACCAATCGTTGCCGACTATGCTGTGGGTTAGAGATAATCGCGATTCGGTTAACCGGGATTCTACTGTACATCTAACTCGTCGATTTCGATCTTCTGGAACCACGCTCGACAACGTCTCATTACAGTAGCTTCACAAAGAGAGTACGGCAGTGAAGAATCAACGTTGGCGGATTTTGGTTCTTGACATCCCTTACGATTGGTTACAATGCCTAGAGTACGGAGACCTGTACGATTTCGTCAACTTAGTGAGTTTGATAGGGGCCGTATAGTGGAACTTCGGGAAGCTGGACTTTCTTTTCGGGCAAAACTGAAGAGAAATGCGTTGAGTCAAATAAATCTTCCTATTTATGCGTTTGGCTTTCTCATCCTCACTCTTGCGCGACCATCATAGCGTGCCCAAACAAAATTTGGACTCATCGCAGAACACGACCGAATTCCATTCCAGGTTCCATTCAAGTCTCTCCCTGCTCCATACCAATCGTTACCGACTATGCTGTGGGTCAGAGATAATCGCGATTCGGATAATCGGGGTTCTACTGTACATCTAACTCGTCGATTTCGACCTTCTGGAACCACGCTCGACAACGTGTCATTACAGTAGCTTCACAAAGAGAGTACGGCTTCAACATTTTAACAGCGTATACTTCCATGATAGCAAATATGTTTACAAGTTTTTATGAGTGTTGCATTTTATATGTCACTTCGTATGAGTCTCAAGGATTGCAAGCTGCGATACCTGTTCATAGCAATGAAGTACTTGTCACCAGCCAACCCTTTCAAATTGTAAATGTAAATCCCTGGCAACGGCGTTCCCGTGATCTTCTCGTTTACCCCTGTTCACTTTATTCGCGTATTTCGAAGCGTGTTCATGATCCCCCAAATTGACTAAGAAAGGGTCGTCCGCCTATACAAACAACGGAATTACCACAAATCATGCTCGGCGAGATTTACATGACAATATGGCCTGCACACCTAACGAACGTCGATGGGACATAAAACCAGGCACCCTCGGCGCGTAGTGTTTAAATTGGAGTTTACGTCAGGTATTCACTATCTGCCGATCTTGGAATCAGGTGCTAAGAGGGTTGGTCCATTTTTTTAGCTTGGAGTTGGCTGGCGTTGCAGGTAGGTGGTCATGAAGACGAACTGTCTGTAGATTCTGTTGATATTTTCACAATTCACAATCAATCACAGTCTTGCGATTTGTCTAAAATCACAGTCACGATGAAGTGAGGATAGGGTTATATGCTTAGATGCACATCGGATCTCTACTAATAACGTCCAGTAGCATCTTGATCTAAGGTACGTCTAAAGTCAAGAAAGTGTATTTTACCTGTACAACCAACTAAATTACTGTCAAAATTTAACACCTTAACACCTAACGAATCCCGATGGCTGATAAACCGCGCTCCCTTTCAGGCCCTTAAGGTGACACCCTCCCTCGCGAATCAAGTTGACTTAAGCCCAATCAAAATCACGTAATGCCTCGCAAGCGCCGACGTTAAATCGATTTCCGTTCGGTGATCTACAAAAATTTAATATCGTTTAATATCGTGCAGTCGAGTGAGGCTAATCAAAAAACTTTTTCACTTAATCGAATGGAAAGTTTGTTCGGCCTGTCTGTTACAGGATGTCTAGCAAGTTTCATCGGGCCGGTTTGTAACAGCTGCTGATGCTTCAGCGGAGCGTTTTGTACTGCACAGTATAAGATTTAATTAAGTAGAAGACAAGCACTTGAATCGGTAGCTTCCTCGGTCCGCGTTATTGCGCTTGGAAATATGCTGGGTATTTTACGACCCCTTTGCAGGTACCGATTTGACGGATCCTGCTGATAACAAACAAACCGATATTTGAGTCCTGAGTAGACTATTGTATATGTTCTAAGTCAAACTTGTTCCTTGCTAACTCATCTATTCTAATCACCGTTTCATCAAAGTCCACCCCATTGCCTCCCACCTGGCGAAGTACCTTGTCGATATTACCTACTAACACCTCTGCTGCTGACATGTGTGTATTATACATCTGCCCCCCTTCTTGCCGTCCTGGCTTACAACTCTCACACTTAGATGGGGGGGGGGTCTTGCAGCCAATGAGCTGGATGTATAGGGACAGTAGCGGCGTGGGAAACGAAATTTTCAATAACATTTTGCAACATGGTCGGTTCTATGGCATTTATCTCGGCAATGATGTTGTTTTTGAGTTCTTGGAGGGTGGCTGGTTTGTTGACGTAGACTTTGCTTTTCAAATATCCCCATAAAAAGAAGTCCAAGGGAGTCAAATCGCACGATCTTGGTGGCCATGGCACATTTCCTCTGCGCGAAATCACGCGATCATCGAAGAAGGACTGCAATCGATGGATATTGACGTTGGTTGTGTGGTATGTTGCACCGTCTTGTTGGAAACAAACATCGTCCATAGCCAATCTGAGAACGTTCGGCGCGAAAAATGGTCGGCCCGACGCAGCTCTTGCGTCAATTGGATCTTGTAGGCGTGTACATTCAAATCCTTGTGGAGAATGCGGAGCAAACTGGTACTCGAAATGCCCAATTCTTGGGATCGACGCGTTGTTGATTGTTTCGGATCGTCTCTCACACTCTCCTTCACAACAGCAATATTTTCCCGTGTGCGAACGCTCCTTGGCCGGCCAGAGCCTGGCAGATTTGCCACAGAACCTGTTGCCTCGAATTTACACACCAGACGACCGATGGTTGTTTCGTTTGGGCGGTTGTTGCGACCGAAATGTTCACGAAGCGCGCATTTTTGTAGTGCTCTTGAATAACTTTAATGCGGTCTTCAATCGAATACGACTCCATAGCGATCAATGGTAAACATTCAACTAACAAAATGACATGTCGGTGACAGAAAACAAAGATGGCGTCTATGTCAAATTGACGTTTACTTTCCTGCGTCCCTATTGGACAACCCTATACTTTCCCTTTTCAAATATACACAAATATATTTTTCTTCCAGTTTCACTTACAAATACTTACCTCAACCCACCGATGCCATAAGAACGTGAATCACAATTCAAATAAAATGGATAGTGATCCTGTCTTCTCAGTCTTATGATTCGTCTATCACCGCATTATCCTTCTATCCGTGCACATGGGAAAAGTCTATCCTGGTAACGACATAGGGATCTTCGGGATAGTCGCGGTACTTAACGTAAGATGGCCTTCATAAAAAATGCATCGGTGGATTCCGACTGTTTGGTGTTAAAGTTCGATAGGATTTGGAAGAAATAAATGTGTGTGCACAGAGAGAAGATTGTCACGTTTGTTAGATATGAATGAGGCTGTCTGTATCTGAATATAATAATAATAATAATAATAGGACTATTCACACGGTACAGAATAGCACAGGTAAAAAACATCAAGATTAAACATTTGCACAAGTACACAACATAGTAAGATAGTAATCTGATGATATTTCATAAATTTGAATGAGTAAAAGGAAGTAAATAACCATTACAAAGCAAGATAAACAATGTCATAAGCCTAATTCATAAGTAACTAAGACACCAACTAATTGTTCAGCAAGTACTTCAGTCTTTTTTTGAAGTTGATAAGTGGCAGGCATTTAAGATCATCTTGCAAGTTGTACAGCTTAGCGGCGCTATATTAAAAGCTTCTGGTAAAGATTGCCGTGGTGTGACGAGGAATATACGTTAGAAAGCTTTATTAAAGGATCCTAGCGTAGGTGCATACATTGTCTTTGCAAACGACTTTCAAGCTGACATACTGTAGGATATTGGGACAAGCAGATATGTTGCTTCGAAGCGCGTAAAGTTTATTCGGTTTCACATCGGCTGAACATTCAATCAATCCGAGAATGTAACCGCACAAAGAAAAAACCTACCCGCAGTTTTGTGACCCGTTAAAATCAGAAATTTATCGTATTGCCGACGGACGTCAAATGCGTTTGTTCGCGTCCACGTGCGTATCCGATACCCAATAGCGATTGATTATTGAATTCTGGATTCGGTACAATTATGATAATTAGGATTTGAGGTGAAAACGGCAATAGAGGGGAAATCAAATATTCCGGTATCCGAAATCAATGTCGCTCTTTGAAATTGTAGTGAAAATTCGCACATGGTACAGATTTTTAAGTAGGTATATACAGGGTGGCGCATCGAAAACGAAACAGACGCATTTTGTGGCAGCTCAGTTTTTACGTTACTTTTCGTGTACATTACGCATTACTTGTATACCAATAATCCTAGAAAGCGATATTACTGACCACTTCTCCACTATTTTACTGATATCTTCAAATGAAAAACATTCTAACATCCCTACCGTTAATAACAACCAGGAAAATTACAAATTTTTTGTCGACAATTCAAAACTAATATCAAATGTCAAACAAGAATCCTGGGAACAATTATACCCTATAAATAATATAGACGAAACAACGGGACTGTTCATAGAGAAAATAAAAAAACTAATAGATATTAGTACCAATAAAGTAATAATTAGTCACAAAGAGAAAAGCAGAAATGCCTGGATTACCAAAGGATTAATAACATCGGCAATAGAAAAAGAAAGACTATATAATGTAATGAAACTAGCGCCAACTACAGAGAATACCGACTGTTACAACCAATATAAAAATAAATTTATAGAGTTTGCAAGGCAAACCAAACGAAAACATTACCTAAATAAATTGAATAATAACTTAAATGATCCTAAGCGGCTTTGGACAACTATTGATGAGATTACTGGGAAAACAAAATTTAAAGAGTGTGTCACTTTAAATACAACATCGGGAACAGTATTAAAAAATACTCAACAGATATGCGATGAATTTGTACAATTCTTTACTGACATAGGCGAAAATTTAGCAAGTAATATACAAGCAAATGTACAAAATACTCAGCCTCCAAAAAGAACTTTGAACTCATTTATTTTGGATAAAGTCGAACAATGTGAAGTATACACCACTGTTATGTCCTTAAAAAATCGGAAAAGTCCTGGGTTCGATGGTATTAAAGCGAGCATTTGAAAATTATAGCCGAGGACATAACAGAACCACTCACTTACCTAATCAACAAATGCTTTGAATCTGGCATATATCCCTCAATTTTAAAAAAAGGTAATATAATACCGATACATAAATCAGGAACAAAAACAGATGTTAACAACTATAGACCAATATCAATGATATCCAGTGTAGCAAAGGTTCTTGAAAAAGTTTTATCTACTAGAATGATTCGATACCTCACAAAATTCAAAATTTTAAATGAAAATCAATATGGATTTACAGAAGGGAAGGCTACATCGGACGCAATAACTAAAATTGTAAATCAAATACATCAAAATATTGATAACAGAATCCCTTCAATCTGCATTTTTGTTGATTTAAAGAAAGCTTTCGATACAGTTAATCACAAATTATTATTAGAAGCATTGGAGAGAATTGGTTTCAGAGGAAACGCGTACTCACTGATCGAAAATTATTTGTCAAATCGCCCACAATCTGTGCAGATATCAGGATCATTTAGTAAAGAAATGTATATTAAGTGTGGTGTCCCACAAGGAACTGTCTTAGGTCCGCTGTTATTCAATATTTATTTGAATGATATTTTCCAAATTAATTGTGTTCGCAAAATAACTAGTTTTGCAGATGATACTGCAATAATATATGAAGGCACTGACTGATCTGATCTGAAAAATGTAATTGAAAATGATTTTATCAAAATTATTCGGTGGTTTAACAGTAGAAAATTAAGCATTAACTACTCTAAAACACATTTTTTACCATTTGGATCTTATGCTAGACATCTGCCAAATTACACAAATTTCTCGTTCAACATTAATGATCAAAAAATGCAAATTAATAGAGTGCCCAACATAAAATACCTTGGAGTGGTCTTGGATCCTCACTTACGATGGGACATCCATGTCAATTATATTTTAAAGAAAGTTAGATTTGTATCCTACAAAATTAAATGCCTTGGGAATATATTGACAGAAAAATATCTTCGAACATTATACCATGCACTGATTGAGCCTCATCTCACATATGGTATATTAGCATGGGGAGCTGCATGTTCCTCACATATCTATAATTTAGATGTTTTTCAAAAAAGTATTCTAAAAATGATATTTAAAAAACCGAAACTTTATCCCACTGAAAAATTATACGCAGATGTTCGAATGTATGATATAAGACAGCTTTATTTCTTACACAGTATCACTCACTACCATAAATTTGTAAACACCGACCAAAAAATTAAACATAATCATTATACCAGGTACAAAATTCGTGGCACAGTAGTTCCTCAACCTCATAAATCTATAATGCAGCGATCATATCTCTATTTAGCGCCTAAATTTTATGAAATTATACCTAAAGACTTAAAAGATTTACGTTTCGGAAATTGTTTCAAAAGAAATTTAAAAAAGTGGCTACATTCTATATCTAGGACTGAAATTCATAAACTCATAAATACGAACATCAACTAAATACATAATCTACTGTAGCTAATTTTTGTCATTTTTTGTCATTTGCATTCTACAGTTTCAACTTAAATTATTGGTCCATGTACAGGCGATGCCTTCTATTGGGCCTGTTTTGATTTTATATTTAATTACTCATATTGTTTGTTATCTTTGTACATTGAGTAAATAAATATTATTATTATTATTTAAGCTAGACAATGGTTTTTCTGGAAAATCCTCCAATACAAAAATATCGTTGCTAAAACTCAGATATACGAGCGGATCTTCATTGTCTACCAACAAATTACCAGAATTTATTGAACGTATAATAGGCTATGAGCACAGATGAAAACATATGTCATTTGTAAATATCTAACTCCTAAATGCTCCCTAAGCCAATCGACAACATCGTTCCAAAGAGACTATTTCAACATCACTGACAGTCACTTTCCGCACGCTAATCCATGTCAATGGGACCCTCTAGCTGAGTCTCGGCGTACGAAAGGGCAAGCTCTGCCAAGATTAGACAGGAGCTCTAAAGATCAATTATTCAAACGCATCGCACGTTTCCGAATTTCCTTCGTCCGTTGATAATTAATTTAACGTCGCGTACCACTCATAAATAGACGGGGATTATCAGGCTAACCGAATTGAGCTGAACACAGCTGTTCATCAGAGGCAGGACCGCCGTAACTTATTGCGGTGACCTTTGAGGGCAATGTTCGGACTCGAGAAACTACCAGGTTTCATTCCAGAAGTCCTGTATTCCTACACCATTCTCACATACGCATGCATGCATGAAGTTATCAGAATATTTTGCTCAAAAGGTTGCCGCGCATTTTGCAATATTTGACGAGTAATTTGAAGGCACTCATTCACAATTCTTTGTCGCAGGTCTTCTAATGATGTTGGCTGAGTAGCATAGATGTTGCTTTTTAAATGGCCACACATAAAGAAATCCAAAGGTGATAAATCTGGCGATCTTGGGGGCGATTCAATGGCACCTCTTCTACCAATCCATCGATCTGGAAACGTCTGATCTAAATATTGTCGAACACGTAATGCGTAATGTGGTGGGCCACCATCCTGTTCGAACATCAACCTATTCGCAATGTACCGCCGATCATCAAGCGGGCATAAAACCAAGTTGAAAAGTAACGGGCTATGATATTAGTATATAGACATATTTTCGAGAATAGACTGCCTTCTGTAAAGTTTTGAACAAAGTCTATATAGATTGACACATTTTCGAAAATCATTTCAGGGCTTTCGTAAAACGTGTTTGGATTCGTGTTTTTATGACTCTAGCTTGTGTGCTACTCACGCTTTTGTATTTTTAAGATTAAGATATGCTTCATCCCATTGCATGTTTTTACTAAAAAATCCTTGCACTTATTTGTCTCTAAAACTTTGGCTAATTTCGGTTTTGATATCATTCCAAATAATTCCTTAATTTTCGACATGGAATCTTTTGTATATACTCAAGTGCTGCACCAACGAACATCCTTTTACAATGCGTTGGTAACATTGTACTTGACCAGTAATATTTTTGACCATTTTTTTGTCAAATCCATGCAATACTCTTAAAACATGGCATGCTTCTGATCAGGTGGTCAATGTCCTCCTGTGGTATCTCATTCGAGGCAACCACCAACTCCTCTCGAAGTGCTTCTAGAGTCTGAGGAGGACGTTGCAAATTGAGCAATCTCCTACCCATCATATCCCACACGTGCTCAATTGGGGATAAGTCGGGAGATCTTGGTGGCCATGGTAACAATGTGACATCATTATGTTGAAAGAAGTCTATTGTGACTCTTGCAACATGTGGTCGGGCATTATCTTGTTGGAATGTTGGATCTGCCAGGGGTAAAAGAATGGGTTCTAGAACTTCGTGGATATAACGCTGCGCGTTCATGTTACCTCTGATGAAGATTAAAGGTGACCTGGAACCATACGCTATAGCAGCTCAAACCATAACTCCAACAGTGTGATGAACATGTCTTTCAACAAAAAACTGTGGATTCCTCCTTTCACCACGTCGCCTTCTAACCCTAGCACGATCATCGTGCATGCCTAAACAAAATCGAGACTCGTCACTAAAGACAATACTGTTCCATTCCTGATCTCAGAGTGACCGTTGTCTGCACCACTCAAGGCGATTACGTCGGTGTTCTCGAGTTAAAGGGAGGACCCAGTGTGGCCGGTATGAAAACAAGAAAAAAATTCTCATTCGTCGGTAAACACTTCGCATGCCAATAGGTCTTCCGTGTTCTGCAAACCATTCATTTGCAATGGACCTGGTAGTGGAGAAACGGTCCCTTAAGGCCAATAATCTTAGGCGGCGATCTTCACGGTCTGTTGTTCAACGGCGGCGTCCAGTGCCCCTTGCTCTTTGTGTACGGCCTGCTCGAAGCCATGCCTGACAACACCTGACCACAGTGTCTACACTTCTTTGCACTCTAACTGCAATTGCCCGAAAAGAAAGTCCAGCTTCCCGAGGTCCCGCTATACGGCCCCTATCAAACTCACTAAGTTGACGAAATCGTACAGGTCTCCGTACTCTAGGCATCGTAACCGATCGTAAAGGATGTCAAGAACCAAAATCCGCCAACGTTGATTCTTTACTGCGGCTGAAATATTCATTTTTAGAGCGTTAGTGAATTAAAAAAAAGCAGTATAAAAACCGGAATGTCCAACTGATACGGTTGAACATTTTTTCACTTGTTATTTACAGTAAGATAAATACATTCACCAACTTTTATTAAAATAAAACCATTTAAACTGGGTGTTCGGATTTATATGTCACTTAGTATACTTCTTCCATGAGTCACTACTGAAAACTAAAAGTTTACCTTAACTATACGGTCTCCACAGTATATTTTCCTAATTTGGTACGTGTTCCTCTCCACAGATCCATCAGCCCTTTCATGAATAAGCAACGTTCTATCAAGTCGGATTTCAATTACCTGTCGGACCGGTCACCGAAGTCTCTCACCCGTACTGCGCCCCTAGGGATGCATCTATGTAGGAGCGACACAAAGGCTGACAGGGTAAGCGAATCTATCAACATTTCGACCCTTCGGGAGCCGTGTCGATACAATGGAATCGTATGCATTTATCAGGAAGTTACTAAGTCAACAGGTTGCTGACCGTTAGGTAAAGTCTAGTAATTCGACTAGTAGAGCATGAAATACAATAATGTACCAGGTGAAAAGTTTCTGGACTCTACATGAAATGAAATGAACTGATCCCCGAAAATACTTGTATTCTCCAACATAATCTCGCTTAGATTCAGTCATAGAGGCATAGAGAAGAACTCGAAATAGGGACATCGTGTATGAACGACGAGTAAAGGATTGGCCCGAGAACCGAACCCTGAGGAACACCATTCCACTCCGCATAGCAGAGTTGGAGCTCCGATACTCGAATAGTCTTCAGAACGCTGTGAAAACTGTTATTCAGGTCAGTTTGAAACTGCCCGTTTCTTGATAGGAAGTATCTAGTAGTCCGGCAAAGCAATACGTTTCCTGAAAACCAACGCGTTCTGTATGCGAGTCAAGAATTTTTGAAAGTTGCTGATTTGACTACCATGGTAATTTATGTTAAATCAGCTTTTCACAATAATATACAAAACTATAAAAGTTTTGCGATGTGACTTAACAAACGGACTCAGGAGGCTGCATGTTGTGACATGTCCATGAGTGCATAGTAGCCGCCATCACAACGTCTGTTGATTTAGTTGTTCATTCGTATTGACGGCGTGAAGTGCGGACTATGGCATCGTGGTCAGGTAGTGAAATAAGGGCAGTTTTATGGTATAACTTTATACATATAAGCATAGACCAGTGCTTGGAAGAAATGACGCTTGCATTGTATATTAACGAATTTCCACATGAACAACAAATTCCTTCAAGAACAAGGCACGAGGCGGAAGTACCTTTGAGGATACGGACGAAACGTTATTTGAAGTGACACAATGTCATCGAGCAATTACGGCAGCGCCAGCAACTGGTCAGGTGCCGATCGTTTCAGGTCTGCCTCCTCTGGAGCCTGGACTATAAGGTTGCTGGTGTTGCGCTTGGATAGCTAGAGCTCGTCTATTGTAGCTTGGAAAATAAACGGACGGCAGCTCGCGTCTGAGGACTGTTAAAATTTTAATTACCCTTTTCGAAACCCTTCATTAGATTCCGCCTTTTCGGACGAAGGAAATTTCATTAAAATCTATAAAACTTTAATAAGAGTTATCAGAAACTTCCGACTTGCAGAACTTATCAATTTAATAACGGCAGACGACCGCCTGAAAGATAGTCGCTCCAGATTAAAAGCAGGTTAGGGTATTCGAAAGAGAATATTCGAGAAAATGGAGTAATAGGTAATAAGACAATTTCCATTGATCGATATGACTTCGGAAATGGAACGTTTCTCTAATACCTCACGGGCATACCATTCAATAAGAAGCTCTCTCCGACTGTCTGTTATTGAAGTTGAACATTTCGTGATTACCTTTGAGGAAATATAGTACCTCGAATAATATTCAGGATCAAATTATCCAAGTGAACATACAGAGGACAAAAAGTCCATAAAGACTAGGTACCGCTGTAGTCATTTCAACTGTATTTTTCGAACTATGTATATTCTCTGTTTCCATTTTCTATCAGATTATTTAAAAATCATATACGCAGAATATTTTCAACATTACGTGAAAGTAACATTTATCCAGGTCTCGAGAATGATCAGTTTTCACGTCGTAATTTCCATGGAAAATAATCCGCGTGCAAAGGGACGCGGCACCGCAACGCCTCATCTGTGTGTTCTTTTTCGCTATTGTTCGCATTATGGAAAACTCTTCGCCGGCCGTGTTCTCAAGGAAAGTGAAGGAGCGCCGAACAAAGGGATACTTCCAAGTCGGATCTAAAAAGACGAAAATTAAAACGTACGCTCAGCCTGAGCGCGAAAGCTAGACAAAACTGGAGCTTACGATAACGCGGAAGACGTGGAATAAACGTTGCCGGCGAACTGTACATTTAGAATATAAATTTCGCGTGTGTACAACAACACAGACTACAGACCAATCGAGAGGATTCGAAATTAAGTTGGTTTGTTTCTCGAAATATATGAAATTCGTGGTGAAATTCGTTCCGTATACGAATATAGTAGAACTAAACTCGCTATATATACGAGTAGTAGTCATTACCATTGCCAACAACCACCTGGGCAACAAATGCAATTAAATTGTCTAGTCGGAATTGGCAAACCATACGCTTAGTTAACTCTTTTGACGATAATCTCAAGCTTTCGACAATGTTTTCATCTTCAGGAGCTAAAACACAAATATGAAACTAGCAACCAATTTAGAATAGATTTAAAGTTTGAAATCACTTACTTGTTGGTGAGGTTGCAGCTAAGTGGTGTTTTAGAACGAAAGCGTGGATGAGAACACTTGTGGCAAATATAAAACCAAAAGACCGAACAAATTGGGTCTGTCTAACGACGAAAAACATGGGCTAGGTGTTACAACCATATATATATATATAGGTGAAAAATTAAAGCTTCCGTCTTTTGTTGGGTACTTCGACAAAATTTGATTCTCTCTAGCTTTCAATGGACTTTGCCATCATCATCAGGAGCTGCAATTACAATGATAACAGTAGCAACAAAAGTGTAAAATGAATTTAAATTGAATCAACTTACAGTAGTATGTGAGGATGTTGCTAATTGTTGTTTTCGTATAGGATGAGGGAAACGTCCAGTAACATGGTGAGAGCTGGATACATGGTACAATGGTTAAAATTATATAAAATATGACAAGACAAGTTAAAGACAGATTAAAAATTATTTAGAAAACATTAGAGCATTACGTCGTGAAGCCACTTGATGATTGCACAAAATGGTGGTCATGGAATAATGAGTGAGATGAACCTTTGACAGAAGGCCGAAGGTTGTCAATGTCTAGACGACAATGACCACGTCTCAAGTTATATATATATCATATTTTATTTATTACCAGCAACACACTTAGTTTTGAACTGTGTTAGTTTCAGCTCGCGGCCCTTAGTTGAACGAACCCAGGCTACTGCTTGCGACTGGTGCATGGCGGTAAGGATCGCACAGAATAGATCCACCTCAAACCTAAATCCACCTGGTCTATTCGCTACAGACTGTGAAATATGAGTTTCGGAGCCGGAACATTTATTCAAAGTGCTGTGACCTGAGCGGTCACTCAACTTCAAGCGCATATGCGCCGCAATGCAACCTCCAAGCTCCGAACCGAGTCTACGGCGTTTTCCACTCTGCTCTTTTCAGAACACCGTCAAATGTATACAAGGGGTGGGACTTTTCACGGCACCGAGGTCCGAAATGTTAAATAGATCAAACCTAAACAAAATCCAATGCGGACCCGCACCTCGATCAGAACAAACGTGAACATGTATGTAAACAAAACCTGTACAAATCAGTTCTAAAAAAAAACAACAGAAAGGTGTACATATTATTATAACTTACGGTGAGTGCCTTCGATATGCTACCGAGGCTTCGCGAGTTCATGCAGATCGTTTTTCAAGATCCTTCGTGATTTCTTTTGCATAAAGCAAGACACCATTTATCATGGTTATCGAACAAAAAAATAGATCACTAATTTAGCAATCGGTTTATATGATTGATCCAAACTTTCTCATTGAACTGATTGCAGCCGATCATTTTTCTTCTCGACAGAAATTATATTTCGGCCGACGTGAATAATACGTGATTATCGATAAGTAAAAATAATAAAGATAAATCGTCCTGCCGATAATTTTCCGAAGCGAACCGACCGCCGTTCATTCCCCATAATTCGATAGATTAATCAACTTCTACGGGAGAGTTAAAAAATAATGAAAAGCTGTCACAGAAACTCGAGTGCTCGTTTTCTAGGCTGATGATAAATGTGCGGTTGTTACATTCAATTTCACTTCCTGAACCGTACGTTCTGTACCTTGCAAGGCCTCCGTAAATTGTTGGAGTGCGTGCTCGTACAAGATGTTCCAGAATAAGATGACAATCTCTTTATAATAACAATAATAATAGTAACATTTATTGTCCAACAGTTAAACATTTACATGACAATTACATTACATAAACAAAATAAGTTGAAAGTTCTTTATAGAAATAATTGCACACATTTTCACAGAGGTCATTAATAAACGATAGAAATAAAAGTTGCCCCAAGTTAGACCCCTGGGGAACACCGGATGGAGCTGCGTAGGTTTGTAGGCGACTTGATCCCATTATATGCTATGTATTGCTTCCGCGTTGATAAGTAGGATCTAAATTTTATGTGGATTAAAAGTGCCCTAATTTCTTTAACAAAGCTCCATGATCAATTTTGTCGAACGCATTTGAAAAATCTGAACTCGATCTGACAGTTATCATCCTGTGCTTCAGATATGTACTGAGTTAAAATAACCAAGTTCGATTATTGATAAAATCATGCTGACGCTGTGAGATTTCTTTCTCATTAACTTAGAGCGATCAATCAATCGGAGAACCTATTCGACCTATTTTCACCATGCACCATAGAATTCAAACACTTCAAGAACATGATCTAACATATGGCAACGCCGCGCTCCGCGCTGTTCCCCACTGTCGTTGACAGGCGACGCGGTGACTACGCGTATGCGGCTCACTCTTTCTAACATACGAATTGCCACCTCTCTCTCTCGTTCACGTGGAGAGTCAAGACTGAAAAAGTAAATGAATTTGACTGTATAATGACCAAGAAAGACATTGTTAAACTGTATTCTTGTGCGATTTAGATGAAACGAGCAGTTTTTAAAAAACTACAGATTACTTTAAATTGCTACTCACAGCAAAGACATTTGTGTTACTGTGCACTTCACTTCACACAATCAGAACTCAGAAATGTGTACGCTCAAAATAAAACCAAAGCTTATTTTCACCATGCACCATAGAATTCAAACACTTCAAGAACATGATGCAACATATGGCAACGCCGCGCTTCGCGCTGTTTCCCACTGTCGTTGCCCGGCGACGCGGTGACTACGCGTATACGGCTCACTCTTTCTAACATACGAATTGAACGCCTCTCTCTCGTGCACGTTGAAAGTCGAGACCGAAAAAGTAAATGAATTTGACTGTATAATGACCAAGAAAGATATTTTTAAACTGTATTCTTGTGCGATTTCGATGAAACGAGCAGTTTTTAGAAAAACTACAGATTACTTTAGATTGCTGCTCACAACAAAGACATTTTTGTTACTGTATACTTCACTTCACACAATCAGAACTCAGAAATGTGTACGCTCAAAATAAAACCAAGGCATGCACCATAGAATTCAAACACTTCAAGAACATGATGCAACATATGGCAATGCTGCGCTCCGCGCTGTTTCCCACTGTCGTTGCCCGGCGACGCGGCGACTACGCGTATACGACTCACTCTTTCTAACATACGAATTGAACGCCTCTCTCTCATGCACGTTGAAAGTCGAGACCGAAAAGGTAAATGAATTTGACTGTATAATGACCAACAAAGACATTATTAAACTGTATTCTTGTGCGATTTCGATGAAACGAGCAGTTTTTAGAAAAACTACAGATTACTTTAGATTGCTACTCACAACAAAGACATCTTCGTTACTGTATACTTCACTTCACACAATCAGAACTGAGAAATGTGTACACTCAAAATAAAACCAAAGCTTATTTTCACCATGCACCATAGAATTCAAACACTTCAAGAACATGTTGCAACATATGGCAACGCCGCACTCCACGCTGTTTCCCACTGTCGTTGCCAGGCAACGCGGTGACTACGCGTATACGGCTCACTCTTTCTAACATACGAATTGAACGCCTCTCTCTCATGCACGTTGAAAGTCGAGACCGAAAAAGTAAATGAATTTGACTGTATAATGACCAAGAAAGATATTTTTAAACTGTATTCTTGTGCGATTTCGATGAAACGAGCAGTTTTTAGAAAAACTACAGATTACTTTAGATTGCTACTCACAGCAAAGACATTTGTGTTACTGTGCACTTCACTTCACACAATCAGAACTCAAAAATGTGTACGCTCAAAATAAAACCAAAGCTTATTTTCACCATGCACCATAGAACTCAAACAATTCAAGAAAATGATGTAACATATGGCAACACCGCGCTTCGCGCTGTTTCCCACTGTCATTGCCAGGCGACGCGGTGACTACGCGTATACGGCTCACTCTTTCTAACATACGAATTGAACGCCTCTCTCTCATGCACGTTGAAAGTCGAGACCGAAAAAGTAAATGAATTTGACTGTATAATGACCAAGAAAGATATTTTTAAACTGTATTCTTGTGCGATTTCGATGAAACGAGCAGTTTTTAGAAAAACTACAGATTACTTTAGATTGCTGCTCACAACAAAGACATTTTTGTTACTGTATACTTCACTTCACACAATCAGAACTCAGAAATGTGTACGCTCAAAATAAAACCAAAGCTTATTTTCACCATGCACCATAGAATTCAAACACTTCAAGAACATGATGCAACATATGGCAATGCCGCGCTCCGCGCTGTTCCCCACTGTCGTTGCCAGGCGACGCGGTGACTACGCGTATACGGCTCACTCTTTCTAACATACGAATTGAACGCCTCTCTCTCGTGCACGTTGAAAGTCGAGACCGAAAAAGTAAATGAATTTGACTGTATAATGACCAAGAAAGACATTGTTAAACTGTATTCTTGTGCGATTTCGATGAAACGAGCAGTTTTTAAAAAACTACAGATTACTTTAGATTGCTACTCACAGCAAAGACATTTGTGTTACTGTGCACTTCACTTCACACAATCAGAACTCAGAAATGTGTACGCACAAAATAAAACCAAAGCTTATTTTCACCATGCACCATAGAACTCAAACAATTCAAGAAAATGATGTAACATATGGCAACACCGCGCTTCGCGCTGTTTCCCACTGTCATTGCCCGGCGACGCGGTGACTACGCGTATACGGCTCACTCTTTCTAACATACGAATTGAACGCCTCTCTCTCATGCACGTTGAAAGTCGAGACCGAAAAAGTAAATGAATTTGACTGTATAATGACCAAGAAAGATATTTTTAAACTGTATTCTTGTGCGATTTCGATGAAACGAGCAGTTTTTAAAAAACTACAGATTACTTTAGATTGCTACTCACAGCAAAGACATTTGTGTTACTGTGCACTTCACTTCACACAATCAGAACTCAGAAATGTGTACGCTCAAAATAAAACCAAAGCTTATTTTCACCATGCACCATAGAACTCAAACAATTCAAGAAAATGATGTAACATATGGCAACACCGCGCTTCGCGCTGTTTCCCACTGTCATTGCCCGGCGACGCGGTGACTACGCGTATACGGCTCACTCTTTCTAACATACGAATTGAACGCCTCTCTCTCATGCACGTTGAAAGTCGAGACCGAAAAAGTAAATGAATTTGACTGTATAATGACCAAGAAAGATATTTTTAAACTGTATTCCTGTGCGATTTCGATGAAACGAGCAGTTTTTAGAAAAACTACAGATTACTTTAGATTGCTACTCACAGCAAAGACATTTGTGTTACTGTGCACTTCACTTCACACAATCAGAACTCAGAAATGTGTACGCTCAAAATAAAACCAAAGGTTATTTTCACCATGCAGCATAGAATTCAAACACTTCAAGAACATGATGCAACATATGGCAACGCCGCGCTTCGCGCTGTTTCCCACTGTCGTTGCCCGGCGACGCGGTGACTACGCGTATACGGCTCACTCTTTCTAACATACGAATTGAACGCCTCTCTCTCGTGCACGTTGAAAGTCGAGACCGAAAAAGTAAATGAATTTGACTGTATAATGACCAAGAAAGATATTTTTAAACTGTATTCTTGTGCGATTTCGATGAAACGAGCAGTTTTTAGAAAAACTGCAGATTACTTTAGATTGCTGCTCACAACAAAGACATTTTTGTTACTGTATACTTCACTTCACACAATCAGAACTCAGAAATGTGTACGCTCAAAATAAAACCAAGGCATGCACCATAGAATTCAAACACTTCAAGAACATGATGCAACATATGGCAATGCTGCGCTCCGCGCTGTTTCCCACTGTCGTTGCCCGGCGACGCGGCGACTACGCGTATACGACTCACTCTTTCTAACATACGAATTGAACGCCTCTCTCTCATGCACGTTGAAAGTCGAGACCGAAAAGGTAAATGAATTTGACTGTATAATGACCAAGAAAGACATTATTAAACTGTATTCTTGTGCGATTTCGATGAAACGAGCAGTTTTTAGAAAAACTACAGATTACTTTAGATTGCTACTCACAACAAAGACATCTTCGTTACTGTATACTTCACTTCACACAATCAGAACTGAGAAATGTGTACACTCAAAATAAAACCAAAGCTTATTTTCACCATGCATCATAGAATTCAAACACTTCAAGAACATGTTGCAACATATGGCAACGCCGCACTCCACGCTGTTTCCCACTGTCGTTGCCAGGCAACGCGGTGACTACGCATATGCGGCACACTCTTTCTAACATACGAATTGAACGCCTCTCTCTCATGCACGTTGAAAGTCGAGACCGAAAATGTAAATGAATTTGACTGTATAATGACCAAGAAAGATATTTTTAAACTGTATTCTTGTGCGATTTCGATGAAACGAGCAGTTTTTAGAAAAACTGCAGATTACTTTAGATTGCTAGTCACAGCAAAGACTGGGTACTTCACTGGCATGTTTCATTTGCCTGAATTTATGAGGGAAACGTTGGTTTGCAAAGCTTTACGTTTTATAAAAATATGTATGTAATTTTCCCTGCTCTTTCTCGGGGACGAGTATGAGTTTTTTTGTGGCACATCTGCAATATGTTTTACATATGTGTATGTTGCAGGATGATACGTCATAATGTTAAAAGAGTTTTTATTTTAAGATTTGTTGGTCACTTATATTAGAAACAGTATCCAAAAGACTTACGCTGTCTTGTTCGAATTTTAGCATTTTTTTGATGCTGAAATGACCTTGCGAATCATCGCTTACGCTTTGTAGGGCAGGGATGCTGGCCACTCGCTTTTTCTCACTTTTTTCGATCCATCTCACGTTTACTCATTTTTCTTTGAAAACGTTCACTTTCGTCACTAGTGTCGTTATATGACTCTGTAGTAATTTAGGCGTTCTAAAAAGTTTCACAGTATTCCACGATAAAATCTCCTCTGTCAATCTAAATTCCATTACTGTGTACATTACCAGGTGATTTACAAACGCAAAAATGAATCGTTAACGTACAAGATGAACAAAAGTGGACCTATCACTGCTCCTTGTGGAACACCGATATATTTTCAATCATAACCACTTACATCGTTGTTGCTACCCATAAAGGGTACAAAGTTCTGTGCCCATGTGGTTCGTATATTCCCCGGAAGCGATCCTGCGGCAACCTATCTCGATCCGAGGAAGTAGCGTGATAATGGTTCGAACTGCCTGCGAACGGCGCGGCTCACGACGGGCCTGAACGCTGCGAGGCTTTCACACACGAGAAACTTTTAATGAACATTGTTTGGATTGACGTGTACACTCCAATAGAGTGGAAGCTTTCGACATATAGCTAGAGTGTGCAAGTGGGTCTTTAATGACCTGAGTCTTCGAACCATATGGTGCAGAATAAAACCCTTGTTGAGCAGATAACAGTTTTTGTACAGGCGATGGAATCAAAAGAGAAGTAATTTATTTTAAATCGTATTCCAGGAGGAATATCGTTTGCGTACAACATTAGTTTGTTTTAGTACGGACTAGGTTTATATCATACTGATGATTTCTAATAAGCCTGGAACAACGTATGCGGGCTCAAGTCATAGCTTCGTACGTGCGTGGTTTCATTTTGCCAGAAAAATATATTTTATCAGCATGAAAACCATAGTTATAAGTTTCAGATGTTACATTGTTTGTTGTTCCTGACCAGGGCAACACAAACAGGTTCGGAATTGATGAAATGTTAAGCTTTTGTTTATGAAAAACTGGTATACAATGGTTCATACATAATACGCGTGCACCCGTTGACAATCACTGCACGTTAAACATTGCGCCGAAAATCATAATTGATGAAATTCCAACGGACGAAGTTATATAGTTCAATTCGTGTTTGAAACAACCTTCAATATTTGACAAATGTTTGTATATTGAATATTCCACAATTGTTATCATGCACCAGGATTCTTAACCTAAAGATCGCGCCTTATCTCCTATGCGGGGTATCTGACAAGATTCAAAACACCACGATAATTTGTCAGTCATGACCTTGAAGTTGAGCTTGACCAAGGTAATTTGAAGTTCAATCCGATTTTTCAAATGGAATCCTCCATTTTGACCCCATAAATGAAAAGAGCGGAAGTTTTTCTTTCAAATATGTTCTAAACCATTCTTAAATGTTGACCTTATGAGGTCAAGGTCAAGATCAAACCCAGGTACGGTGATATTACTTGGAAGCCAGTAGTCGTATAAGGAAACTACCCTGACATTATTTCCATGATTTTCCCTCGTATATCCAGTGGTGACCTTAGTTTTGACCTTGGCCACGACTTTCAAGGCCATTTGAAGGTTAACATTTTTTAATGGGGCCATATACGTTTTACCGCGGAAATAGAGAAAAAGGAAAATTTGACCTTGACCATTTTTGGAACCTGACCTTGGACTCGACCTTCGATAATTCAGAAACCTGTGTAATCCCCAAATAAAGCGATTTCACTGTTCTTTCAGGATTGTTCCCGAAAAAACGACTTGACCTTTACATGATCTTGAAGGTCATCGTGTTTGTCAGATCCAAGGTCACCATTGGACTTTGGGAAAAAATGAAAATAATGTCTCGGTAGTTTCCTATATAGCTACTAGTTTTCGTTATATCTCCGCAGCTAACTTCGACCTTGATCATGACCTTCTAAGGTAAAAATTTTCCTCTTTCCATTTACGGGGTCAAAAATGGGAGATTCCATTTAAAAGAAGTCGACCTAACCTCTCGATGACTCTGAAGGTCATGGTCAAGGTAAAATCCAAGGTCATAATTGAATCGCCGTGGAAACTATCAATCAGCTTAGTTTTTTCATACTATTATAACTTGAACTTAACGTATAGGGCTTGGACATTCTTTCCATAATTTTTTCTGGATATCCAAAGACGACTTTGGATCTGACCTTGTCTGTAACTTTCAAGATGATTTGAAGGTCAACTGTTTCATAGTGAGACCCTATACTTTTGACCACGGAAATGGAGAAAAGGGAAAATTTTATGTCATGACCTTAGACTTGTCCATTAAGGTCTAACACAAGTTTACCTTAATTTCTCAATAATTCAGAAACCTGTGTAATTCCCAGAAAAAACTGACTTCACTGCTCTTTCAGGATTGTTCAATATGTCAGATCCAAGGTCACTATTGGACATCCGGGAAAAATGAAAATAATGTCTCGGTAGATTCCTATATGGCTACTGGTTTTCAAGTTATATCACCGCACCTGAATTTGACCTTGTCCATGACCTAGAAGGTCATTTGAAAGTCAACTCTTTTAATGGGACTCTATACTTTTGACTTCGGAAATGGAGCAAAGGAAAGATTTTATTTTCGAATACGTATTTGAGTTTTTTGGGAACTTGACCTTGGACTTGAACAAGACGATCAAGCACATGATAACTTTAATTTCTTGATAATCCAGAAACCTGTGTAATTCTCAGAAAAACTGACTTCACTGTTCTTTCAGGATTGTTCCCTGGCTACAAAAACCGATTTTGACCTTCACATGACGTTGAAGGTCATCATGGTTAAGGTCAGATCCAAGGTTACCACAATACATCCTTGAAAAATGAAAATAATGTCTCGCTTGTTTCCTATACGGCTACTGATTTTCAAATTATATCACCGCAACTGAGTATGATCTTGGCCATGAACTACAAGGTCATTTGAAAGTCAATTCTTTTAGTGGAACCCTATACTTTTGACTGCGGAAATGGAGCAAAGGAAAGGTTTTTTGTTTGAATTTGTATATGACCCTTTTCGTAAGTTGACCTTGGACATTCACAAGTTTACTTTAATTTCGTGATAATTCAAAATCTGCTCAATCTCCAGATAAACTGACTTCATTGCTCTTTCAAGATTGTTCACTGGTTAAAAAATCTACTTGACCTTCAAATAACCTTGAAGATCATGGTTAAGGTCAGATCCAAGGTCATCATTGGACATCCGGCAAAAAATGAAAATAATGTGTGGGTAGTTTGCTTATCCTTCTACTGCTTAGTTATATCACCACACCTGGGTTTGACCTTGACCATGTCCTCATGGGGTCAAAATTCGACTTAACCTTCGAATTACCTTGAAGATCATCGTCAAGGTCACCATTGAATAGCTGGGAAAAACTATCAATCGCGGGGCTTATTTTTTCCATATATTATGTGGGGTTTCGTATATAACGTATATAGTTTTATATGCCTCATAAATTCCACTATAATTGCTAAGCAATTGTTACAGAAACAAATCGTTCAAAGCTATAACGAATTTTAATAGGCTGAAAAGGGTAATTCTAATTTAATCCATAAACGTTATTCCAGTCAATTAGCGTTACAAACTTTTAATAAACCTTTTCTTGGAAGAACTGAGCCACTTAGTCGATTCGGTGCAATTTAAATGCAGAACAAGTTCAGAAACTTATTTTCAAGGGACGGGATCTTATGAAATTTATATCAGTCGAAACTTTGATTTCCTCTGAATATTCCATTTCTGTGAAGTCCCTTCTGCCTTCTTTAAAAATGCAACTTTTCTATTCTTGACTGCTCGCAGAATTAAAATCTCCCTGGAGAAACCGTGTAAACCGAGTCCGTTTTGTTTTACAAGCTTACGAGTTCAGGCACCGTTCGCTGAGCGCTCGAGATAACAGCCCGGCCTATTTGGACCAATTCGTACTAGTATTGTTGTAGTTCCTACGTTGACGAGTTTATTTGAAGAAAAACTTGAAGACTTCCAACAGTTCCACATCTAAAGTAAACTCTGTGTCCGGGCTCAAATGAAAATATAGGCTTTAGTAGCTAAACAACCTAAACGGTATCCGTAAAATGTATTCGTAATTAAATATCTCATTGCCTGGAAACAGAGGACCGTTTAATCGCAACGGAAATACATTATACTTTTTTCTGGCTGGATCTTCTTTATGTTTCAACTTGAATTACATCGGAACTTTCCGGAACTCTGAAATTCAATCCGTTCTAACCAGCCTCTTTAGACTATCTCCCAACCAAGTCCGAAACGAAATTATCACTGCTCGAGCACTCTCTATTTCTTCGTTCTCGAGCGGAATCAACGGATTTGCCGTATTACAATGGGGATTTAACGGCGTCCACGTACAAAGCCCGAAGTAATTTCCCTATTTTTCTCTAAAAATAACATGCAGATATTAACTGTCAGTCTGGATGCTGGCGCTTTTAGGTTTAATTAAAATGGTGTGCAAATGTTGGCTCGTGCTGCTGTTGCAATATTGGCTGTTTGATTTTGCTCGTTTCAGCATTTTTTGAAGATAATCATTTCAGGGACTGCGTGTGACGTCAAGTTTGTCATATCGTCGCAGTAATTTGTTGTATTCTTAATTAAATGATGCGCCATTTTAACACGCTTCTATTCATAATTTTCTCCAATTATTATTAGGACCGCTAGGATTGATAAATTCTTTGAGACATCCAAAAGCAAGATGCCAGTACTCATGCTGCGGGTGAATCCTCTGGTTACATGCTCCACCAGCCTGACTGCGGTGCTATGCTCGGTTACCGAAAACCGAATTGGACGTCAGGAATCACATGGTGATTTGACGAAAAATTCTCAAGATAAATCGCCTTTTCGGCCTAGAAGGAGCTGACAGCAGACTTATGCGACGGTAATCCTGAGAAAATCATGATGACCTCAGCAGTCTTCCAACCAGCAGGGAAGTACTGGATTCTGAGCGTCGCATTGATTGTTGTCACCAAATATGTCAGGGCGTTCGGCGAGAGCAGCTTCAACGCCTTGTTGGTGATTTGATCCTCCCCAGGTGCCTTACGCACCTTGAGATCTTTAATATGTCTTAGGAGCTCCGCTGGTGTGCAATGTGGAGACACGGAGGATTCCGCTAATGTGCTATGTGGAGCTTCAGACGAATCTTCTGGAGAAGAGTCATCTGAAGAGGATTCAGTGCCTCCGCTCACGCCGTTGGCCCTAAAATATCTCCGGACGGATCGTACGATGTGCTGTTCCTCGTCGAGGTCCTTATCGCGATCATAGTTGGGAGAGACCTTTTTTTCCATGGTATCAGCGAAAACGTAGACCTTATCCTCCGTTCTGAAGACTATGCCTTCAGGAGCGTGAATGTGTGGGAGTTGTTCTCGCTTTCCGTTTCTGAGTGACTTGCTTGTGGCGGAGTTCGTGCAGTGCGTTTCTCACGTCATGGTCAAGAGTTGTAGCCCTACGAATGTCAAGAGGATGACAAGACCTGCTTAATAGCGGCTCTTTTGTCAGAGATTTTCTGACGAATGTCCGCACGCAAAAAAGGTCTGCCGTACAGGAAGTACAGCTGCAAACTTGTCCACTCCGCTTGAGCGGCATCTATTCCAGACTCATCATCTATAATCGGGATATTGGGAAACTCTCTAAGGAGCAACTTGTATATGTCCCAATCAATGCGTTTCCTCGGAGGAGCTGCCTCCTTAGCAGTTTGCTCGTTGCCCACATCCAAGACAACAGGTAGATGGTCACTAGAGATATTTTACAAGATTGAAGAAGAAGATGGCTCTTCAGTAATATGTATAAGGTACCCATTTCGCGTTTCGCATCACACGGTTGACATAAAAATCCCTATGCCCACTGCATGAAATGTCTCACATCTAAATTTCATCGCGACAGCGGAAGCAGCGGAGTCGCGGGTTCATCCGTCGTAAAACCGAGTGCAAATAAAAATCAAAGTGCCGTAGTGTGTGAGGAAGCATAAAATACGGAAGTAGCGACGCGAAAATGTCTGCGATGAAACGCGGCAAGTCTTTATCCTTCCGGCGTGCATCCATTCTAACTAGGCGATTATCTCTAAAACGTCCGTAAATCAACACTATCCCGAAATTTTCTCCGAATTATTCATATAAAGTTCGGCGGACGTATTTCATTTATGCGGAGCCCGTTCCTCGTACACAAGAACCCGAAAATTGCGGCGGGCCGTCGAGTTTTTCGCTAATTCAAACTTTTACGAGAACTTACCGGATTTGTGGGTCAGGTGTGGACGGATTTCGCGGACGCGCTGGCGGGGAATATTTTATGGACGGGAAATTGGATATGGCGGAAGAATAACTCAAGGAAAATACTTCGTCTTCACGTACAATGTCCTTCTTCTTCCTACCATTGCATGGCTTCCAACTTTTACGTTTTGATATGACATTGGCTGAAAATTATTTTGCGCTTGAACGCAATCGTAAAGCTCGCCGTGAAAACCCTAGGTCGCCAGAATGTTCCTAAAGATAACGCAAAAATAAGTGCTTAGCGACAACGGGAGCGTCAATTCTTCCTTGGATTTTTTTCACACTAGTGACCTTGAAACTGACCTTGACTGTGACCTTGATGAAGCAATGTCTAGATTATTTTATTTTTGCAAGGTACCCGACACTTTTGACCCGGAACTTGGCCAGTGAATGTCTCCAATCTTCGATATAACTTATTGAGGAAAAAGTGCTTTCACCGTGTCCATCGATCCTTTGGAGGTATGGGCAGTGGCCCCATAATGTTGAAAACAAGCGTTTTTGTTATATCGACGTTCTGTTCTTACAAAAGGACCAAAAAAGTGTCAATCATGTCCGTGTATCGCTCGGAGCTGACTGTCAATGCATGATCGCTTTCATCTTCAAAGATTTCCGTAATACGTAATCACTTTCCTTTAAAGCATGGACTGACTGGATTTTATAAGGATGAAATCCCATTTTTTTCTTCATTACGCCAAGCAGCGGAATGCTTCCGAACGCCGAGGATTTGCAATGACCGAATCACTTACTCGACGCACATTGATACGGTAGGGGTCCAACGTTCCATTGTGACTATTTAACCCGCACGCCGAACGCGTCGATCAAGACCTCTCGCCACCTCCTCGCGTACGCGTTTGCCGCGTAATTCAAATTTGACATGTGAACTTTCCCACTGGACGCGATGTACAAACTAACTTCAAGATAATGGGCAACTTTTTGGTTTGCGAGCGAGCTTTACCAGAAAGCTCCAACTGAAGCTAAGAGCGGTGCATCGTTTGCATTTCCTTTAATCCCAATATACAGTTTATTGAAAACAAGGAACTGAAGCAGTTAACAGCACTGGCAGCGTTTAATTACGCTAAGAGCCGGTGATCGGTTCGAAAACACGTATATATCGAAGCTGCTCAGTGAAATACATCCAATATGTTAAGCGGGAAGCCTCTGCCGGCGAAACACTGAAACAACGCCATTAAAGATAATGGCTTCGGTGCGGCTTAACTTCTTAAATAAACTAATGGATGAAAGACGAAAATGTAGCTCCGGCACGGATAGCAGGGTAGTCGCATTAAGATTTTTATTTTGTTTTCGGTTAAGGATGGCGCGGCATTGCTCGTCTGTTTGTTCGCCCGGTTATGAAATGAAATTATAATAACGTCGCAAGCTCTCTAACTCACTTTTGATAAATATGACGAGAACCTGAGCAAATAGAGCACAACGAGTTGATACATCTCTGTTTCACTGAAAGGAAAATGTTCTACAAGGATTAAGAGATTCGGGAGTCTTGACACGAATACAAATTTCATATTACCACCGCAGTGTTCCTCAAAGACATAGTTTCGATATCTCAGACTCTTAATTCCTGAGGGAAATACTGCTCCATTTTCTGTCTGTCATTTAAAACACTCGAACTTGAAGAAAAATCCATGATTCTCTTTCACAAGAAAAGAAAGCAAGTGCAGAAAAGATAACTATGTACTAAAGTGATATTTCCTCTGAAAGTTATCCCTTGTTCTAAAATTATGGTAGCTCAAAAATCAAAATCATGATCAATGTAATGTAATAAGCCCAAAAGAAGGAGACATGTAGACACTGACCTATATTTGAATACGTAAAATGCCAAACAAAATCAAGAACACTCTAAGAATTTCAGTCAGCAATAATCAATATATTAAAATCTATAAAATACCCAATTAAAATATTTCACCTGTTCACATCAGGGTTGCAAAGCAGCTACAAGGCACCTACAAAACAAAGCTGGAGGAATGTGAAGGGATAAGAAGCAGATATTGAACAAAGTCCTTCAGGACAAGCATTAATGGATGTGGTCCAATGGTATAAAAAAGAGAACTTACCGCTGACGGTTAAAATCCCATTAGAAAATGGACGGGGTAGTACCCAAACCAAAACAACTAAACGTAAGGTACAAAATGAAAGGGTACTATTCCATAAACTGGTATTTCGGTGTCCCAGCATCTGGAAATTAATGAAACGACACCCACACCACAATCTCCACAGGTAAGTAAATGACGCAGAAAACCTAACTTTTTAAAAGAAGCTTAAATGAGTAGCCTTGAAGGAGGTATGTTCGATAAAAGGAACGCAGAAAAGGTATCTTGATAGGAAATCAAATATTCATATACGGCTAGTACGTGTAGAAATCAAAAGGTGGCGCGCTATACATTTTACTCGAAATTAACAATACAAGGTATTATTTACATTTTATCTACCCAAGCCATGGCTTAAAGTCAAGAGCAAGGACATATTTCAAAGAGACAACAAATATGCGCCTGAGTTGCATGATTTACCCTTGTGTCAGCATACGGCATGTTTCTAGTGCCTAGTCCCAGTTTTTCCCGGAACGAAATTCGCATATTTCGCGGAAGGCATTTTTGTCTGCAAAATCACGAACTGGCCTCTTTCAGCAAGCGCTCCCGAATCCGTTGATTGCCCCAATAAACTGTTTCGGCGTTCATTGTTTTCGAGATTCGCGAGAATATGAATAGACCGCCAGAACCATGGCTTCATTAACGGGACTTTTTACCGGCACTCTAGCCCCCCCCCCTTACACTTTTGCGGAACGGAGGCGGCAGATAAAAAGTTCGATGGAGCGGCCATTGTTCTGCCTTAACGAGAAAAAGTTGAAATTCTGGATGCCGCGCTACCGAACCCGGAATGTGTACTCGTATAGCTCATCTATCAAGGCCAAATGAACATAGCAGGTCGTATATCAGACCAATTGGGGCTTGTTGCTTCGTTCATTATCTTTTTCTTTACAGTCGGGTAGACAGCTAAAATAAAAGATAGCAGAATTTGAAAAACTCTCCTCAGACAGACTGAACACCTCGATATCCTAGAAACGAAGAAACGCTCGTATCGCTTAGTTCTCGATGTACGTAGTTAGACAGTTTCTTTGCACAACTGTAACAACGATGAAATCCCCAAGAGGGTGGAGAAAAGGGCCCCGACAGAAAAATTCACCAATGGAGGCTGATTTCTATAAAAAGTTCCCACAACCCGGCAAATCGCAATACTGGGTGTGAACTTGTTTCACTAACGTGTTATGGCCACTGAATTGCTACACGAGAGTGCAGGAAAACCACAAGTCACGTTCAGTTCTCGTATTTAAGGTCGACGGAAATTATAAAAAATGAAGTTCATGACAACCGGAAGTGCATGTCATCCAAACAAGCTATAGAAGACTACGATTTCGCGCTCTTCAAATAGGGTACCAAGTCGTTTCCCTTGTTTGTACACGAGGTGAATTGTTTATCGACGTTTCCATCTTATTACGATGGATTTAATAGGAGGACAAAAAGCGTAAAGAACCAATGATATACGCACCCTGAAACATTTCAGTTTCCTCCTCTGATCCGCAGAGGCCTCAAGCAGCAAATCCGTTACCTTGGCAAGGGTAGCAGGTGGATGGTAAGTCCCATTACGTTCGCGAATTCTATTAGATTCCGTGGAGTCGAAGACGGGATTCCCTCAGGATGGAAGGGGATTCCTACGGGTTGGATTACGCGCATACGTCACTTGTCGTTTGCACCTTGAAATCCTGAAATCTCCCAGGCCCTGCCGTGCCCGATGTCACAGGAGAACGTGCCGTTGCTCAGATAAGTGAGACGTGATTTTGGTTCAAGTTCTGTTTGATTCCAGTGAGAGACGAGATATATGCAGAGTGGCGCGTCAAAGATCAAATGTATGCAAAAGTATGCATATCTGAGGCATAATATAAAAATTTGCGATGCAGTGCAATTTAATATTTATATGTTTCTGTATGAAACCGATTCACCGTTTTCCTAGATGCGTGTATACTCTTATGCCAATATCGTATCATTCGCATGGTCGATGGTTATAAAATAAATCCGGATAATAGAAATATGCGGGAGGAAATAGATGCTGCTTAGGAAATTCCCGAAATACCCATTTCGTCTAGCGGACAAGTTTCCAATATCCTGACAGGAGCAGAAGAAAAAAGTTCCAGCCACCAACAATAAATAGCAATTGACCCCTCTTTATCAACTAGGGCGAATTGCCAGCTATCTCTGAAACTTTGATCTCGTCCAGCGAGTCAGCAGGAAATGCTAGCAAGGATCAATTTCCTGCAGGAACAATTTATTTTCCAAACCAAAAGATCCTGCTAGAGGGGAAATCAAGATCAGGAATACTAACGGTGTTATATAATATATTTCTAATAATAACTGCTTGGATGTTATAATTTGCATCATCTATATCGAGACAAATAATTTGAGTCCAAAGGTAGATCCTTGGGGTATTCCCGTAACTGCGGTTACAATCTAGTTTCATGTTTGGGTGTCACTGTCGTGGTTCCTTAATCTTGTTATCATAAATTGGGCCAGAATCCGCCTCGATCAACTACTTTTGTTTATTACCGGTGTATATCTGTATGGTCTATTATTTTTTTTTATATTCCAACTACCACGAAGGCCTAAGGCCTAAGCACCCATGGGGTACCGTGGGGCTATGGGGGATACATGGGAAAGGGGGGACGCCACACAGACTCTGGCGAGGGAACACGTGTGCATGCAACATGCACACATTCTGGCTCCGCCTACGAGAACCGCCGGGTGGTACCTCCGCGTTCGACAGTCAGAGACCATCCACCACCTACGGACAATCACAACATCCATAGCCAAGAGAAAAATTTCTCCTGGGACGGGACTCGAACCCGCCCAGCGCACGGCGACTGATCAGGAGGCCGAACAGTCTACTACTGCGGCGACCGCTGCTGCCTGTATGGTCTATTAACAGCTTACTCAAGTTTCATAAACTGAATATGTCCTTCAGGTAAGCTATGTGTGAGTAGGGCGCTAAGTAGAATATGGTATTTAACTCCGGTACGAGTATCTATTTGAATCATCTAACAATAATGTAGAAATAATCTTCTATACAATAGGGCACCTTTCATTAACCGCGGAAGGCAATATATCCTGCTTAGGACATCCCTATTTCGGCCAGTGGACGAATGTCCAATATCCCGACCGGAGCAGAAGATAACAGACTTATCTTTCTCAGTTCTGACCACCAACAATAAATATCAATTTACCCTTTATCAACTAGGACGAATTGCCAGTTATCTCCGAAATTTCTATCTCGTCCAGCGAGGCAGCAGGAAATGCCGGCAGGAGCAGCGCAGGATCGATTTCCAGCAGGAACAATTAATTCGGCGAAACAAAAGGTCCTGCTGGACGGGAAATCATCGGAGCGAGAAATACCGGTCAGGATATCGGCTCTTGCGGCACTCTGCTAGCTCGTGGATGGTGGATGGTGGAGCTGCCCCAGGGCTGATAAACTTAGAAGCGGGATTGTTTTATGTACTGCGGGTACGTACGGTGAAGAAGAGACGGTTCTCTGGGTAATTCGATAGAATATCTACGTGAAAGTCCTTTCTCGAAGAAATAAAAACCCACTTTAATTATAGCTTAAGCAAAATCGTTGGAGGATATTGCAAGGGGACACGTGTCAGAAGAGATACGCCGAGACTTTATAAGTATATGAGTCGTGCCAGCGTATACTTTTCTATTCACTGTTTTCAGTCGAGGGAAACGAGGCATGACGGCACTCAAACAAACCTCCGTATGTCAAAATAAACACTCCAATCAGTTCGATTCGACAAACTGCATTTCTCCGCATGAAAACAAATCCTCGCATTAGAGTATATCTCCCCAATTTGGCCGCCTGAATAATACGCTTTATCCGCCCTTATCGCATTTGTATGAAAATGCCAGTGGAAAAATGAGCGGAAAACGTCTGTCGCTCGACGACGAAAGGCGGCCTTAAGTGCTTTTTGGGCGTGAAATTTGCACGGAGAATTATAGGGGGCATCAACGGTTATCTTCATTACGTCGACAAATTAGATTGCTCGAAAAAGCCGGCTGAGTGACAGTTGGAATATTTTCGGGGATTATGCAGTTGCCACGGAAAGATAAAACGTTTTCATTTACCCCCAATGCCACCTATAATGCAAACTTTCTGTGTGGTGCAGGGCTAGTTGAAGAATTCAGTTGTCTGTCCGCAAGTGAGAATGTGGTTCTAGAACTGGTACCACCGATCGTCTCATAGACCTTGGATGACTCGATTTCGTCAATTCAACTTCACCGGATGTCTGAATTTCGTTTTTGGTTATTCCTCTATACAGCTTGCCCTCTATCGATGAAAGGCTTGAGAATGAGTAATTATAAGAAATATTTCAGATTTTGGTATAAAACTCGATATAGGGATGTTTTCTAGTATGCAAAACAAGACTCGGTTATTTTTTATGGCCAAACGCTTAGACAGTGCCACTTTCAGCACTATTTCGGTAAATAACCTTTCTGTGCTACCCTGTATACAATAACTTCCAGAACAAAAAAGGTTTACTTGTTAGAAGTGTGATTGACCACATCATCTCAGTGTGGTAATAGATGGCGCTTTGTACTGTCTTATTTCGATCTGATAGAGACCAGGCGTAGACCACGCTGATAAGCCGCCAAATAGCACGAAACACCTGTCTACGCTTGATGCACGAAAGCAGCATGTTTAGTCAGTTTTATAAGGGTTTCAGGGTTCAAATTAGCATATAACCTTGTATCGTGCACGTTTCATTAAAAACGGCTCACCCATTTTTCCAGCCGCAATAAAAACAAAAACTAGTTATTTATAGTTTTTATCTGACGGTACGCGCTCGATTAACTTTTGGACCGGCAGCGCGGCAGTAATGGACAAAATATCGCAAATTTTGTCGCTGAAAGGGTAACTGCAATATAAAATAATATACAAGCGGTTTTGTTTTCGACGAGAACGATTTTAATATTCCTCGCTGTATGTTGGATCGGTCACTAAACTGGATTGGGGTCGTTTCCATTTTATTCAGTTGATTGATCCGTGTTTTAATCTACCGTTTTGTTAAGTGAAATATTTGACTTGTGTGTGAAAATTCTTTGAAGATTCCCGTCACGCTACTAGAGGTGACAGATATTTCACGAACTGCGATTTAGTAACGGATGCTGCTATATCACGCATCACAATTATTGTTAATGAAATATTATTCACAACTTATCTAAGTCTTGTTTCCAGATAAGGTCATCCCGTTAACAACAAACCATCTCTGAATATCCCTCCTGCATTATCTAAGTTTTCTAAGGTGCTGTGAGTTGAAAGAAGAGTACTATCATTGGCATACATATATAGTTTGCTAGTGGTACTGTTACTGAGACGATTTTGTATGTCATTGATGTATAACAAGAATAACAATGGCCCAAGTAGGTACAGATCCTTGAGGAACCCCAAGCAAAATTGTGGTGAGAGTAGATCTGCAGCTTTTGTATTCCACAAATTGCTGTCTTACAGAGAAGTGAGATTGGAAAAGTTGTACATTGAATGAAGCTGGTAATGGAAACTGTTTATAAAATTTTGATAAAGAATTATATATGGTGCCAAAATTGTACGAGAAACTGCGTTAAAATAGTCATTATCTGAGTCTTGTTTCCAGGTAAGGTCATCTCGTTAACAACAAACCAGTCCTGAATATCCCTCCTGCATTGTCTAGGTTTTCTAAGGTGCTGTGAGTTGAAAGAAGAGTACTATCATTGGCATACGCGAATAGCTTGCTAGTAGAACTGTTACTGTGGCAATTTTGTATGTCATTGATGTATAACAAGAATAACAATGGTCCAAGTACTGATCCTTGAGGAACCCCAAGCAAAATTGTGGTGAGAGTAGATCTGCAGCTTTTGTATTCCACAAATTGCTGTCTTACAGGAAGGTGAGACTGGAGGAGTTTCACATTGGATGGGGCTATGGAATAAAAAGGAAGCTTTGACAGTAGTATCCCATGCTGCACATGATCAAAGGCTTTAGTTAGAAAGAAGAAGTCATCCTCACGTATAATTTGTTTTCAAAGCATGTTTGTGAACGCTCGAGTAACGTCATTGATATTGAATTCTCTTTCTATATGTATATTTTCCTGGAAAGGGCTTTCACGACTCGGTAACGAACCGTTTTTTTTTTGTGGCCGTATATATTCGCGCGAAAGGCCAGACATATTTATGGCGGAGAGTAATTTGCTTTTAAACGTTCAGGGGACAAAAGCATCGTGCGTCGGAACGAGAACGCTTAATTTTTAATTTGGATGCTGATGAAATTGGAAATGAACAGATGGGACATAAAGTTACTACCAACTTTATAAGCCTCGAATTGATTTTTTAGAAATTTCAGGTTCTTGCTTACGCACTAGTCAAGAATCATTTTTAGAATAAAGCTACTTGACCCCTGTAGTGAAATAGATACAGATACATATAAAACCACTTCGGATTCGGTTTTAGCGACCGAAATTACGTACAGTAGCGGTCATTTCAAAGCATTTTAATCTGTAGTTGCCATTCAGGGGCACATAAAAGGCAGTCAGTCGGGGACGTAACCCCAACCATCCTCATAATACGCTTTTTTGTCGCTGAAACCGCATCCGGGGCCCATTCAGTCTGAAAATGCATCATTTCCGAGATATTGGCAAGAATTCCACTCCTTCTACTCAAAAAACGGCTTGGAAATTTCAATATGGTGGCTTGCAACGTCATGCAATATAAAAAGGTCATACTATAACGCCCTCGTATAGCTGGGACCTTGAGTGGCGATGGTATGGCTTGGCAGCATCGAAGCTTAGGCAATCAGAGTTACGCGACCGTTCAGGACGCAATTACGACTTGTCGATACCCGTCTGGAAGCATCTGTTGCCATCTAGACGACTTTCTTGAGAGTCCCCGAACACGATGGAATATTTCTCGATGCGTCGATAGATGGATAAGTACCCGAACAGATGGCAGAAGCAGTTAGGCACAGTCGAGCGGGTTGGCAGCGAGCCCGAAATTAAGATTTAATCATAGTCCTGTCGACATAGTTATAAATTGTCATGAATTAGTAAAACGTTACAATATTCAAATCAATGATCACATGAATGACATCTCTTAACAACTAATATACTAACAAGATCACGCTATATTGACCTTGCTATCGACCCATTTTCCAAGTCGATTCACACATATTTGACCTCTGAATATCAAACTATATAATTTTCAAAATCTGCGACTACCTAAACGATGGAGGTGTTAAACTCGCGATAATATTCGTACTTAGGTTCACAGGTTTTCTGTTGCTTAAAGATATCTGAAACACACAAGTCGTATAGATATGAAAACATTCGAGTAATCATGTACAAAAGTATCGCAGAAGGCTAACGTGTTACGTGTGCCAGTTCTGGCATAGGAACTGAAAAATAGTTCAACAGGTTTCTTGATTAGAGCTGCGATTCTATCTTGTGGTATTTGAGGTTGAACTATATTCTGATGAATTGCCGAATGAGTGACATCAACCAAAAGTTCCTTCAGAAAATATCATTCAACACCGACCCTGCTGCCGACCCTTTTCCCAGAAGCCTCGCAATTCGTCTTTTGTGTCTGCCATCCCCAGATTTTTCTTTATTTCCGGTGAGTGGGAATTTTATTTCGCCTGCATCGCCTCGCTGCTCGTCACCGTCAACTCCATAACTTCCAGATGCAAATATAAATGCCAGCGACTTCCCGGAAAAACCATTACCGACGTTATCACCTAGACGTTCTTGATGAACTGCAACGCTTTTTCATACCATTTTTTATTTCGCACCTAAAGTGTTTCTCGGAAAATCGTCATCAGTTCGTCATTATCAGTCCTTCGCACTGGATCATGTATTTATGTATAGGAGGAAAGACAATAAGCCAAATCACACCATTACAGATTACAGAATAAAAGGCTCACCACTCCCGACTATGTAGCCTTTGTCCACCATGTCGCTGATTTTAGGTTATCATGGGTCTCACCACCCTCGTGTAAACCACATGATCGTTTTTGTGTTAACACCATTCCTCCAACACATCTGTCTATACCTTCCTATGGCTTTTGTAGCTTTCTGAGCTGTTCTGTTGATGTAATAGTTCCACGTTAATCTGTGGTCAAAACGACTCCAAGATATTTTGCCTCACTGGCATAAGGGATCTCTACCCCATGCAGGGTTAGTGGTGTGTGGCCTTGTAGTACCCGCCTACGCTGACTAAAGAAAGCCATCGTTTTGCCCTCTGTTGAAATGAACACAAAAAGCTCCAACACAAGAATTACCAGCGAACGAAATATCCGCCTGATAATAATTATCCTTGAAAATAATTGTAGCCCTTTAGCAAAGAGCACTGCGAGCAGTTTTCTTTTCCGTATCTCGTCTTCCAATTTTTCGCTGGCATTCCCTCGGAAATGCAAATATAAATGTCACGGCCTACAGCGATGCCGCGTCGCTTCGCTAGCTGCCCTTTGACTCTAATGAAAAGGATGGTAATGGGGTTTGGCTGGAAATTCGAAAGGGCACTCAGGCGATCTAATTTCGAAAGATGACCTTTGGTAAAAAAATGACAAGACCTTTTTTACAATAAAGCTCTAATTACGATGAACACATTGAACATTAATACAAAAATACATTTAATGAGATACACACTTTAAAAGATACTTTGTGATTTATAACATGCTACACTCTTCTTCGCAGGAAATGAGCACCAATAGTAATGTATGGTCACAATCCCAGGGTTCGCCATATCGCTAAAAAAAATTCGACAAACGCAGTTGACACTGGAGTGGTCGAGTCTTGTAATACGTGACACCTTTTGCGAGTAATTTTCTGTCTCCCCTTGTCATAAGTCAAAAACAGTCAGACGAGATATGTTTATTAACAATTGAAATTAAGCTAGACGAAACTTAGAGGTGAGATCCTGGAGGGTGGGGGAGGTAATCACTGCTCGGTTTCCTTAGTAAGAGGAAATGTCTGAGCGTTTTGAATATTGACACAACGGCCTTTGGAAGACGTGGTATCCAAGGTCTGAGTGACCGCCCAACTGGAGGCAGTCGCTGGAGTCTGAAAGTATCTCATGGCAGAACATGTATCAGGATTGTTGCTTTAAGGTTGTCATGTTGCTCGGTTATATCTGAATCGGAGGTAACGTCGGATCTTTTGAGTATCGAAACGAGCGTTACTTTCATGCGGTAGGAAACTACCGTTCTCCCGTGCAAGTTATTTCCATATCAGGCGTTACTTCCATGCGGTAGGAAGCTACCGTTCCCCTGATCATGGACACGGGCGTAACTTCCATGCGGTAAGAAGCTACTGTTTCCCGTGCGAGGTATTTCCCTATCAGACGTGCCTTCCATACGGTAGGAAACTATCGATCCCCTGATCATGGACACCGGCGAAACTTCCATACGATAGGAAGCTACTGTTCTCCGTGCGAGGTATTTCCATATCAGACATGCCTTCCATACGGTAGGAAGCTACTGTTTCCCGTGCGAGATATTTCCATATCAGGCGTGACTTCCACGCGGTGGGAACCTACCGTTTCCCTAATTATGGACAAGGGCGTGACTTCCATGCGGTAGGAAGCTACTATTTCCCGTGCGAGGTATTTCCATATCAGACGTGCCTTCCATACGGTAGGAAACTAGCGTTCCCCTGGTCATGGACACGGGCGTGAGTTCCATACGGTAGGAAGCTGCTGTTCCCCGTGCGAGGTATTTCCATATAAGGTGTACTTTCACGCAGTAGGAAGCTACCGTACCCCTGATCATGGACACGCGCGTGACTTCCAGGCGGTAGGAAGCTACTGTTCCCCGTGCGAAGTATTTCCATATAAGGTGTGACTTCCACACGGTAGGAATCTACTGTTCCCCTTATCATGGACACGGGCGTGACTTCCATGCGGTAGGAAGCTACCGTTCCCCCTGCGATGTATTTCCATATCAGGCATGACTTCCATGCTGTAGGAAGCTACCGTTCCCCGTGCGAGGTATTTTCCTACAAGGCGTGTCTTCCATGCGTTAAGAAACTACCGTTCCCCTGATCATAGACAAGGGCGTTATTCCCATGCGGTAAGTTTTTTCTCATGTTTCTTATCATTATCATCGTATCCTAGATCCTTGTATACTCGTGATGTAGGGTAGGTAGGTGTTGAATATATATATATATATATATACGGGGAACTGGAGAAGTCCGCGAAGATTCCATCGAAAAAATCTTTAACTTTCAAACGTCACATTTTTCAACTATTTTCAACTTCCATTTCTGCAGCGTTTTCTTCCGAGCATATCAATTTCTAAGTGCCTCTTAAAATTTTCACCACCAGTGACTTTAGTCGCTTCGAATATCTCCCTAGTTTCTCGTTACTTCTACCTCGGTTTTGTTCCTGTCGCAATCGAAGAAATATATTCCTAAATAAAACAGCACGACGGAATCTGTCTGAGAAATATATCCGCTCTTTCAATAAAAGTGCTTCTCAACGGCTGATTTAAATTCCAGTGTACTTTATGACGTCGATACAAATCGGTGACCTAGATGGAATGTGGACAATGGCATCACGGATAAGGAAGAAATTGATAATTCGGCGTTTCGATTAACTCCTGAAACTTATACTGTGGTTTTTATGTTCATAGGACTACATTATCTACATTATCCTCATACAGGATGAGTTTCTGGCGTGGGCTGGGCTATGAGGCTTTCGGAGCCCGGTTGCTGGGTTCAGGTAGTTATTGATAATTACTGCCTCGGTTTCCTGTGCCAGGGGAAACGTCGAAGCATTTGGAATATTGATATGATGGCTTTTGGCTGACGCGATATCCTTATCTCCAGACTGCCTTTCCTAGCTATCCTTACTAGATTTGTGCATGTCTTTACATAAATCGGGTACCGATCCATCATAAAAAAAATTGTTAATTTCTTTTGCTTGATCACAGTACTTCCTACATTTAACTAACACGTAACGCCGCTGGTCAAAATATAGATCCGTTTCAATCCAGGGGTAGTTAACTATTATTCCGCTTATCCTGACTTGCAGACTATTCCATTTAACGAAGGAAACAGTTCGGGAATTGGACAACGTTTGAAATATTCATGATTGATGGATTCTGAAGGGTATGTTGAGGTTATGGTTTGAATAATAATCAATTTTGGGAATATGCTTTGTACAGTAAGCGGTATAGATCGTAAACAAAAGAAAAATGGTAAAATAAGCAACTCCAAACCATTAATGAGGAAAGGAAAATAGTATTTACTTCAAGAGATACTATGCGTTTTGTATCTAAAGTTTTTTCACACGCCTGAAGTTGATTTAAACGCTGCAATTTAGGCACACTTCGCAGGACGTCACCGTTTGTTTTTTCTTTGTTAGTTTGATATCAAATTTTTGACATATCATACCAAAGCAGTCCCAAAAAACCTCACAAAAATATCTATGCTTACACTGTAGGACGCATTTCCTAAAATTTATACTTATGTACAATTTATCGTTATTTATATTTCACACTATATGCATCGTATACATATTTATTTTACTCTTGACGTGTCAATGCACATTGGCACGTTTCTATCTAACTGGCTAAAATAATCAAACAAACAAACATGCAAACTTGATTAGCAGTTAAAATAAATACAACGTACAACAAATGGCTGAGACAGGGAGGGACTGCTATATCTGGTGCCATCATTTGGTCGAATTGACCCGTTTGTAATATGTCACTAGCTGTGAGAGATTAGAATAAAAAAACGTATTTTTTTGTGGGAAGGACGCCATCCGACAGCGGTTGCACAACGAACCGTTTATCCGACAGCTTTGGCCCATTAAGGGCGGTAATCGGAGCAATTTTTTATCTGCGGAGGGATTTTATGCTCTGGTTCCACTCAATCCATGTCCCTGATCAGCGGAGAGCTGGATATTTTTTGTGAGACTGTACTGGGTGTTTATAAAACAACACCTAATTAACTCAGATGCCATTAAGTGTTTTTACTATAGTTGTAGTCACCGTTCTTGGTGGGTCAAAGTAAGATCACCAGTATCCCTTTATATATCTCCACCTCCCTCATACACACACATGCAACCTACCTACCTACAATTGCGATATTCATTCCGTGATATTTTATTTGATGTTAACAAATTACTTTTGATAATTATAGCGGAATTTACATCTACCCACCTATGTCTGCCGGTTGAAAGCGACCCTTCTTATACGCGCATTTAGGTAATGCCCAAACAAAAAAAAATTCCCAAAAAGTCTGCTATCACGTGACGAAGCGGAGTATGGCTATCAGTCGTCTATAAAATTACATAATACTACTGTATGGCTTATTTTTGAAACGACGCCTCGTATATTGTGCTTTTTCCAACGTTTTCATTGCACAATAATAAAAATTATGGCGCGAACAAGGTCCACGAAACGCATTACCCCAGATTAAGAGTTTTCTCTCCTTGTGCACGGGAAGTGAAGCGTTTCCGGCGGATTTCCATGATTTTCGCATCAAGACGATAAAAAATAATGACAGAAAATTTATTCTCCAATCTCTGCATACATAACCGAAAGAGAGGCAATTCCCGGTGCCAACGGACGGAAATAACAATGAGAGAAACGAACCTTAAAGCAAGAGCTATCAATCTTTTCGAGCTTCTTCTCATTTTCCTACACTATAACATCCTTTCGAGACCGAGATGTTTTCTTTATTTCCCACAAGAAGTCGATGTGAAAAAGGGCGGAAAAGTATAAAATTACTTTCGTCGATCCACTGTCGTGGATTTCAGCCGCGGTACAAAATGGGAATGTTCGAAGAGTCTTTATAGATGGGATATTTGTGAAGTTGATGCATCGCACCTTAACTGTTTCTTTCACTTGTTTCAAACCTTCGTTATAATATATATATATATATAGGTGAAAAATTAAAGCTTCCGCCTTTTGTTGGGTACTTCGCCAAAATTTAAGCAAAGAGGACTCTTTATACTTTTTTTAATTCTCTCTAGCTTTCAATGGACTTTGCCATCATCATCAGGAGCTGCATACCTTTTTTAATTCTCTCTAGCTTTCAATGGACTTTGCCATCATCATCAGGAGCTGCATACTTTTTTAATTCTCTCTAGTTTTCAATGGACTTTGCCATCATCATCAGGAGCTGCATACTTTTTTTAATTAACTCTAGCTTTCAATGGACTTTGCCATCATCATCAGGAGCTGCATACTTTTTTTAATTCTCTCTAGCTTTCAATGGACTTTGCCATCATCATCATCAGGAGCTGCATACTTTTTTTAATTCTCTCTAGCTTTCAATGGACTTTGCCATCATCATCAGGAGCTGCATACTTTTTTTAATTCTCTCTAGCTTTCAATGGACTTTGCCATCATCATCAGGAGCTGCATACTTTTTTTAATTATCTCTAGCTTTCAATGGACTTTGCCATCATCATCAGGAGCTGCATACTTTTTTTAATTCTCTCTAGCTTTCAATGGACTTTGCCATCATCATCAGGAGCTGCATACTTTTTTTAATTCTCTCTAGCTTTTAATGGACTTTGCCATCATCATCATGCAGCAAGTATAAAGAGTCCTCTTTGCTTAAATTTTGTCGAAGTACCCAACAAAAGGCGGAAGCTTTAATTTTTCACCTAACTGGTCTAGACGACAATGACCACGTCTCAAGTTATATATATATATATATATATATATATATATATATATATATATATATATATATATATATATATCCTTGAATTTGCTTGGGTTGAAGGCAAAGTATTGCAAAAGTACACTCTTATAACTTAAACTCGAGCTTTCGAAGATCTATGTCTTCATCGTCTGGAGCTGGAAACAATTTTTGACAATAGCAACAAATAACAATTAGGAGGAAAAATAGTTACTTAATAAGTCAACGTTTAATTGAAAAAACCTTTCAAAATGATTTGCCATTTAATAATAAAATAATTCCGTCCTAATCGAACCTCATCAGTCCAGTTTTTTATTCGTCGACTATGTGTTCCCTTCACTGTTGCTTAAAAACAATTTCAGCAACAATCTCGCCGACTTAGTAACTATTTTTCCTCCTAATTGTTATTTGTTGCTATTGTCAATAATTGTTTCCAGCTACAGACGATGAAGTCATACATCTTCGAAAGCTCGAGTTTAAGCTATAAGAGTGTACTTTTGCAATACTTTGTCTTCTACCCAAAGAAATTCAAGGATATTTTTCCTAACAGTTAAGGCAATTAACTATGAATACTATATATATATATATATATATATATATATATATATATATATAGTTTTAGCACAAATCTGACGGATGCAATAAATAACAAATTTCCAATGAATTTTTTAAATTTGTTTTTAGCTCCTTATGATGACAGCATGGACTGTCGAAAGCTTGCGTTGTAAGTTAAAAGAGTACACTTTGCATAGTTTGTCGATTTCCCCAGAGAAGGAATCTTCCAGTTAACAGGTTATTTTTCGACAATAACTATCACTCATATATGTATATGGCTAAGTGGAAGACTCGTCTTTGGGGGAATCGGCAAATTATGCAAACTTACAACTCAAGCTTTCGACACTCAATGCCGTCATCATCAGGAGTGCGTCAGCGAGATTGTTGCTAAAATTTGATTTTATAAAATTTGGTTGAGATCACATGGTACGCCGATCAAAAACTGGATTTATGAGGATCTTTTTGGAAAATTGATGAAATGTTTCTTGTAAAACATAGCCAACTTTTTGGCATGTTCAACACTGTTTTGCAGGCCTTTGCGTCAATTCTAGCTATCATATCAGGAGTATTTAGTGTATATTATCACCATCATAAGTAACGTTGTATTCCGGAAATACAGTTTGTTTAAAACGGGTGACCTCGATAGCTATCGCTTCCACATGGACCATGCGTACGTCCGGAATCCCTGTGGACGTCGCTTCATATTATACATGTATATGCTCCAGCGCCCCGGAAAATGGCCTGGCCTCATCCTGTCCCGACAAGACAAGAAGTAGCCACTCTGGAAGAGTGTCGAGTACTCGCGCTAGATAGCACAAAGAGGGGTGTTTTTTATTATGCTCGTTCATTGGCGATGAAAGGAAAGGTTTTGTCTGGCTTGCTTACGAAGTTCACTGGTTGTAGTTTGTTTTAAAGTTTCACCTAAATATAAAAAATTTTCAGCGGCTGTCAGTATGGTTTCAGGAAAAATAGGAACACCACGATGGGAACATCAAAAGGTTTCCACAAACTTAGGAAATTGGAAGTATCAGTGAAGACTGCATATATTTTCTGAAATCGTTCCTCCAAGACCGATCGCCAATAGTCAAGGCTGCTGGGGTATCATCAGCGAAAAAAGGGTGCAGAATGGTATCCCCCAAGGGTCAGTTCTAGGCCTAGTCCTCTTCCTCGTATATATACTTTTCATCAACTCAGATATACTGGGCGAACTGTATTTATTGTTATACCTGTTTAGTTATTTGTTGCTAAGAGAAAGAAAGAATTTAATTTGCTGTCGGTTACCTTATTGACAATCTTGGGATAGTGAAAATTAATTAATTTTAAAACGGTTTACAACTAGCCGAAAGAGTGGAAATGATTCTAATTTATGTTTAACGTTTAACGCCACTCATCCGGGGAAGATAATTTCGCGCAGGTTACCAGGCGCACCAATGTGCCTGGACTCCTAGACACCTAAGGCCGTGTCGCTCTTCCGGATTTTCGCTGCATATGCGGTTAAGCAAACCAACGTTGCTTTTTCCGGTATCAATTCCTCCGCGAGTAAATAGAAAGGAAAAAATTCAATTTAGCTCAACCTGAGCAAAACAAACAAACCGGACCACAGCGTACGAAGACGTATTTCGCAACACTGGCGGTGCTCCCTGCGGAATGATAATTGTTGTTTTAACTTCATTACTTCGGTGACGTGGAAGATGAATCGGTTGGTGAAACCGCCGACGCCGAACAGAGCGCAGAGCGTACTTCAGAACGAAATGAAATCGACGACCCGGTGACTTTGGGCGTTCTAAACGGTACGCTTGAAAATATAAGTCGAAATCGTGAACGATGACGATTACGATTAGCAAAGACAGACGTCCGCGATTTGTGAATATTTTTAATGAAGTTTCAGATGTGTTAGACAGAGACAAACAGAATTTTATTTTCCAAACAAACTGTATTGATGATCGATCATATTTGAAAGATGAATAGTTAGGTTGTTTTCGAATAATACTTTGATTATTCGTGTTCCTGTCTTGAGGTGTATTGTACTTATAACTGTTTTTATCAAAACAAAAACTCCCCACTAAAATTATTATCAAGGTATCTCTTGAAACCATGAAATAAAATGATAATAAAAATAATCAACTTCGCAAAATCATAATATAAATTCATTATAATAATGTTCCTGACATCGTTATTTTATCATCGACGTACGTCCATCGATTACTTCAGTAAAATTTATCGTATAACCTAATAGTCATCTTTCGTGATGATAGTATGCTTCCTCATGTAAAGTTCTAAACTTAACTTTCACTTTTGACTGTTTGGATCGTAGAATGCTTCTAACAAAGTTACATTATTTGAGCTATCTACGAGGGTTGTCGTTTTTGTCGCGCGTGATTCTAGGCGAAATCTGGCAATACCTTCGTGTTTGTCGGCTCCTCCTCCTCCTCCTCCTCCTCCTCCTCCACCACCGATCCCAACAAGAAGCGCCTATTGGCGGTGCTCAGAACACGCCCGTTATTTTTGCAACAACTGTGCGCGTGTAGTGTAGTTACTGTCTTTCTGATAAAAAGGAACTGATAACAGTGTACCTCAGGGATCCAGTTTGGGTGCGATTTTGTTCACGTCGTACGTCACGGATCTAGTTAACTCCATCAAGTTCTGACATGCTGATGATAAACAGAATTTTAGCTGCTGATTTGAATAGTTTTTGGATCGAGAATTAAAAACAGTAACTTTGATATTAAGATGGAAATGAAGTACTAGCTCATAAAGAGGCAATACGCAACTTGGGAACGTATTTGATGGAAATCTAACGTTGCACAAAAGTCTTTCAGCATTCTTACATGAGACTTAAAACGGTAGCCATCTTCCTAACAGTATTAGTCGATTGACTCAGATGATTTTGACAGTAGGCTTATATATTTTATTTCAATTTTTATCAAACCTTTGCCGCACACAAACAATATGTTTCGATATATCTTCAGAAAGTCTTTTCCAAAGTTGGAGTTACCGGCCGCCAACGAAGTACGCCGCTGATCGCGTACAAATGCACGCGATAGAACAAGTGTCACAACAGACTTCAGCCAGCGGGACACCATTAGTTATGCCATTGTCTATTGTCATCATGCACACAACGGCTGCTAAAGCTGTTCTTCCATTTATAGCCACCGTCCTTAGTAAGTTTATTATGTCCATTCTCGAGCAAGCACTTGTAAGTTGAATATCCTCGCGTCAAGTTTAGCGACCCTTCACGTTAGCGACTTGAGCCTGTACGGGATTATTAGTGTTTGTCAGGGCTAAGCTGCATGTAGAAGGGCAACAGAAGGGTTACGTCACGTTTTGGCGTTAGGGATTTTTTTCTTTCGTTTATCGACAGAACGTGGCCTTACATTTCTTGTCAAACTATCACCCACAAAGAAGAAACATCGGACACCTAGAGATAGAGATACCGCCACAGCTTAGGCTCGAAATTTATAAAAAATGAAGACGACCAAAATATACACAACATTATATCGAAACATATTTTTTTAATACCGAATCTTGCTGGTAATCAATCGGAAAATTTGTTTAACACAATGAAATGATTTTTCAGCATGCATCGCTCACCTCCGAAGCAGCTTTTCTGGAGTAACACCGTCAACCCGATCAAGACGAACCAAGCGCTGTACGACTTCATCCTGTGGTGTCGACCAACACTCTCCCGTTGAACGAACTAGAAATACAATCAGATGAAATATATTGTTCAAATAAGAGACATACATCTAAAACGCAAAATATACAGATACTCGATGCTTTTGTTTGGACAAGTAGACGGACTGGCAATGTATTCAGATACAGACAGCCTCATCAATTTTTTTGTTAACAAAAAAATTGTCGACCGTAGGTTCATCTTTGGGAATTCGAATAAGGTGGTAAATACAAGTTCTAGAACATATTTTCGATGCACGTTTTTGGTCTCATGTCGCTCATTAAATATTTCTGCTGTTCTATTAGCGCACTGATTATTTCCGAAAAATATTTCGATAATTTCAACTCTTTCTGGTGTGGAATATACCGTGGTTAATTTATGTAATAAAGCGTTACAAGTTCTTTTAGCAACAAAATTTGGTCAAATCAATCGCAAACTATGTACTGAATTCCTATTTAAAGTAAGTACGAGATATTTCCTTATCTTTCTTCAAGAAAGAACTTTTTTGCCACAAAAAAAACGCTCCAATTGCTATTTTCAACAACAAAATGATAAACAAACCATGGGCGTAGCGAAGAAAAGCATTTACTTATTTAGTAAATTCTTTTAGACAAATTTCTTCTGAAAGTAGTACATACTAATCTGGTGTACCTATTAAAGTCTACTTTAAGCTTTAAATCAATAAATCTTCAAAAATACTGAACTGAAGGGAATTGAAAGACCTTTAAAATAAGGTATCACTCGACCCCCCTTTCCATTTAAGATTTTAGGGTTGGTGTCACCCCCGCCCAGGGGACTGCACGTGTTAACGTGATTTTTTGCCAAACTTGTGTCCTCCTCGAAAACAAAAACGACGGGTCTGAGCGTTTTTCAAAAAAAAATGAGCTACCAGAAAATGCGTCTGTTTCGTTCTCGATGCGCCACCCTGTATATCGTAAAGTGGATACTTTTCACTAAAAAAGTTGCAAGGTCTAGAGGTCCTAAGTTTTTCTCCGTTCTTAATATTACTGGGAGTCGAAATTCTTGAATTCAAAAGGAAGTTTACCCATTTGTACATATGCAGATTTGACTCGACGAACATTAATTTCACAGTAATTACTCAACGTCTTTCAATACACGGCCCTGCGACCACTTACATGGTCCATTTTTAAGGTTTTGAACATAGACGATGTATCTTTTGATAACGTTAGATTAATGTACTGATTTACATACTGATCTTATTCTAATGTCCAAAGTTGTATTTATAAGACTGCTCTGCACCAAAAAAATACGTTATTTCGATAAGTCCTACATATTTAACCCTTACGCAGACCTTTAAATTATCGTATCACGTAACGAAGTCCGTAGAGTACCAACAACGTGCCTTAAGCAGGTGTAAAAACGTACCTGTACGATATTTATCTTTCTATAGCATAATGGGGTACAGCGTTGCCAAGTCTAAGCTTTATCTTAGTCTACGGAAAGTATGTACAATCTGGCAACACTGCATGGTGGTGTATCTGGGAATGACCCTCATCTACGAAGTCTCAACCCCCTAGTGCTTCAAATAAAGGAGATACCCATTGAACCCCATTTATACTAAGTGACATATAAATCCGAACACCCAGTTTAAATGGTTTTATTTTAATAAAACTTCGTATAAGTACTTAATGAAGCATAATAAGTAAATGATAAAAATTTCAAAATGATTGCACTGCTTTAAAGCCCTTTGGCCTTTAATAATGTGTGGATGCACCCTGATGTGCTACGCATTCTCCAACGCGCCTAGACATGCTTCTGATCAGGTGGTCAATGTCCTCCTGTGGTATCTCATTCCAGGCAACCACCAGCTCCTCTCGAAGTGCTTCTAGAGTCTGAGGAGGACGTTGCAAATTGAGCAATCTCCTACCCATCATATCCCACACGTGCTCAATTGGGGATAAGTCGGGAGATCTTGGTGGCCATGGTAACAATGTGACATTATTATGTTGAAAGAAGTCTATTGTGACTCTTGCAACATGTGGTCGGGCATTATCTTGTTGGAAAGTTGGATCTGCCAGGGTGTCAAGATAGGGTAAAAGATGGGGTTCTAGAACTTCGTGGATATAACGCTGCGCGTTCATGTTACCTCTGATGAAGATTAAAGGTGACCTGGAACCATAAGCTATAGCACCCCAAACCATAACTCCAACAGTGTGATGAGTAGTACAGCTATAGGCGTTCCCGACCACCTAAAATAGCATGTGAAATTGTACCGTAAAACTTATAGGCGTTCCCGACCACTACCCGTTCTGGACCAAAGTACGTTCTAGACCAGTCTCTCTAGACCAAAAGTCATTCTAGACCAGTCACTCTAGACCAAAGTACAAAAAAAAACGTCGTTTTTCAACGCCTTTTTGTCACCATCTCCCTTAGTAGCGCGCGCGCGTGCGCATGCGCATGGGGCTCGTTCTGGCGGGCGTACTACGCGGGGGAGAGGGTGTAGATAAACGATACGCTGTAAGGGGAGTTTATCTATCTTTATTTTTTTTCTCATAGTTACACGTTGTTTTGAATTTAATTGTTTTATATAATAATTCCCCTTTGTCATTATAATGTACCTGTATAGTTATGTTTCTTGTTGGTTGGTTCATTTTTAGAGCGTTAGTGAATTAAAAAAAAAGCAGTATAAAAACCGGAATGTCCAACTGATAAGGCTGAACATTTTTTCACTTGTTATTTACAGTAACATAAATACATTCACCAACTTTTATTAAAATAAAACCATTTAAACTGGGTGTTCGGATTTATATGTCACTTAGTACACTTTTTTTAAAGCGCTGCAGGTATTTCTCTTAGTGTCGAGCGCTACCGTGATGTGGTGCAAGTGTTTCTGACTCCTCAAATCAAACAGTTCAACCTGCAAACCATGTGGTTTCAGCAGGAGGGAGCAACTTGTCACAGAGCTAGGAAAGCAATTAATCTTTTGCCAAAAATATTTCCGGGACGTTTAATTTCCCGATTTGGTTATGTCAACTGGCCACCAGGGTCACCGGATTTAACGGCTCTTGACTTTTTTCATGGAGATTTTCGAGAAATATGACTTATGCTAACTAGTGTAGAACAGCTGAAGAACAATATTGCGGAAACGATTGAAAATATCTCTCCCGAAACCTGCCAAAAAGTGATGTAAAATGTAACCAACAGGGCACAGGTTTGCGCGGCTTTTAGAGGCGGTTTTTTTTTTACATAATTTATAAGTTTCAATAAAAGATTACTACCAGTCAGCTACATATCGGCTATAGTGTGTATTTCCCAAAAAAGTGCATTTGGTGTTTCTTTTTAATTTTTGAAAATTCGCCACTAGATCCTTTATAAATTTGGGATTTAAACATTTTATATTATCCCTTCTCTAAAAAGTGTGGGCAATGCGAAGAAACTGACTGCATATTCGATTTCAGTAGACGCAAAAAAACCGAAAAAATTTCGGAGGGCGACAAACATCTTCAAAATGCCTTCGCTTTACCCACGTTATCTCAATTATATGACAATTATGGAACGTTAAACGGAACAATAAATACTGTTGTGATGCTTACCTTTTCTCCGGGTTCTTCCAAAGCTGGGCGCAAATATCGCGCTAGCCTCTCCGGAAAATCCTACGACAACCGGCCGGATCGCGGTTCCCTGCAAGTGGAAATCGTGGAAACCCTAGGCGGAGCGGCGTATCGCGCGGAAGCCGGTCGATGACTGCCGGAAAACTGTCTGGAAAAGCGGGCGACTGCTGGCGGGAAATCAAACAGGTGACTAGGTGGGCCAAGCGCATGAAGGAAGTTGCGCCCCCGCTAGGCGATTGACAGATGACCCTTTTTCGTTTTTATCGCATTTCTTGCCAGACACTTACAGCACAAGATCTATCGGAGGATGATTTTTCCAGTTCGGCGGTCCAGAGAGTATGAAACGTATGGGGTTGTCCAAAACAGACGCAGGAAGGTAAACGCATATTAAAACAAGAAAGATCGATATTCAAATCACGTTGGGTACTTTATTTTAAAGGTTCATTTATACCATTTATGTATGAAAAATAATATCGCTCAAATGTCCACCACGACTGGATTTACAGACGTCCACGCGATGGTCGAAATTTTCAATGACATTTTGCAACATGGTCGGTTCTATGGCATTTATCTCGGCAATGATGTTGTTTTTGAGTTCTCGGAGGATGGCTGGTTTGTTGACGTAGACTTTGCTTTTCAAACATCCCCGTAAAAAGAAGTCCAAGGGAGTCAAATCGCATGATCTTGGTGGCCATGGCGCATTTCCTCTGCGCGAAATCACGCGATCACCGAAGAAGGACTGCAATCGATGGATATTGACGTTGGTTGTGTGTCATGTTGCACCGTCTTGTTGGAAATAAACATCGTCCATATCCATTCCTTCAAGTTGCGGCAAAAAATAGTCCTCTATCATCACGTGATATCGCTCAGAATTGACGGTAACCGCGTCCGCGGGCGCATTTTCGAAAAAGTAAGGTCCGATGATGCCTTTTGACCACAATGCACACCACACGGTCACTTTTTGACGATGCATCGGCTGCTCTTGATACTCACGGGGATTTTCGTTCACCCAGATGCGGCAGTTTTGCTTGTTTACCGTCCCATTCAAAGTGAAATGCGCTTCGTCGCTGAACATGATTTTTGATGAAAAATTGGCATCAATTTGGTGTTCAAGGAGCCAATCTGGCGCGAAAAATGGTCGGCCCGACGCAGCTCTTGCGTCAATTGGATCTTGTAGGCGTGTACATTCAAATCCTCGTGGAGAATGCGGAGCAAACTGGTTCTCGAAATGCCCAATTCTTGGGATCGACGCGTTGTTGATTGTTTCGGATCGTCTCTCACACTCTCCTTCACAACAGCAATATTTTCCGGTGTGCGAACGCCCCTTGGCCGGCCAGAGCCTGGCAGATTTGCCACAGAACCTGTTGCCTCGAATTTACGCACCAGACGACCGACGGTTGTTTCGTTTGGGCGGTTGTTGCGACCGAAATGTCCACGAAGCGCGCGAAACGTATTTTTTATTTTTACACCATTTGAATAACTTTAATGCGGTCTTCAACTAACAAAATGACATGTCGGTGACAGAAAACAAAGATGGCGTCTATGTCAAATTGACGTTTACTTTCCTGCGTCCCTATCGGACAATCCTTTAGATTTATAGTGCAGGGCTTCCAGATATCACTTATTTTTCTGAGAGACGGAACGTGAGGTATTGAGCCGCGGTTTCACTAGTCGTGACCTAAAATGAAACATCATGCACGGGACCGCATGATATTAAAAAAAATTGAACTTCAGTATATTTTTAATGACACCGTTGAGGGAAAAATGTTACATAGAAGACCCCCCCTAAAATGCGATCCGGTGTATATCCCTGTATAGTTTGAGTGCGAGCTCTAGCTCACTAATACGTTGAGCTAGAGGACAAACTCCTTCTGAGCTCATCGTATACTGGGTGAGATAAGTAACTCTATCCCCTAATTCTTAACGCGCTCTTGTGGTATGGAGCTACAGCTCATACAGCTCAGTATACGACGAATGCTTTGGGAGAAAGTTTGCTAGGGCGTCTCGTCTCGTTAGAAGGTGATGTGGCCTTACTCGATTTAAGCATATGTGACTTCTCTCTCCGAGAATATCCAACAAAAAAGGCGCGGAAAATGCTCTTAGGCATCCTTCTCACACCCTATTAGATTGTGCTACTATTCGCGACGTGTATAAACGAGCTCCAGGTGTATCTCCAACGGTGTGTTGTTGCTAACAGTCGCCATCCTGGAGACGTTATTTGTACTTTTTTGTGAAAAATCTCTTCCATCCCACAGCTTTGGAGAGCGGTAAAAAATGATTTAAGATTTTTTGCGGTGATTTCTAATTAGCTCTGTTAAAAAGTGACATAACCATGGCTAAAAATAACCATTAGGCTTATTTTAAAAAAAAATCTTAGCCCTAAGCCCGAGGGTTTAGTTGTAATTGCGATTGAAAGATCATCATCCCATTTTTTACGAAACTTCTGCAAATATCTCCGGAACTATAAAATTTCCGACCACACATACAGGGTGACTTTGAAGTTGAGTCATTAATTTTCAGATAAGGAAGATAAACCAAAATATGTGTGTAAAAATAAAAAAAAAATTAAAAAAAAATGTTATCTTGTTTTATAAAGTATCCTCCCGACAAGTATTTCAGCGCGGACCTGTATTTGATCGTGCGGTCTTGGAGCACGGGCATGCCGTCCCCTGTGAGGTCTTAAGTCACCTGATTCACGAGCCCTTTGTACTACATTAACAAAGGCACGAGGGGTTGGTTGCACTCGATTGGGAAACCGATCCGCATAAATCCGTGATGCCGCGGTAGCATTTTGTAAAGACTCCCTCCCCCCCGTAAATAAGAATCATGTCCACAAGTTCAGCATCTTCGTAAACATGTGCCATTTTTTATTTCGTTTGAGTCACTCAACAAACACCACTATTCACTCACGCGTTACCGACTGACACATTGACTGAATGCAACTGAATAAAATTGTAGTAAAAACATCGTGATAAGCGTTTCAAATTCTTTCGCTTTTTTGTTTCCGATGCGATGAACCGATAAGGCGGATGATATCCGTTGTTGCCAAACACGAGCACATAATATTATTATATTATAAACTTCTAAAGGGCTATAACTTTGTTACTTTAATTTTACCAGAAAAATGTTAAAGGAAAAAACATTTCTTCTGATCAGATCTACTCACTGTTAAAATGAATGACTCGACTTCGAAGTCACCCTGTATAAGGGGTTTATTCGATAGGTTTTGAGGCTCTCTATCACCTGACTTCCGTTAATCCACTACTAACTATAGGATATCTCTGGAATAATGTTTTTTTTCAGGTAGAACTCACGCAGACGAACCTTGGTTTTCAACCGGCAAGATGCGAATATCCAAGCAACATGACGCACACTCATGGTATGGGCAACAATGTGGAAGAATGAAGATTGTCTAACCTGATGCTGGTACGCATAGTACAGGACGAGTAGTCAAGGGAAAGAAGAAAATGTATTGCAAGGATTGCATTATTGTAAATTGGTTTTGTGAGTAAATATTTTTTGTTTCGTATGTTTCATTTATGAGCTACTACTTCCTAGTTGACGCACCTGTTCGGAATAATCTGATTTCACCTTTATATACAGAGTGCTTGAAAAATAGACAGAGATACTTTAGAGGGTTATTCCTTGTTAAAAATTATGAAAGAAAGTTTCTATAAACATGGGTACGGAAATGCAGTTTTCAAAATAAAATATTTTTTTATTAATATCTTAAAAATATTTACTCTGCTCTGTTAAAATTTGGCAATATCAGCTATATTCAGAGGCATATTTATCCATAAATGAATTAAAATTATTAGGGGGGGCACCTTAGCGAACATTATTGGGAAAAAATATATTTGTTGTTTGATTACGTATCTCAAAAAAAAAAGCAACTTCTTTGCCTGTTGCATTTTTTCGTACTTCACTTCGGAGAAAATATAATATGAAAACCGTTTTATTTCATGTCACTGGACAGAACTGGTTTATTAATTTTTGCTAAAAAAAATCACAAGTGCCTTGAAACACAGAAAATAAAAAAAATCTAGGAAAGGGTGTTATTGCAACTCTTCCATGACAAAGTACACTGCAACAAATTAATATTTTTTGTTTCAAATGTATCACCCTGTATCTTCAAAACTCTGCATTTCCAGACCCATGTTTATAGAAACTTTTTTTCATATTTTTAAGAAATAAACTCAAATTTTCACAAAAATTAACATACTTTGGAACGCAAAAAAAACAAAATTTGGAATTTAATTATATATTAAGAATTGTTCAAACAATGTTTACTCAAGGTGTCCTTTTTGAATAGATTTTTGCAAAATACTATATTTTTCCGATCAGATGCGAAGATTGATCCTGGATTATGTCGACTTCAATCTGATAAAATCGACTTACTTCATATTAAAATTTTCTGGATGGTAAAATGTCCTGACTTCTTTTTTGCATTTTGAATAGCAAAAAACAATTTTCGCAAAAATTAACATACTTTGGAACGGATTTTTTTGGAATTTGATCATCAATTTACGCTAATAAAATTTTGTAAAATCCGCAAATAGATCCTGGATTATGTCGACTTCAACTTGATACTTACTTCATATTAAAATTTTCTGGATGGTAAGATGTCCTGACTTCTTTTTTGCATTTTGACTAGCAAAAAACAAGCTCTCAAATTTTCGCAAAAGTTAACATTCTTTGGAACGGATTTTTTTTTTGAAATTTGATCATCAATTTACGCAAATAAAATTTTGCAAAATCCGCAAATAGATTCTGGATGATGTCGACTTCAACTTGATACTTACTTCATAATAAAATTTTCTGGATGGTTAAGGTGTCCCGACTGCTTTTTTGCATTTTGACTAGCAAAAAACAAACTCTCACATTTTCGCAAAAATTAACATACTTTTTTTTGTTTAAACAATTTTTACGCAAGTAAAATGTTGCAAAATCCGCAAATAGATCCTGGATTATGTCGACTTCAACTTGATACTTACTTCATATTAAAATTTTCTGGATGGTAAGATGTCCTGACTACTTTTTTGCATTTTGACTAGCAAAAAACAAACTCAAATTTTCGCAAAAGTTAACATTCTTTGGAACGGAATTTTTTTTGAAATTTGATCATCAATTTACGCAAATAAAATTTTGCAAAATCCGCAAATAGATTCTGGATGATGTCGACTTCAACTTGATACTTACTTCATAATAAAATTTTCTGGATGGTAAGATGTCCTGACTTCTTTTTTGCATTTTGACTAGCAAAAAACAAACTCTCACATTTTCGCAAAAATTAACATACTTTTTTTTGTTTAAACAATTTTTACGCAAGTAAAATGTTGCAAAATCCGCAAATAGATCCTGGATTATGTCGACTTCAACTTGATACTTACTTCATATTAAAATTTTCTGGATGGTAAGATGTCCTGACTTCTTTTTTGCATTTTGACTAGCAAAAAATAAGCTCTCAAATTTTCGCAAAAATTAACATGCTTTGGAACGGAACAAAATTTTTGGAATTTGATCATCAATTTACGCAAATAAAATTTTGCAAAATCCGCAAATAGATTCTGGATGATGTCGACTTCAACTTGATACTTACTTCATAATAAAATTTTCTGGATGGTAAGGTGTCCTGACTTCTTTTTTGCATTTTGACTAGCAAAAAACAAACTCTCACATTTTCGCAAAAATTAACATACTTTTTTTTGTTTAAACAATTTTTACGCAAATAAAATTTTGCAAAATCCGCAAATAGATCCTGGATTATGTCGACTTCAACTTGATACTTACTTCATATTAAAATTTTCTGGGTGGTAAGATGTCCAGACTTCTTTTTGCATTTTGACTAGCAAAAAACAAACTCTCAAATTTTCGCAAAAGTTAACATTCGTTGGAACGGAATTTTTTTTGAAATTTGATCATCAATTTACGCAAATAAAATTTTGCAAAATCCGCAAATAGATTCTGGATGATGTCGACTTCAACTTGATACTTACTTCATATTAAAATTTTCTGGATGGTAAGATGTCCAGACTTCTTTTTTGCATTTTGACTAGCAAAAAACAAACTCTCAAATTTTCGCAAAAGTTAACATTCTTTGGAACGGATTTTTTTTTTGAAATTTGATCATCAATTTACGCAAATAAAATTTTGCAAAATCCGCAAATAGATTCTGGATGATGTCGACTTCAACTTGATACTTACTTCATAATAAAATTTTCTGGATGGTTAAGGTGTCCCGACTGCTTTTTTGCCTTTTGACTAGCAAAAAACAAACTCTCACATTTTCGCAAAAATTAACATACTTTTTTTTGTTTAAACAATTTTTACGCAAGTAAAATGTTGCAAAATCCGCAAATAGATCCTGGATTATGTCGACTTCAACTTGATACTTACTTCATATTAAAATTTTCTGGATGGTAAGATGTCCTGACTTCTTTTTTGCATTTTGACTAGCAAAAAATAAGCTCTCAAATTTTCGCAAAAATTAACATGCTTTGGAACGGAACAAAATTTTTGGAATTTGATCATCAATTTACGCAAATAAAATTTTGCAAAATCCGCAAATAGATTCTGGATGATGTCGACTTCAACTTGATACTTACTTCATAATAAAATTTTCTGGATGGTAAGGTGTCCTGACTTCTTTTTTGCATTTTGACTAGCAAAAAACAAACTCACATTTTCGCAAAAATTAACATACTTTTTTTTGTTTAAACAATTTTTACGCAAATAAAATTTTGCAAAATCCGCAAATAGATCCTGGATTATGTCGACTTCAACTTGATACTTACTTCATATTAAAATTTTCTGGGTGGTAAGATGTCCAGACTTCTTTTTGCATTTTGACTAGCAAAAAACAAACTCTCAAATTTTCGCAAAAGTTAACATTCGTTGGAACGGAATTTTTTTGAAATTTGATCATCAATTTACGCAAATAAAATTTTGCAAAATCCGCAAATAGATTCTGGATGATGTCGACTTCAACTTGATACTTACTTCATAATAAAATTTTCTAGATGGTAAGATGTCTTGACTTCTTTTTTGCATTTTGACTAGCAAAAAACAAACTCTCACATTTTCGCAAAAATTAACATTTTGTTTAAACAATTTTTACGCAAATAAAATTTTGAAAAATCCGCAAATAGATCCTGGATCCTGGACATCAACTTGATAAAATCGAGTTAAAATTTTCTCGACGGTAACATTTCCTGACGATTTAACTTTTTTTGCATTTTGAGTAACAAAAAATAAACTCTTAAATTTTCATATACAAATTTATTTCATCATACACAGTACGTACTTCTTGCAATCATAACTGTATTCAATACTAAAAACAAGTACGTTTTATCACAAGCATAGCTTATTCAGTCAGTAGGTGTGAAAAGCGATTATCACTTCGCAAAAATAACAAATCCGTATAATAGTTTCAAAAAAAAAAACGATTCATCATTTTTTATTATAATGTGAAAGATTCATCGCCTTCAATAGCTGGCAAAAGTATTGATCAGAGATTATAAAATAGTGGAAATAAGAGGAACCACCTACTAACTGAAATTGACACATTAAATAAATTTTAAGCGACACAATATTAAATCAATAGATTAAAAAAGAACATTGTAAAAAAGGTAAAATCTTAGTCTTATAAAATCGTCGGTATAAGGAATAGTACGAATATCGTTGCACGAATAAAATCCTTCTGATGCTGTCATCTGTAAAAAATAATTGTTTTTGAAATTATGACTGGGTGTTCGAAAAATAGACGGGAATATCTTAGAGGGTCATTCCTTTAAGAAAAAAGAATACGTAAAAAAAGTTCTTATAAACATGGGTTGGATATTTTTACACAACAAATTGTCTTCGATGTCTCGGTCTGACCTTGCTCAACGCCATGGCCAAGGTGATAGACCCCTTTTCAATTCGATGTGAAAAGGGCATTATGGCCTTGAACATGATCTTCAAGGTCAAGTAAATATTTTCATCGGAATTGGGCGTTTTCCACTTTGATCTCAAATCGATACATCGAAAACAATTTGCTTTAGCAAAAGTGATCATGACCTTGACATTGACCGTAATCTTGGTCATTACCTTGACGTAATTTCCAAATGAAACCTCATTTTTACACTGGAAATGGAAAAGTCAAGCAATTTCGCGTACGAATGTGACCTGAGAGTCAAGGTCGTGGCATTTTAGATGCTATTTGAGATCACGGTCAGATTCGGACGCAAAATTTGCCGCTGAAGTTTTCTTTTTAAAATTTGGTTTGACCTTGACGTTAATAGTCAAGGCCATGGTCCAGGTCACCTTGGGCTGAGCCCTACAACCATCATGGCTGGGCTAACGAATATTTTTGATACAACAAATTATCTCCGATGTTTTGGTTTGACCTTGAAGGCCATGCTCAAGGCTATTGCCAATGTGATAATCCCCTTTTCAATTCGATGTTAAAAGGGGATTATTAACGTGGTTTTCAAGGTCAAGTAAATATTTTCATATAGAACCATCTCCTACATCGGAGTTGAAAAGCCGAAACCTACGTCCGCATGTGACCTTTCCCACGACCTTGAGCAAGACCATTTTAGCAAAAGTATCTGACAGCACAGCTGTGAAGTTTGTGGAGATCACCCAAAAGTGATACGACCTTGACATTGACCGTGATCTTGGTTTAAAATGACCTTCAAGGTCAAGTCGTAATTTCCAAAGGAAACCTCATTTTTACACTTTAAATCGTAAAAATCAGGCAATTTCACGTCCGAGTGTGATCTGAGAGTCGAAGGTCGTGGTGTTTTGGTTTGACCTTGACACTAATAGTCAAGGTTATGGTCCAGGTCACCTTGTGCTGAGCCCTACAACCATCATGGCTGTGCTGTCGAAGATTTTTGATACAACAAATTATCTTCGATGCCTTGGTTTGACCTTGAAGGCCATGCTCAAGGCTATGGCCAATGTGTTAATCCCCTTTTCAGTTCGATGTGAAAGGGGATTGTCACCTTGGCCATAGCCTTGAACATGGTTTTCAAGGTCAAGTAAATATTTCCATATGGCACCATCTCCCACATCGGAATTGAAAAGCGGAAACCTACGTCCGCATGTGACCTTTCCCACGACCTTGAGCAAGGCCATTTTAGCAAAAGTATCTGACACCACAGCTGTGAGGTTTGTGGAGATCACCGAAAAGTGATACGACCTTGACATTGACCGTGATCTTGGTCATTACCTTTACCATGATCTTCAAGGTCAAGTCGTAATTTCCAAAGGAAACCTCATTTTTACAGTGGACTCTCCGAATGTGACCTGAGAGTCGAAGGTCGTGGCTTTTTGGTTTGACCTTGACATTAATATTCAAGGTCATGGTCCAGGTCACCTTGGGCTGAGCCCTACGACCATCACGGCTGTGCTGTCGAATATTTTTGCTGGAACAAATTGTCTTCGATATCTTGATTGTGACCTTGAAATGACCTTGAAGGTCATGGCCAAGGTGATAATTCTCTTTTCAATTCAGATTTTAAAAAAGGGGGTTCCATTTGAAAATATTCACTCGATTTTGAAATGACCTTGATGGTCGTGGTCAAGGTCGCAATCATTTTGCCGTTTAGAAACCCCGAAGTAATGTTTAACACTTTTTTCCACGATACGTAGTTTTAAGAAATATTCAGTTGGACTGTTCAATTTTAGGGAAATGCAATCGGAAATGGTTAAGTTTGATAAACAGCGGACGCTCACCATACTCTCTATTAATCTTCTATCTCGAAATCTTCCAATTCTAGCTTTCTGGGTTGGTATTGCGCTACAAAGTGATACTTTGAACTGGCGTATTTGCTTTGAATCGCCTGCTGTTGCTTTCTTGGTGATTCTTCTAAGGTCTTATATTGCCTGAAAAATTTTGGAAAAAAATTCAAAATATCAGTTTCGATTCGCTTTTCGACAAACACTAGTTTTTGATAATCATCACAGACCATTTATTGCATGCTTGCGTCTAGCCAACATCGTTCATAAACTCTAAATTTGGAATTTCTCGAATTAAATTTTCTCAAATAACAGCTAACAAGATCCAATTGATCCAATCTAGCAGCTTCTATCAAAATGCACCAGGCTCTGATCAAAGAATTCAAGATTGACCTTGAACTTCACCTTGAGACTCACCTCCAATGTTATTTCAAGGTCAACTTTGTTTTTTGAATAGACCCTCTTTTGACACCACCAGTCGAAATAATGGAACATACTACGTCCGAATGTGTATTTTAATTTAATTTGAAGGTCATCGTCAAGGGTCAATTGAAGGTCGAATGTGTGAGGCTAGGAAAAATTCCCAGAAGTATTCCGTGATTATTGATGTGAAAGATTCCAGTGGTGACCTTGGATTCAACCTTGAACCTCGTACTCGAAATCATGTCGAGGTAACTTTTGACCTTGACTTTTTTAAAATACCGTACCAGAAAAAATACAGAGCCGTCCGTTACTTTTGTTACACGCGGTATATAAGTGAAAATGTAGATAACGGATTAAAAAAACCCGAAAAGTTGGACTGATTATGCGGTTCAACAAAAGTAATGCGTGGTTCAAAAAACTTTTATACAATTCCAAAATATTCAAATCGTCAGGTTTTCCATTGAAAAAACAAAAATATAACTCCGACTTTACGATATGACACAGGAACAAAAAAATCTTACCGTTTGATGACGGGACTTAGTTCTTTCAATGTATATCCGCTGAGTTGTTTCAGCTTCGTCGGCCACGGTGCCTTTTTGTCCTTTCGCACGTTGTATCTCGCCAATGCAATCGAAGCGGCCGCCAATTTTGAAGGAAACTGCTCTACGTAGTCGCTGCCTTCCAATAGCACCAAGTCGCTGATGTACTGAAAGTATAATATGAATCAGATTTCAGAAATTCTTTTCACTAAATTCTCTAAGCAATTCTATAAATCCTTTAAATTCTCTAAGTGTTTTAAATTCTCTAAATGCTCTATATTCTCTAAGTTTCTTAAATTTTCCAAATTCTCTTAATTCTATAAATCCTTTAAATACTCTGAATGATCTGAAATCTCTAAATTCTTCAAATTCTCTAAATTCTCTAAATTCTCTAAATTCTCTAAATTCTCTAAATTCTCTAAAGTCCTCTAAATTCTCTAAATTCTCTAAATTTTCTAAATTCTCTAAATTCTCTAAATTCTCTAAATTCTCTAAATTCTCAAAATTCTCAAAATTCTCAAAATTCTCAAAATTCTCTAAAGTCTCTATCTAAATTCTCTAAATTCTCTAAATTCTCTAAATTCTCTAAATTCTCTAAATTCTCTAAATTCTCTAAATTCTCTAAATTCTCTAAATTCTCTAAATTCTCTAAATTCTCTAAATCTCTAAATTCTCTAAATTCTCTAAATTCTCTAAATTCTCTAAATTCTCTAAATTCTCTAAATTCTCTAAATTCTCTAAATTCTCTAAATTCTCTAAATTCTCTAAATTCCTAAATTCTCTAATTCTCTAAATTCTCTAAATTCTCTAAATTCTCTACATTCTCTAAATTCTCTAAATTCGCTAAATTCTCTAAATTCTCTAAATTCTCTAAATTCTCTAAATTCTCTAAATTCTCTAAATTCTCTAAATTCTCTAAATTCTCTAAATTCTCTAAATTTCCTAAATCTCTAAATTCCATAAATTCTCTAAATTCTCCAAAATTCTCTGAATTCTCCAAATTCTCTAAATTCTCTAAATTCTCTAAATTCTCTAAATTCTCTAAATCCTCTAAATTCTCTAAATTCTCTAAATTCTCTAAATTCTCTAAATTCTCTAAATTCTCTAAATTCTCTAAATTCTCTAAATTCCATAAATTCTCTAAATTCTCCAAAATTCTCTAAATTCTCTAAATTTTCTAAATTCTCTGAATTCTCTGAATTCTCTGAATTCTCTAAATTCTCTAAAGTCTCGAAATTACCTAAATTCCCTTAATTCTCTATTATCTGTAAATCCTCTAAATTAACTAAATTCTCGAAATACTCCAAATTTTCTAAATTCTCCAAATTCTTTAAATTCTCCAAATTCTATAATTCTATAACTTCTCTAATTCTCCAAATTCTCCAAAGTCTCTAAATTTCCTAAATTCACTAAATTCTCTCAATTTTCCCGAGTCGATAGTCGATAAACTCTCTAAATCCCCTTAATTCTCCGTATTCTCTACAGTCTCTAAATTTTGCGAACTCTGTGAATTCTCTACATTCTCTAAGTGCTCGAAATTCTTTTAATTCTCTAAGTTCTGTAATTTTTATAAATTGTGTGAATTCTGTAAATTCTCTAAATTTTCTAAATTCTCCAAATGTTCCAAATGCTCTAAATTTACTAAATTCTTTACATTCTCTAAGTGCTCGATTTACGAAATTCCAAGCTCTTACGAATTTCCTAAATTTTCTGAATGTCCCGAATCTTCGTAAGCTTCATAGTTTTGATAACTTTTTTCCACTTTCTAAATTATCGAAACTTTCGGAATTATCCAAACATTCTGAAATTTCTATTTTTTTAAATTGTCCAAATATCATAAAATTCCTGAGTTATTTGCATCATCCGGACTGTGCGAATTTTCAGAGTATTTCGAACTCTCCGGATTTCCGGAATTTTCCGATATTCCGTTACAGTTCACTCACCATAGCAAAACACTCCGTAGCCCGATCGATTTCAGCGATCGAGCAGAACCGTTTGATGAACTCGCTGATCGTCGGCGGTCTGGTAATAAAGTTCAATACTTTCAAGATGAGTTTCTCCATTTTGAGCACCTGACCGGAGGTGAAAGCGTCTCCCGTCAAATACGACCATTCCGTGGCGTCCAACGGATAGTACTCCTCCATTTTGGTAGCGATCATCATCGCAGCGGCGCCAACAAGCTGGAACTTGGAGCGCACCTAGACAAGAAGACAGAAAGTGTCAAAAGAAGCATCGGTTTTGAGAATATAGAAAAATATTTCCGTCGCGTTGAGCTGAGAAAAAAATTGATTCGGAATCTGCGCACCAAGTTCGCACGGGAAACGTGTATTCGTTCAGATGAGATACACACTTGTAGGACAAAATTATCTTGGGGTTTTCATGCCTGACCGGGTCAAAAATCAAAAATTCTCTAAATGCTCTAAATTCTCTAAATTCTCTAAATTCTCTAAATTCTCTAAATCCTCTAAATTCTCTAAATTCTCTAAATCTCTAAATTCTCTAAATTCTCTAAATTCTCTAAATTCTCTAAATTCTCTAAATTCTCTAAATTCCTAAATTCTCTAATTCTATAAATTCTCCGAATTCTCTAAATTCTCTAATTCTCTAAATTCTCTAAATTCTCTAAATTCTCTAAATTCTCTAAATTCTCTAAATTCTCTAAATTCTCTAAATTCTCTAAATTCTCTAAATTCTCTAAATTCTCTAAATTCTCTAAATTCTTTAAATTCTCTAAATTCTCTAAATTCTCTAAATTCTCTAAATTCTCTAAATTCTCCAAATTCTCTAAATTCTCTAAATTCTCTAAATTCTCTAAATTCTATAAATTCTCTAAATTCTCTAATTCTCTAAATTCTCTAATTCTATAAATTCTCCGAATTCTCTAAATCTCTAAATTCTCTAAATTCTCTAAATTCTCTAAATCTCTAAGATTCTCTAAATTCTCTAAATTCTCTAAATTCTCTAAATTCCCTAATTTCTATCTCTAATTCTATAAATTCCTCCGAATTCTCTATTCTCTAAATTCTCTAAATTCCTCTAAAATTCTCTAAATTCTCTAAATTCTCTAAATTCTCTAAAATTCTCTAACTTCTCTAAATTCTCTTAAATTCTCTAAATTCCCTAAATTCTCTAAATCTCTAAATCTCTAAATCTCTAATCTCTAATTCTCTAAATTCTCTAAATTCTCTAATTCTCTAAATTCTCTAAATTCTCTAAATTCTCTAAATTCTCTAAATTCTCTAATTCTCTAAATCTATCTAAATTCTCTAAATTCTCTAAATTCTCTAAATTCTCTAAATTCTCTAAAAAATGCTTCACTTACCACTGATATCTGGCTGAGAAATCTGTCGATATAATTGACAGATAGATGGAAACTCTCATCTGCAAACTTGTATTCGTCACTAACGCTGGCCAACCAATCAATGAGGATGCTCCTGGTCGCCCAGCTGAGGTCGGATTGCAATGACATGTAGTTTGGTTTCGGTCGCGGGTAAGTCGCCTCTAAATCCTTGAGGTAATTCACGATGTCCTGTAGAGTTTCATTTTTACGTAAAAAAGCATAAAAAAGTAAGACAAACCCCAGGTTTTTTATCTCAAAAAACGAAGTGTGAACTATTTCTATTATTTTCATTTTAGGTCTTTTTCTCTGTCTACAAATATTTTGCTTCTGCTTAAAAAATATTGCCGCTGTTTCTGAGTAAACACCATTTTTACGAATACCAAAAGCAACTCACCAATCTGTATTCATGGTTATGGAGTAGATCTAGTGAAAAATCTACTTTATTTTCCTTCTCGGTTTTCTTTTCTGGTTTCTCCAAATCTGCTGTGGTTTCTGCCAACTGCACAAGAAGGTCTTTTGAGACATGATTCAAGGGCTCTTTAACTTCCCTCTAAAAAGATATGTTCATACGTGTAGTTTCTGCGGAGTTGCTCTATAGCGTATTTTCTGTTACACAATTTCGAAGCCGATTTTTTCAAATTATTGACAACGTAAGTTTTGAATTTTCTGGAGACGTGTCAGAGATATTGAGTCAAGAAATGGAAGATAATAATAACTAATTTGGACCAAACATTCACACAAAATTTTTTTCAAGAAATTGTTTGTTAAGAAATAATTGACGTAAAATTGAAAAACAACTCTTACTGATATTATTTACATGCGGTATAAAATTTACATATAAATCTCTTGATAAATATACAGTAAATAGTAATCTTGTTGACTAAAAACATGGAGTAGCTAATGGGGGTACAGTTGCGCAGGTAAATAGAAAATGGAACTTGGAAAGTTTGAAAATCCAAAGTATTTCCGGATTTACTCTAAGTCGTTTTTATTTTTTCTAGCTTTAGTCCGAGACAAAACTTTTCAAACATCCACAATGTCGACAAATTTCAAACAAATTACTCAATAACATTACCATTTTTTCTCTTCTATACGGTGAAGTAATTAGAATTTCAGCTCAGATTTTCGATACTAGAATCATCAAAACTTTTCAATTGATTTTTTTTGACAAATTTGTTTTTCAAATCATTCTCTTGTAGGCGCTTAAATCGGATATTCGAAAATTGGTGAATTTTGGACTTTGCGCTTTTTAAAAGCAATCAAGCACTGAAATAAAAAGAAAAGGGTCGATGAAGATTCAAAATACAATTCTAATACAAATTCAAAAATTTCATCTTGATAACTGAGTTATTTTCAGAACCTAAAACCGCGTACCTACTATTTTTATTTGGAAAAATAATGCCACTAATCGCTGCATCTCCGCCACTGGTGTATGTTAATTTCAATTAAATACTTCTGAATATGGACGATATTTAGGTAAATATATAATGTTTCATTTTTTGGTGCGATTTCTAGAGTAATTTTAATAAGTTTCGTAATAAAAACTCAATACGTTAGCAAATGTATTTTTTATATAAAACATCATTGTTTGTAGTTTTGTGCGAAAATCAAAATTTTGATGCTTCAATTTTTCAACCTCGATTTTGCGCTAAAAAAAATGATGTTTTCTCTGGGCGTAAATCAAAAATTCGCTTTTTCGCAAGACAAAAATTCGTTGTGTAACAAGCGAGGATCCATAAAATGGCGGTCATATCTTGCGTGTAAAATAACTAGCAATTATTAACTTTTACCTGTTTAGGTTTTTGGTTTTCCTTATTCTTCACAATCCTCGCGTTCTTCGCACCTGGTTTCATTTTGTTGGACACCTCAACCTTCAACCCCTGGACCTTCGCCTTATTGTCCAAAAAATTCTTCTTTTTCTTCTCGTTCGGCTCCGCTGCAGTGACTTTCTTCATTTTGTTCTCGTAGGGCCTGATATTTTCGGCATCTTCGCGTATTTTGAAAGTCGCCATCTTTCTCGAAAGTTAATATATTTTTTTAAATGATCGTTAAATTGTTGCGTTGAATGTTAACAAGCGTTTGAACGAGAAGGCAAATTCGGAGCTCGACAACACCAGAAATTCATAAAAACTCGAAGGCCAGACAGAAATGTCCGCTTTTTGTCAAATTTCTTTGCTTGTTTCTGGGGAGACGTACATGGTGTCGATCTAATTTTTCATGCTTCAAAAAAACATCCTTTTTCACCGACCATGTATTGATTTTTGCGCTATATAGCAGTAAAAATTTCAATCGGCGCAGCTTATAAAATCTGCGATTCAATACGATGAGGAAAATTAGATGAATATTTAAAAGGTAAACTATTTTGAATCAAACTTAGGGACTTTAGGAGCGCATGATTGGCACTCCGTAGTGTCAATGTTGGTATTGTGCGCTGTTGCCAGCAGTTCAAAGTTGCTGTATCTGCTACTAAGCTACAAATATAGGGAGTGTCTACTGAACCAACCTTTTTCAATTGAGTTCTTTGTGTTATTTCACTCACATGCTGCTATCCACCAGAAACACCTCTTTATTACCTATGTTTTCAAAATGATAATACAATAATGGTTATCTTAGCATTTCTTGGGAGGGCATGATTTAAATGAGACTTAAGCTATTCGTTCGTGGTCTTCTGATTGAGCGATTTTTTAGGAGCTGATTTAATACCATAACTATGGTCGAAAAGCCAAGATTATCGGGAATGGATTAAATGCGGATTTTACAGGTATTTGGCACAGGTAGCAAAAAGGACCTCTGGTAGGACACACGTAAAATCATGAATTTGTAACTTGTGTACAACTGTGTGTCGATATTAAGGTTGTGTTGTTGTAAATTTCCGCTTTCTTGGAGGTAAGTGTAATCAATGGCAGCTTTACGATCTTTTTCATTATTCATCCCAGATTGTGTTATTTGATTTTAATTTGAACTTGCATTAGATTTCTCAACAGAGAAATAGCTATTTGTAGCCTATATCCAAATTTTGTTAATGTACAGTTTGACGTCGGAAAGATTTTTCTTATATTTCGTGATGGAAAGGTGTTGATACTAATTGTAGACCCTGATTGATATCCTGGTTGTCATGGCAGCATTTTTCAAGGTAGTTAAAATGCAAGCATACGTTTTTTGAATCATTAGTAGCTAAATGTCAATATGAGCTAATTGCCTCTCGAAATTTTAGATACCTAGAATATATGCGAAAAGGGCAGCTCATCGAGAGATATAAAAAAAGTATCCTAAAATTATAAAACTCACTTTTTGTGTATATCCAAATAGGTATGAACTGATAGGATAAGTAGTCCCAAAAACTTTTTTGGGGATAAAAATGTCATCATAATGAGACATTTCACCACTAACAAATAATTTTTTATTGCAGAAAAAAGTCAAAAAACGTTGATTTCCACATTTATTTTTTACTGGAAAAGGCATAGTGGTAAATCTTCAATAATAATCAAAACTTATAAAGATCGATTTTTTGTTAGCTAGGCTGGTCTTTATTTTATATGTTAAAATAAAAGCATACATTTTTTGTAGGATTCGTAGTTAAATGTCAATATTACCAAATCGCCCTTCAAAATTTTCGATATTAGACTAGGACTAGAAGATAAGCGAAAAAATGTAAAAAACATTTTGGGGCTAAAAAAACATCAAAATGGGACAATTCGCGGCGTAACGGTAAATTTGTTATTACAAAAAAGAAAAACGTCAAAAATCGTCGATTCTACATTTACATATTTGTTTATTGGATAATACAGAGCGATAAATCTGCAATTATAACCAAAAGTTAAAGATCGATTTTCGGTTAGCTGGCTTGGTCTATATTTTTACTGGGAGATTATAATTTTGTTCTAGGAATTAATACAATACTATAATTAGTGAGGAATTTTCTGAACCCATCAACTACCCATTTCCCAGGTAACAAAAAGGACTCCTAGTAGGAGACAGGTCATAACATTGGTTTTAACATCATTCGGGTACTAGACCTGGTGTGTATCATTATTAGTTCTTTCTGTGCAGTAGAGTGCAGTTTATCGTGCTTATTTTGTAAATTTCTGATTTCATGGGTAAGTTTTCGCATTTTTTTGTCAGTATTCATCCCAATTTGTATTACTTGTCTTGAAACTCGGATCAAATTTTTCAATAAACAAAGAAATATTATTTGCAGTGATATTCTTTTTTTAAGTAAATTTTGACAAATAAAATATTCTTTGAGTTTCCTTTTTAGAGAGATGTTTCTAGATACCAATTGTTGGACCTTATCGATGTTTTGGTTGCCATCACTGCGTTTTCCAAGGTAGTTCAAATAAAAACATACATTTAACAATATCATTATTAGCAAATTTCCCGGGAGAATAAATGTGTCGGAGAAATCCTGTAACAACAGCTTTTTTGCAATCTGCGGTGTGTTGGGTTTAGCGTTTCTCTTGGATTAACTTGATTCAAGGATTCAGAATCTATTGTTATATACTTCGCGTCAAAACAAATATAAGCATTCGATCGCCGCTTCGATGCGGAGTAAATGAGATTTGAATACATTTTAGGAGCGTATTTGAGCTCTGAATAAACCGTTTGAAGGAATTCCAAACTCTTTAGATGCCACATTCCTATATTCAAACAATCATGTGCTTTTTCGCTAACCTCTTTTGGTAAAATAAAAATATTTGTTGATAGATAACGTTTCATCACAGTCCGTCATTTTGCGCTTAATGGACACGATAGGTAAATGAGTTCGGTTCAGTAGCCACTTCCTGCGTCTTAGGAAAATTGATCTGTAAGCACGGCAACACTGTTTATATTTGACATGTTAATTGTCATGTCAAGTCTAGATGGCGCTAGTAGCGGTGAAATGGCGACGCATAACACTTTCTCGTGTGAATTTTTTGCCGAAAATACGATGAATTATGCCATATTATAAAGAAAACAAACTTTCTAGCAAGGGTTTTGCTTAGAACGACCTCTTGCTGTTTTTATTTTTGGTACAGAACGTTATAAAAGGTGATTTATTTGCGATAATCTGTCGGCATTTCGATTTGGTGTGTGTGTGTCTCGTGTACGCTTTTTCGAAGAGAACCGCTGTTTGTATTACATATTTCTCGTTGTTTTCAGTGAGTTGTGCGCGTAACATATTATGTCTGTACATTACAAGTTCAAATCTGCACTGGAATATGATACGGTTACTTTTGACGGTCTGCATATCTCTGTGAAGGACCTGAAAAATGCCATCATCCAGCAAAAGCGGATAGGGAAAAGTACAGATTTCGATTTGCAAGTTACGAACGCTCAGACTAAAGAAGGTGAGTCATATTTTCATGCTTTTCAACCAGTTTAACAGGGATGTCTCCTAAGCATAGGGGTTGCGATAACTTGTACCATCCTTGTGCGTATAACGAAGAATGGCCATGTTACACAATCAGAATTTACTTTATTTCGTGAAATGCGATATTTATTGACCATGTAGCCTGGATTTCAGTAATTATTGATTTATGAGGTTATTCAGAAATCCATAGACTCTGACCGAATGATCAGTAAATGGTAAACACTGTTTCTTTTGTAGCTAGTAAGTACTAATTTAGCCTCCATAATTTAAGAGTATTTTCATCATATATTGTTCTTTACTTAGTCACAAATCACAACTTTTCCAACCATTCCTGAAATCCAGTACCATCACTGAACATCCTGTAGATTTTTCATGATTCATTGCTGACGCTACCTGGTAAAGTGCAAATTGATAGTATCACATTTGTTATGTCAAATTATTTGCTATATTCACAATTATTTTTTTTCTTATCTATAAGAATTGCATGATACATGTATTAAATAAATGCTATAATAAAAGTCTGTAGAAATTCCCTGTTATCTTTCTTTTTGAACAATACTTTTTTCTAACATTTTGTGTATTTTTAAACTTTGAAAGCATCATAGTGATTTACCCTCTAACGACACCATTTTATTGAAATTTGTTTGTGTTTGAAATTGATGTTAGGAACTTGAAAACACATTTTTTTGCAATATTTTTATCAGTCTATTGATTGATGTCAGCTTTGTCTCAGTAAATCGGTAATAAAATACCACACAACATTAATATGAAATTTGTGGCTTTCATTATTTCCTCAAGTATATCTTTCTGTTGCTTATGTAAATCTGCATTTACCTATTGACATTTCATATCTGCAAAGCAATTTGAATAAAAGATATTGTATCACAATCTACTTGTTCAGACAGTAGAAGACATACATAATTGTAAACCATTTTCAAAGCTTAAACATCGAAAATCTCTTTATTCTTCCAATATTAATTTTCTATCTGACCAAAAAGTGCAAATTGATAGTATCACATTTGTTATGTTAAATTATTTGCTATATTGACAATAATTTGTTTCATATCTATAAGAATTGTATGATACATGTATTGAATAAATGCTATAATAAGAGTCTGTAGAAATTCTCTGTTATCTTTCTTTTTGAACAATACTTTTTTCTAACTTTTTGTGTATTTTTAAACTTTGAAAGCATCATAGTGATTTACCCTCTAACGACACCATCTTATTGAAATTTGTGTTAGAAATTGATGTTAGGAACTTGAAAACACATTTTTTGCAATATTTTTATCAGTCTATTGATTGATGTCAGCTTTGTCTCAGTAAATCGGTAATAAAATACCACACAACATTAATATAAAATTTGTGGCTTTCGTTATTTCCTCAAGTATATCTTTCTTTCGCTTATGTAAATCTGCATTTACCTATTGACATTTCATATCTGCAAAGCAATTTGAATAAAAGATATTGTATCACAATCTACTTGTTCAGACAGCAGAAGACATACATAATTGTAAACTATTTTCAAAGCTTAAACATCGAAAATCTGTTTATTCTTCCAATATTAATTTTCTCACCTAATACCGTTGAGTTTGTCCTTCTTTCCAGTATATCAAGATGAGAATGTTCTCATTCCAAAGAACACCTCCCTGCTCATAGCTCGGATACCAGTGATTGCTCAAAAGCAGAAACAGTGGGAAGGGTATAGTGGCGACAATACCCCACCAGCTAAATTGGATGAAGGAGGACCCATAACAAAAGCAACAGATTTGTCCAGTCTAGATGCTCCTGAAGATGATAAAATCAAGGCTATGATGTCACAGTCCACTCAGGATTATGATCCTAGCAAGTATGTTCCGATTTTTAATAGTATGATCCCTCAATTGTTAGGAGAATAACGAAATTGATGGACAGCTTTTTGATGTTGTATAAAAATGCAATTTTGTGAATAATTTTATAGAACAAACTGAATGATTTTGGTTGAGGAATCATTGAAACTATTATTTGTTGATCAAGTAAATTGCAAAAATGTTTCACAGTAAAAAACATTTTATATGAGTCTGTGTTGATTATAGTTAATTATTTTATTGTGATTTTTTTTTTCAGTTACCAGAAGATAAGAGGTGCAAATCAAATGGGACCAGTGCCTCCTAATTACAAGTGCTACAAGTGTCATCAAGGAGGTCATTGGATTAAGGATTGTACATTTTCTCTAGGACCTGTAAGTAAAAAAAATATATGATGCAAACTAATTTGAAACAAGTGCTAAAACTTGCTAGAAAATCTGCTACATACCTTGGAACTTTTTTTGGATTGTTTGGATTTCTTTCTGTACCGATGATGGTTTTTTTCAAATTCGCGTGTATAAAAAATTGTAATATACTGGAGCAGAGTTAGATGGTTCAATATAAGACAAATATGGGATAGAAATTTTGTTAATTCTATGGAGATTCCTGGTTGTAGGACCCGATAGAAATAAAGAAGAGTACTGGTATTCCTAAAAGTTTCATGGTACCTGTTGATGGTCCCCAAGTACCAGGAGCAATGATGACGCCAAATGGACAGTACGCTGTACCACTTCTAGATCATCAGGCTTATAACCAAATGGTAAATAAATCCTAATCAGATTTGATGTATTTTTTTATTTTCAAACAATATGATTACAAAGTATATTGTATAATCTTTTTATTGTTTTAGGTTCCTCCGGCCCCAGCAGCTGAGCCAAAACCGGAAATTCCAGAAGACTTAATCTGCAGCATTTGCAATGATCTGTTGACGGATGCTGTGATGATTCCATGCTGCGGCAACAGCTTTTGTGATGAGTGTATCAGAAGTGTGCTTTTGGAAAGTGAGGACCATGAATGTCCTGATTGTCATGAGAAGGATATTTCACCCGACACACTCATTCCTAATAGGTAAGATGTGTTGAAAAACTAGAAATATATTATTGCAGCATATTTTAATGGATTTTGGATTTATTAAATTTTTTGTTTCAGGTTTATAAGGACATCAGTAGGCAAGTTCAAAAACACAACTGGATATGTAAAAAAACCTATTGATAGGCCTTCTAGGTATACTGCAATTCCTCAGGTGAGCGGCTTGTACAATAATTTTTTAAAATTGTAAATTTTCAGCAGACCCTTGAAAAATTAATATTGCAACCCTTGAACCTTGAAAAATACGAAAATTCTTAAAATCTCGACACTTAATTTGAAAATTTTGAAAAAAGAACTTTGAAAATTTTTGCAATCTCGCAAAAATTTTTAACACCTGGAATATTTTGGAAATTTTGAAGAATTTGGAAATGGAAACTGAAAGCTTGAAAAATTAAGTGATCTGCCTTTCATGAAATTATAAGTTCTTGAAATGTCTAAAATATTGAAAAAATTCAATATTTTGGGTATTTTCATAATCTTGAAACCAGATAATTTTCAACATTTTGAAAGTTGCTAAAATCCGGAAATTTTTGTAAGCTTTGAATATATTGAAAATTTTGAAAATATGTATTTTGAAAACTGAAAATTTTAAGGATTTTGAAACTTGAAAACTGTTTTTTTTATTTTTTGAAAAATTAGGAGCTCCTCAAACTCCAAAAATTTTGAAAATCATGAAATCTAAGAATTTTTAAACATACGAAAATTCTGAAAGTTCTTAAAAAGCAAAAAACATAAAAGTCTGTAGAAATTCTCTGTTATCTTTCTTTTTGAACAATACTTTTTTCTAACATTTTGTGTATTTTTAAACTTTGAAAGCATCATAGTGATTTAGTCTCTAACGACACGGTTTTCTTGAAATTTGTTTGTGTTTGAAACGGATGAATTTTGAAAATTTTTGCAATCTATGCGTTGAAATCGCAAAAATTTTTAACCCTTGGAAAATTTTGAAGAATCTGGAAATGAAAACTAAAAACTTGGGAAATTGAGTGATCCGCCTTTCAATGTTGAAAATTTTAAGTTCTTAAAATGTCTGAAAAAATTCAATATTTTGGGTATTTTCATAATCTTGAAACCAGATAATTTTCAACATTTTGAAAGTTGCTAAAATCCGGAAATTTTTGTAAGCTTTGAAAATTTTGAAAAGTATTTTGAAAACTGAAAATTTTGAGGATTTTGAAACTTGAAAACTGTTTTTTTTATTTTTTGAAAAATTGGGAGCTCCTCAAACCTCGAAAATTTTGAAAATTATGAAATCCGAGAATTTTTAAAAATACGAAAATTCTGAAAGTTCTTAAAAACGCAAAAACATGAAAAATTTAAATGATTTGAAAGATTTAGAATATTGTGAAAATTTTTAAAACAATATTGAAAAATTTTGCAATCTCTTTAAATCGCAAAAATTTCGAAAATGTTTAAGAATTTGAAAATGAAAACACTTTAGGAAATTGAGTTATTTTCATTTCAATGTTGAAAAATTTTTAAACTTGACAAACATCCAATATTTTGGAAAATCTTAATATCTCGAAAACTGTGAATTTTGAGGAATTTTTAAAGTTCCTAAATTCAGAAATTTTTTAAAACTTTGAATATTATCAAAATTTTCAATAGTTGGAAGCACTTGGAACCTCGAAAATTTTGAAAACTGAAAATACCGAAAAACTAAACTCTAAATATCTTGGAAATGTTGAATATTTAGAAAATTTTGGCAACTGAGATTTTTGAAATATCTTGAAATCGACTAAAATTTCAAAAACCTGAATATTTTCAAAATGTTGAAAATTCCGAGGATTACTGAAAAAACATCCTAAAAATTCTCAATCTATTGGAAATATTTATTTGAAATCTGAGAATTGATCTGCACTCAGCCCTCAAGGGTGAACTATAAAAGTAAAACGTTTTCATTCCAAATGAAACGGTTTTACAATCTGTCTACTAATACTGAAACATTGGTCGTCGATATCATTTTTTTATCTTTGCAGAAAAGTCCACCTCAAGTGCCAGAATCGACAGAAAAGCTACCAGCAGAGCATGGAACAGTTATTTCTGAAGCTGATTCTACAGAACACACTAAGAATAATCAGGTATTTCAGGCGTTTATTCGATTATTACAACAAAGGTTTTTGTATGGTACAATTCAATAATTATTTTTTTATTTCAGGATGCTGACAAAGATGAGGGACGCAAATTTATCTCTGAGGAGGGTCCACCCGGTGTGTCGCCTAGAAACTCGCCTAAAGAGAAAACACGAAGGCTGACTCCACCTAGGGAACATAGAGAAAGTGAGTCTCGTAAAGTAGATGCATAGACGATTTTTCGAAAATATTGAAAATTTAAAATTTTTGTCAATTTCGTGAATGTCTGATATTGGTCTATTTTAGGGTCTAGTAAGCATAAATACAGGGATAAAGATCGAGAAGATTCGCCGAGAAGAAGTTCAAGGTCGAATAGGTCACCAACTTACAAGGAGCCACGGTAAGATATCGACGATAATAAACCAACCAATACTTCAATTTATGATTTTTTCTTGATGTTCTTTGCCGTTACAGTGAAGGGAGATCTCTTACACCAACTGTGGACGAGCCGTCTAGGTCACACTTTGCTAGGTCTGCAGAATATAATAGTTCAGCTCCACCTCCCGGCACTATACCTCCTGTCATAGGCGGAGTTGCTTCACAGTTGCAGGTAACATTCTTTTCGCGAATAATAATTCTATTATTTGACCCGGTGTTGCAGAAAATCACGATTTTTTTTAATCAAAAAAAATTTTTTTTATCGATTAAATCGTGTTTTTTTTTATTTTTATCAATTTGGACTGTTTTTCCTTGAATATGGCAATAAAGAACTTCGAAACAACTTATTTTCATTATTTTTCGCTGTTTGCCCAAAAATAATTTTGGCTCAAGTTTATTAAATCGTTGATATAGACTATGAATAGAATCGGGCCTAATACTGATCCTTGAGGTACTCCTGTGTTTATATTTAATTTATTTGAAATATAAGAATGTCTTCTGATAAGTACTTAACCTACAAAAGAAAAACGAACATTTTCGGAAAGTGGCAACTTTTGAAAATATTGCAAATTATGAATTTTTTTAAAATTTAGAATTTTATAAAATTGCCAAATTGAAAATTGTGAAAGCTATGAAATCTTTAATAATTTTGGATATTTAAAAAAATTGGAAATCCTGAAAATCATATTTTCGTAAATTTCAAAAAACGAGACTAGAAAATATTAAATATGAAATTTTAGTAAATTGATAGATATTGAAAATTTTGTAAATTATGAAAATATTGAAAATTGCCAAATTTTACGAATATTACGAAATATTACGAAAACTACTGAAATTATGAAAATATGTTTTTCATAATTTTGGGAATTTTTAAAAAAAATAGAAATCTTGAAAATCATGAAATGTTCGTAAATTTAAAAAATGAAACTTGAAAATTTGGGATATTATGAAATTTTCGAAATCAAAAAATGCAACTTCTGAAAATATTGCAAATTATGAAATTTATTAAAAAAATTTAAAGAAATTGCAAATTTGGTAAGTTATGAAAATATAAAAAAAACGAAATTTTGGAATATTTCGAAAAATTATGAAAATATGTTTTTTATAATTTTTTATTTTTATCAATTTGGACTGTTTTCCTTGAATATGGCAATAAAGAACTTCGAAACAACTTATTTTCATTATTTTTCACTATTTGCCCAAAAATAATTTTGGTTCAAGTTTAATATATTCTTGATATAGACTGTGAATATAATCGGGCCTAATACTGATCCTTGAGGTACCCCTGTGTTTAATTTATTTGAAATATAAGATGATCTTCCCTTAAGTACTTAACCTACAAAAGAAAAATGAACATTTTCGGAAAGTGGCAACCTTTGAAAATATTGCAAATTATGAAATTTTTTGAAACTTTGAATTTTAAAAAATTGCCAAATTGAAAATTGGGCTTTGATAATTTTGGATATTTAAAAAAAATTGAAATCCTGAAAATCATATTTTCGTAAATTTCAAATAATAAAAACAGAAAATATTAAATGTTATCAAATTTTTGAAACTTCAAAAAAAAATGCAACTTCTGAAAATATTGCAAATTACAAAATTTTTAAAACTCAAATTTTAGAAAATTGATAGATATTGAAAATTTTGTAAATTATGAAAATATTGAAAATTACCAAATTTTGGAATATTACGAAAACTTATACAATTATGAATATATATTTTTCATAATTTTCTGAATTTAAAAAAAATATAAATCCTGAAAATCATGAAAATATCGTAAATTTTAAATAATGAAACTTGAAAATTTTGAATATTTATTAAAAAAAATATAGAAATTTCAAATTTTGTAAGTTATGAAAATATTAAAAAAAAGAAATTTTGGAATATTACGAAAACTTCGAAAATTATGATAATACATTTTTTATGATTTTTTACTTTTATCAATTTGGATTGTTTTTTCCTTGAATATGGAAATAAAGTACTTTGAAACAACTTATTTTCATTATTTTTCCCTATTTGCCCAAAAATAATTTTGGCTCAAGTTTATTAAATCGTTGTTATAGACTCGGGCCTTCCTTGGGGTGTTTATATTTAATTTATTTGAAATATAAGAGGACCTTCCGGTAAGTACTTAACCTACAAAAGAAAAACAAACATTTTCGGAAAGTGGCAGCTTTTGAAAATATTGCAACATTTTTTAAAACTTTGAATTTTAAAAATTGCCAAATTGAAAATTGTGAAAGCTATGAAATCTTTGATAATTTTGGAAATGGAAATCCTGAAAATCATATTTTCGTTAATTTCAAAAAACGAAACTAGAAAATATTAAATAGTATGAAATTTTTGAAAACCCAAATTTTAGAAAACTGATAGAATGAATCATGAAATTTTCGTAAATCTAAAAAAAAAATGAAACTTGAAAATTTTGATTATGAAATTTTCAAAACTCTAAAAAAATGCAACTTCTGAAAATATTGCAAATTATGAAATTTATCAAGAAAGAAAATTGATAGAAATTGCAAATTTTTAAATAATGGAAATATTAAAATACGAATTTTTGGAATATTACGAAAATTATGAAAATATTTTATAATTTTGTAAAATTTTAAAAATTCGAATGTCTTCGAAATCATGAAATTTTCTCTGACGATAGTGATGACATGGTACGGTGAGGCTAAGGACTTATCGGACCTCCCTCGTAATGACTTGATAATTTTACAATTTGGGATCGATTATTTAATCATTTGAGTGTACCACATTTGTTTAATTTTTTTAATATCATGATTACGCTTTGGAAAATTCGCAAAAATGTATCGTTCAAGCGTAATAAGAATTATTAACAAATACTTAGTATTCATTTTGATAGATATATTTGTTTCTTTCAACAGACCATTCCGACGACGTACTCTAGTCCAGGCGGCCTGCCGCCTCCGATGAACAGTTACCCGCCCACGCAGGGTCCGCCGCAGCCCAATTTCAGGTTACCGCCCCCCGGCGTTGCCGCACCGCCGCCTTATATGCCTCCAGGGTATGATTGTAACATTATCCGTGAGGAATGTGCATGCTGATTCTTGTATTAGCTCCTCTAACATTCGTAGCTGTAGTGTAGTTGTGTTTTTAGAGATTTTGTTATCATGTTCGTCGCTTTTTTTACGAACTGATGACGTTGCAAGGGATGTTGAAGAAAATATAAGAGATTAATAATTATGGGCGAAGCTATAGAGCTTTGAGCGTTAATTATCAAAAAATGTTGAAAAGTAAAAGAATGACAGGTGTTTGAGTTATGCTGCGTTTCGGGAAAAATGATGTGATGCCGACAATTTGGATATTTTATTTTATTATATTGCAATTTTTCCACAAAAAAAATGCTTTTTCTTTAGACCCTGCTACTCACACTGCATGCCTTTTCATTGCATGATACCATTTAACGCCGATAATGTTACACGTCTTGCTAACATATAAGGCTGTCTTTTTGAGAGCAAATTAAGCATTATTGGATTTTTTTCATGCAGACCGTTTCCGATGCAACCGAGGCCAATGTTCGATGCGAGTAGACCTCCGATGGGTGGTCCTCCTCAGTTCAATCCCACTTATCCTCCGGGATCAAGGAGGGACTATGGACGAGGTCGCAGAGACAGGACGCCACCAGGGTAGGTATATTTTTCTGATTGTCCAGAATTACTCGTTCTAGATATGTTGCGGTCAAAAAAATTATTGGAAGAATTTTGAAAATGCAAAAATTAGAAAAAAATGGAAAATCGAAATATTCTTGGAATTATAAAAATTCTGAATAGTTTGACAATTTTTAAAATTTCGTAAACGAGGAATTTTGGGACGCTTAAATTTTGAAAAATTTGAGAAAATTCATAAATTTAAATTTTTGGAAAATTTAAATAACGAAAATTTTGGATATTTGAAACTTGAAAATTTTGGTTATTTTTAAAAAACTCGGAAGTTTCGAAAATTGAGTTTTATTTTTGATAACTGGAGATTTTGAAAAATTTGGTAATCGTCACATTATTAAATTTTCTAGATTTGAAAAAACTTGAAAATTATTTAAATATACTTTTTTGCAAAGTCAAAATGTTTAAAATATTGATAATTGTAAATATTTTGAAAATTGAACAAATTTTCAATACATGTTTAAAAAAATGAAAGTATGGAATTTTTGAAAAAATGGAAAATCTAAATATTCTTGGAATTATAAAACTTCTGAATACTTTGACAATTTTTAAAATTTTGAAAACGAGGAATTTTGGGACCCGTAAATTTTGAAAAATTTGAGAAAATTCATGAATTTAAAGTTTTGAAAAATTTAAATAATGAAAATTTTGGATATTTGAAACTTGAAAATTTTGGTTATTTTTAAAAAACACGGAATTTTCGAAAATTGAGTTTTATTTTTGAGAATTTTGGAGATTTTGAAAAATTTGGAAATCGTCACAATATTAAATTTTCTAGATTTGATAAAACTTGAAAATTATTTAAATATATGTTTTGGCAAAGTCAAAATGTTTAAAATATTGATAATTGTAAATATTTTGAAAATTAAGGAAATTTTGAATACATATTTAAAAAAATGAAAGTATGGAATTTTTGAAAAAATGGAAAATCTAAATATTCTTGGAATTATAAAACTTTTGAATACTTTGACAATTTTTAAAATTTGTAAACGGGGAATTTTGGAACTTTAAATTTTGAAAAATTTGAGAAAATTCATGAATTTAAAGTTTTGAAAAATTTAAATAATGAAAATTTTGGATATTTGAAACTTGAAAATTTTGGTTATTTTTAAAAAACACGGAAGTTTCGAAAATTGAGTTTTATTTTTGATAATTGTGGAGATTTTGAAAAATTTGGTAATCGTCACATGATTAAATTTTCTAGATTTGAAAAATTATTTAAATGTTTTTGTCAAAATGTTTAAAATATTGATAATTGTAAATATTTTGAAAATTAAACAAATTTTGAATACATGTTTAAAAAATGAAATTATGGAATTTTTGAAAACTGAATTTATGAAAAAATTCAAGAAATTTTTTTGTTTTAATTATGAGAATATTAAAAATTGCGAAATTATTGAAAATTATGAAAATTTTGAAAGTCATGAAAGTTTTTATAATCTCGGATATTTGGTAATCCTAAAAATTATGAAATTTTTAAACAATGAAAATATTGAAAATTTAAAAAAATTAGTACCCTTATTAATATTTAAATTATGAAAAATGTTAAAATTATGGATATTCTGAAAATTACGAAATTTTTGTAAATTACATAAAATGTAATTATGATAATTTTGCAAATTGTAAAAATACTGAAAATCACGAAACGTTTGATAATCATGGAAATTAAAAACATTGAAATTTTCGAAAAAATAAGAATTATATTGGAAATTTTAAATACCCTAAATAATATTAAAATTATGAAAAAATTGAATATTTTGAAATTTGACAAAATTAAAAAAATTGAAGATTGTCAAATTTAAATAATGAAAATTTGAAACTTTAAAATTTTGGTTATTTTGAAAATTTTTAAAATTTGGAGATTGGTGGCATGTCCTTGGCAATGTGTTCTTGTTCCTGGGCAAATCTGATCGGATTCCTTTCAGATTGATAGACGATCCCCTGGCAGCGTTCAATCGTATGCTGCGCGAGAAGGACGAGCAGAAACGCAGGCAGTTTCGCAGGATGAGACGCAGTTTTAGCAGGAGTCGGAGTCGTAGCGGTAGCAGATCGCCGCCCCCTATAAGGCGGAGGCAGAGATCAAGGTCGCCGATAGGCGGGAACAGGGGCCCGCCGAGGAGAGGGAGCAGGTCCAGATCGAGGTCTAGGTCGTTCTCGTTGAGCAGGTTAGTATTTTTATGTTTTTTGTTTGGATAACGGATACTGTTCAAACGAAGCTAAGGTCCACATTTACGATCTACCCTCCAGTGATCCTCGAGTGGAGATTTGAAATTTTTATTTTACAGTAATTTACAAGTTTAATATTTTCACTTTTGAAAAGCGAGAATTTTATAAGCTTTGAAAATTCTTCAAATTTCGTTTTTTTTAAATGGTCAAGCTATGAAAATGAGAAAATTTAAAATTAGCAACATTTTGAAAATTTAGAGATTTATAAAAAACTGTATTTTAAAGAAATACGAATTTTTGTTAAATTATGAAAATTACGAAATTTTTGAAAATTATGACAATTTTGAGTACTGAAATTTTCGAAAGTAATATAAATGAAAATATTATGATTAAAAAAATAAATTTTCAATACACTGAATAATTATAAAATTATAAAAAATTTGAAAATAAAAAACACGAAATTTTTGAAAGCTAAATTTAAAAAATCAATGTGGAAAATATTGAAAATCACGAAATTTTTGATAATTTTGGAGATTCTATGAATTTTTCTATGAATGGTACTTGAAAATTATGAAATTTTTAAGATTAATAAATTGAAATCATGACATTTTAAAAAACTCAAAAATTTAAAAAAATTGAGAGAAATTGAAAATTTTGGAAATTATGAAAATATTGAGTATAAATTTTTAATAGAAAATATTGCAAATTATGAAAATATTGAACATTACGAAATTTTTTAAAATTACAAAGTTGGTGAGTCATGAAATTTTGAAAATGAAACTTTGAAATTATACAATTTTCTAAAATTTAAGAATATGAAAATATTAAATAATATTACAATTATAAAAAAATTGAAAATTATAAATATTTTGAAAAATTCGAAATTTTCAAAAATTAGAACAAAATTGAAAGGAATTGATAATTTTTATAACTATAAAAATATTGAAAATTCCGAAATTTTTGAAAATCAAGGAAATTTCAATAATTTTGGAGATTTTAAAAATTTTTGAAATCCTGAATATTATGAAAATTCGAAAATAATAAAATTATAAAATTTTTGAAAACTCTTAATTTAAAGAAAATTGAAATTGAATATTTCGAATGTCATGAATTTTTGATGATTTTGAAAATTCTGAAAATAATAAAATTTGCGAAAATCTTAAAAAATAAAAGTTTTGAAGATTTAAAGAAAATAATATTTTTGCAATACCCCGAATAATATTGAAATTATGAAAAATTTGAACATCCTGAAAAATCCTCAAGATATGAAATCTGAAAATCTCCACTTGAGGGTAATTAAGGGTGGTGTAGAATCTGGAGATTGATCCACCCTCAATTGGCACTCATCCCTCAAAGTTTAACTAAATGCGGGCCAAAAAGGTAGAAACATTCGTCGGATTCTTCCTTGAGACATTTTTATGGCGTGAGCGCTACCTTTCTTCTTCCCTCTTTTTCTCAAACTTCATATCCAGAATCCGGGCAACCAAACCGACTGACCTACAACACTTTGACTATATATATACTTTTCTGACATGCATGGACATTTGACCGCCTTACCCTTAATTTAAAGCTATTTACGCGCATGTCACATTTATTTTGCCATCGGTGTGCGTGAAATACAAAAGGGTGCCTGCCGTGTGTGATTGCAGGTCCCGTAGCGGGTCGTTCACCGGCAGCCGTAGAGGCAGCCCGCCGCCTCCTTACAGATCGCCCCCGAGAAGGGGATCGCCACCGCCGCCAAGGAAAGCGTCTAGGTACCGATCGCCGTCGCCTGGGGGCAGGCGCTCCAGATCTCCGCCTCCAAGGTCAGTGACACTCAGTCACATCATCTGTCGTCGAGCTTGTCGTAATTGGAACTGTGTTATATTTTTATCATTTGCACTGTCTATGCTTCTTTATACTCATATTCAAGGAATGCATTAGTAAATCTTACAGTATTTGGCTTAGGAAAATAAAATATATCGGTTCAATTTGTTAAAGCGCAATATGAATATACCGGGTGTTAATTAAGTATATATCATAAATTTAACAGGCGATTTTTTGAGTAATTTTCAGACAAAGTTCATATAAATAACGGTCCGCAAATTGTGTTAATGGTATTTAGTATTTTTTGTTGTTACATAGGATCCCATTTGCATTTACCAAGGATAGATCGCTATTTTTTTTTGTAAATGTAAAGTTTTGGTTACGTCGCGTACTGATATCACATGTTAAAAACTGGTCAAATCTTACGTATTTTGTTGTTAAACAACAAACTCGGTATTTTTTTTAATCCGGTGTTTTCTACTAAATGACTCTTAATTGCCGTCAGGTGAGCATTTAAAATTTGCACTTGTAACTGATTTTCTGTTTACAGCTTTTTCAAAATTCTCCGAACTTTCACGATTTTTCAAAATATTCAATTTTTTCAAAATTTTAATATTCAGGGTATACAAAATTTGATTTCCAGTTTTTTTAATTTCTTTGAAAATTCATAATTTTAAATGTTTCATTTTTTAAATTTCCAAGTTTATCAAAAATTTCGTGATTTTCAATATTTTCATAATTTACTAAATTTTCATAATTTCATTTTATTTACTTTCAAAAAATTTCATAATTTTCAGAATATCCATAATTTTAACATTTTTCATCATTTTAATATCATTTGTATATTAATTTTTTTTTTATTTTCAATATTTTCTGTGTTTTCTAGTAACTGATTCTTAATTACCCTCAGATGAGGATAAAATTTTAATATTTTTAAATTTACGAAACCAATTTTTAAATGATTGTCATTTTTTTTAAATTTTGAAAATTTAATAATTTGACGATTTCCAAATTTTTTAAAATCTCCACAACTATCATAAATATGACACAATATTCAAAAATTCCTTGATTTTCAAAAATTTCGTAATATTCAATATTTTCATTATATACAAAATTTTCAATTTCCTTAATTTTTCAAATTTAGAGTTTTTAAAAATGTCATAGTTTATCATTATATAATTTTAAAGATTTTCATATATATATATATTAATTTATTTTTTATTTTTTTCATTTCTTAAAATGTTCGAAAATTCAGTCGTTTTCACGATTTTCAAATTTTTCAAGATTTCTAAAATGATCTAAAATGACTCAAAATTTTTGATTTTCAAAAATTCATAATTTTTAAAAATTTTGTTATTTACAATACTTTTAAAATTCTGCAATTTCCTTCATTTTTTAAATTTTCAAAAATTTCGTATTATTAAAAATATTCATGATTTTAATATTCAAGGTATTTAAGATTTTTTTGACAGTATTTTGATTTTTTTTTAAATTGACTAGATTTATCGTATCATATCATTACGCGATTATGGTCTGCTTCCGTTCTTAATGCAGAAGAAACTCGAGATCAACAAAATTTCCTCTCGTGATTTAACTACTAGTTGCCATAAGTTGTATCTTAATTTTAAAGTTTTCAAAAGCACAGGTTAGTTTTTCAGATACAGTTCCAGTTACTTATTTGCTACTAACTACACTAATGTAAATCTCTGTAAATGTGTTGTCTAGTTTTTATATTTTTCTTGCATGGCTTTCAGGAAGTGCATGTCTCATTTAACGTACTAACCTTGTTAAACTATTTGGTAAAATGATTTTCGGTAAAGGGTAAAACCCATGTCACAAGGCATTTGCATATGGCGTCTCACTTTTGGATTTGTAATCCCATATATTTGACTCTCATCGAAGAATCTTGAGTTGATAATGTTTATATGGATGTCAAATTATTCTGCTTTGTTGATACTCCGTATGATGATTTTTGAAAGCAAAAAAGCAAGCAAGAGAAACCATTTATGTATACGGAGTACTAGAACAAAATAATTTTATTATCTACTTTAAATTCTGTTATATTTTTTTGCTTTGGTTTCTCAATCGATATTGCTTCGTTCCGATTGTTTTTAACGTTTTCTTTTTTCATTTATCCGCGCTATTTTTTTACCCACAGTAGTCGTTTTCCTAAATTCCAATCCTTCCTCTCATACACAACACGTGTCTAGGAGTTGCCTGTTTTTACTTACAGTCCCACTTTTATGTTGGACCATCCTCTATAACCTACCGACAAGGTCGTACTGTTTGTGTGAGGGTATATGTGTGATTCCAGATCCCGCAGCAGATCGTTCTCCGGAAGTCGTAGGGGCAGTCCGCCGCCTCCTTACAGGTCGCCCGTGAGAAGGGGTTCTCCACCCCCGCCGTCTCGAAAAGCGCCTAGGTATCGATCGCCGTCCCCAGCTTCTGGGGGCAGACGCTCCAGATCCCCGCCGCCAAGGTCAGTCGACGGTCACAAGAGCATGTCCGTATTTCGTGTACTCGTTTTGTAGTTTGCATTGTCTTGTTTTTTTTGTAAGTTCGGTTTCGGTGTATGAAATGATTATTTGGTTTTTGTTAGGAACACCGAGTACTTGTCGGATGGGATGCATGGTAAAAATTTGCCTAACTTTTAATTAATGAGTGAGCGTGTAATAATAAAAGTATCGCCAGAAAAAGTGCTTTCACCGGGTCCATTGATTCGCTGGAAGGATGGGCAGTGGCTCCATCCTGTTGAAACCATGTGTTTCTGTTAAATGTTCTTACAACTGGAGCAAAAAATGTCAATCATGTCTTTGTATTGACTGTCAATGCATAACCGTTTTCATCTTCAAAGAAATACGGCCCAACAATACCGCTAGAGGATATGGCGCACCAAACAGCGACCTTTTACTATGTAGTTGTTGTTGATGTTACTTTGGGTTCGTTGGTGCCCGATATCTGCAATTTTGCTTGTTCACATAGCCGTTTAAGTGAAAATGGGCCTCGTCACTGAAAACAACGCTCTCACAAGTAATCCTTTAAAGCATGGACTGATTGGACAAAAACGCATTTTTACTTTACACTTAGGGCATCTCTTGTATCGTGTACAAAATTTCCGAATTACAGCTGCGTACGAATCACCACTCTCAAAGTGCGCGTCGATAGCAAACGCACGTTGCGCTCCGGTCCAACGTTCCATCGTGACTATTTAACCCGCACGCCGAACGCGTCGATCCCCACTGGATTCAGCCATAATTTGCTTGTGCATGTCATTAATCATTTCAACTGTACTTACTTTAATTTATGTGTCAGACAAACATAGAAGAAACGTTCGTGTACCAGGTTTTTCGGAAATACTATAGGCTCAAGAAAAAACGCGATAGAATCCGACTGGACTTACAAATAACTGGAAGATTAATTTCCTACATCTGAGATTCCCCAGTCTTACTTGCCAGCTTTTTTCTCTTTTTCTGTCTCCCTAATTTTGTCTGACACTTGGGCAACCAGAACTGATAAACCTACTGAGTAGTATGAGAGGCGTTTGAGCCTGGAAAAATTCCATTGATCGTGATACTGGCAAACTCCTTTAAGGCTTTCGACGTGGTGCATCATGGTATCCTTTTAAGTAATCTGAAATTTCATGGTATCACTAACAAGCCGCTACGTTTCTTCGAATCATATTCGAACAATCGTACCCAGAGCGTGGAAACATGCAAGGGTCGGTAAAAGTTTTATCCGGTGTACCTCAAGGCTCCGTGTTGGGACCGTTACTATATTTAGTTTATACATTTGATTTACATGCAATATTCACTCGGCTGACTGTCATTTTATCCATTTGACTTGCATGAAGTGTCATACAACCTGAACTTAGAAGTGGCTGCCTTGCTAATATGACCTTGTCAATTTCTTTATGTGCATGTTGAGCTATTTTTTTCCTGTGCATTTTCCCACGTTGTAAGGTTAAGTGGTAGAGTAGCCAGCCGGCTATTCTTCTCCCTGCGGCGTGGATGCGTCAATAAAGGCATTATTAACATCGGAATTTTCCCAGACTCAATAACGCCTTATACAGGATCCGGCACAAAATCGATCATTTTCACTCAAAAACAAATTTATCGACGGATTTCGGTTCACAATGAAATTGCCTTTGTCACAATTGAGTGTGGAAAATCGCATCAGTCATGCGGTGACAGGTTTTTGATGATGCGTTGCTGGAGGCGTTCATTTGTTGATCAGTACACCACGTGTGCGAGGTGACGAAGGACGGTGTTTCCGATCGATCTTGAAGTGACGACGAAACTCACGCTGTACAGTCGTCATAGACACTTTTTCGTACGCGAAAACGCGGTGCTCAAGCGAGCACTGCTCCATAGTGTCTAGTGGTAAAAATGCTAGGAACGCCCTAGTCGGACGGCTCTTCCCACCACTGTCGCCCGAATAGGCGGACCCTGTACTACCCGACCGAGCAATGAACTTTTTGATTTCGCTACACTTTCTCAACTGGCAATCATTGTGCACCACTCCGTACACCGTAGACGTGAAGTCGACGACATCGCCTGACGCCGCCTCTCGTTTGTTACAGATCCCGTTACACGGGTCGAGACCGAGAGCGCTCGTTCGAGGACGATCGCGAATACCGAGGCCCCAGAGGAGGCTCGCATCGAGAGAGAGACGTACGATCGCGCGACAGAGACAGGGACAGAGATCGGTACTTCGACGGGGGTAGGGGAGCGCCCCAAGGACCGCCCCCGAGCCAGCAATGGTCGAACCCGCCTCATCCGGATTACTACGGGGCGGTGCAGACTGGCGGGCAACAGGTGCCGCCTCCGGGGTATCAACCAAACAGGTACGCTTCTACTCATCCAAAAAAAAAAAACGCTGGCGGTACACACTTATGTTGTTCCTCTGATAAGGTGGTTAATTCGGATTGCGTTGTAAAGAAGAAGAAGAAATACACATTTCAAGTTTGCTTGTTAGATTCGAGGTCTGTAAATCTGTGGCAAAAAGTTAGAAGTTTTTCGACCCATGACATTTTTACTTGTTGGTTGAGGGGGCGACTTTAAGAAGAGTTAAGTAAAATTGTATACGTAGATATATGAAGAGAAGGCCATCAAAATCACAATAAAATTCCTCTAGCCTCCGTAAAACCTCAAGTTGATTTTATAAGAATCGAAATAATCGACGTATGCCCTTTTAACTATTTGCCACAGAAATTAAGTAAGGAGGCTGATTTTTTTTAAAATTACAATTTTATATGAAATAAGTTCCTACTGAAGCGACACAGCGCTGAAGACGGTTCTTCCACTCCTTATAGCAGTGCTTTAACTCCGATGCTGGAATAGCCTTAAGCTGACCGGTTTAAATGTTTCCGACTGTTCCCTTTGGGTAATTTTTCAGCTTCGGGAAGAGTAAAAAGTCGCAAGGACTAAAGTCTCAGGCTGATGTTTTTACTGGACACAAACTCATTACGAGGCATTCGTGTGCTGTTTGGTTTTACGCCGGTGATTCTTTTTCGAAGTTTTTCGAAAAGAAGAAACTGTTGATTGACCGTTTGGCCTTCTGAACGATTCCATGGATGTCTAAAAAACAAATCAGCGTGCATTTAATGTTCGACTTCGACTTTATTGCTTTTTTAGGCTTTGGAGAGTGTTTTGTCCCGTGCACCATCTTGTAAAGTAGCAAGATCGTGCACGATGTATGAAATCAAAAATTTTATCAATCAATCCAAAAGTGTTTAGTCCGTTGTGATGATTTTTTGACACATGGCTGTGTGTATTTTATAAATTTTAGCTACTTTTCATCAGGTTACTAACTTAGTCAATAACATTTAGCAACAATCTCGCCTACTTTTCTCCTGATGATGATGGCATAGATGACAAGTTACAAGAGTACACTTTGCACTAATTTCTCGAAGTACCCAATAAAGACTGAAGCTTTTTCTTACCTAACTGGACGACAATGTACTCAAACACCCAAGACTCGTCTCCAGAAAATTGGGATCATTTATAATCGAAACCGAAAAGTCAATGCACATTTCCTTCCTGCTGACATTATGGAAGCATTTTTGCGTAGATTTTTCTTGATAGATCGAACCGTACGTTGCCAGGCTCATTACTTAATTTACAGACCTCGTGGATATATCGTCTGAAGAACAACCATATTGACGAACAAAGCTTACTCATAACTAAACTACATAAAAGAGGATCTTGAGTGAATTTAAAATTTTAAAAATTAATTTTAAAAATTTTTCAATTTAATTAAATTTAAAAGATTGTATTGTAGAACTCACACAACGTATATGGTTTATTTATTAAAATCATTTTAATTTTACAGTGAAATATTTTTAAAGGCCATTAAAAATGTTATTGATTCTTTCACAAATGGTCATTTTGGTTTAAAATCGTTTTCGTCTAACATCGTGATTTATATTTTTGTTTCAAATTTAGGTTTATTTTTAGAAATAGAATTTCTGTTTCTAACATAAATAATGACATTTGTCGTAATTGTAAGAGTTAGAAATGATTATCGTTCTATTGAATATTTCAAGCTATTTTTAGAACGGATACACCAAAAGGTATTTAACTTAATCTACTTTCAAATAAGGCAAAATAACTGCTTAAGGTTTTGACTTCCTCACTTTGTACCTAGTTCTTCGTATAATATTGGAAATATTTGTCAGTTAACCAATCAATTGTTGGATGTTCTGTTTACGTTTATTGAATCGAGGGAGCATTTAAAAGCCGTAACTTTTGTCTTATTCACAATGAAAGTCAAGTCAATTTTTGTCTTAATTTGTCAACAAAAACTATCAATTTATCATTTAGGGTAGAGGTACCTCTATATAATTTGTTTAAAATCCGACATCCCAGTAATATTACTGCTTACCTCTTTGTCCTAAATATAAACTGCATTGCGAATTTAAGAATGAAATGACCACATATTTTGTATATCTACTGTATTTTGTCATTTGACGTTTTGTAAGGTGCGTTACCTATTGACCTCTTATTTATACAGAGTGTCATCAAAGTTGGGACTTTCCTTTAGGCCAGGCAATGACAAGCACAAAGTCTTCAGATGACTGAGATATTAAGTTATATTTCTAGCTATTCCGACCTCTCGTACGTCACTAACCAAATCAGGCGCCGCGCGGTGTGTAGGTTAACCTAGTTTATAAATTTTATCCTATCGATACTCCGTGAGTGTACTAAAAATTTCGCCGTCGTCCTCGATGTTTCTTTCCATCAGAGCCGCATATATTTGTTTATATCGCGCAAAAGCCGTCTGACCTAGACAGCCCCAAATGTTGCGAAATTATTAAGAGGTAAATAAACTCGTGTTTTTGAATCAGAGATAACTTCAAGCAATTAAAGGATGATCCATCGATGGTTGAAATGAAGTTCTCTTTTCAGAAGGTTTTTTTTATTTGAGAGTATCATGATGGAATACAATCTCATTAATTTTCGCGCCAAGGCTGAGCTTGACGTAACCGATTCTGTCGATCCAATTTTCCAAAGTCTGCGACATTATTTTTCAGCGATGGCTGCACGAATGTTGGTCTTCCAGGTCGCTGCATTTATCTTCCCCGCAAAAAAAAATAATAAAACGGCGATATTGTCCAATGAGCGTGCCGAACGAACCACGGGTTTGTAGTTTTCGGTCCACTGGCAAGCCAGCCGCGCGCACTTTTTTCACAAACTTTGCGAAACCAGGTGGAGACTCACCGACGTTGCTCAAGCATATATCGATCCATATTCGCTCACCGCAGTCTCTCTACTAAATTCCTGTCAAAACAGAGCTGATGTAAGTGTTGCCAATCGTGATATAAACCAACAGATGGATATCCCTTTACAATAGGACAGTACTTGAAATGCCTTACCAAATAAATAGTATTTTTCTTCGATTTCTTGTTTACGTTTTCGGTGCTGCTTTATCGCAAATAAACGTTATGTCCAACGTAGTTGTTTGTGAAAAGGAAAGTACCAATTTTCAGGACACGCTGTGTTGCTTCAGGGTTTATTAGATTCTTATTCTTCACACTTGTATTACATATATGTTGTAGATGGCGCTTTGCGCTGTCTTACTTGTATTACATGTTTTGCTATATCGCCATTTAACGCAACTTTCGTACTGAGTAGATATTCTGGTTGATACCAAGTGATACTTTTGTGATAGACTTGAATCACCTTTTGAATTTATGACTTGTTTGATATTTGTAGTGCTGGTAGTATTTATAAGAGTATTACAAATGATACGTATAATTTGTATTAATATCAATTGGTTGTTGTTTTCTTATTTTTCAATTTGTTCCTCAGGTGATTTTATACGTTATCTATATTATATGTTACTCTTGGTTATTTTAGTAAAATTTGGTGCATTCTTCTGTACGCTGAAGGCGACTTTACTTTTTGAAAAAAATATGTCCGTATACGAGGGCAACCCGATAAGTACGTAGCCTAATCGGACTGGTAGTTTTGTTTTGTATCGGTCGGTGATTCGGTTCTCGTTTTTGGAATGCAATTCGCGCAGCGAAATCAAAGAACACTTGGAAGCAGCGTTTCGATGGTAACCGTTTTCTGGGATTCACAAGGTGTGATCTACATCGAATACCTGCAGAAGGGCAACACGGTCACAGGGCTCTTTCATGCCGAATTATTGGGCCGATTCGAGACCGAATTGCAGAAAGGACGGCCCCATTTGGCGAAGAAAAAAGTACTCTTCGACCATGCACCGGCTCATTTTTGTTTCCAAACTTGAAAAAGTCACTCGCCGAGTCGAATGAGCAGGTTATCGCCTACTTTGCACACCTCCAGAAAACGTATTTTTTCAGACGCTTTAAAGACGTTAAAAATAAATTGCCACTTGCAGGCCAAGTACTTATCGGATGGCCCTCGTATATTCGTTCGGATCGTAAATGAGAGAACTGGAGGGTTTCGACTTTGAGGTAAAATTATTGAAAATCGATCGTCCTAAGCTTACATGAATGCTGAGATATTTTCAGTTATTCATCATTACAAATCACCTAAAAATTACAAAAAATATTTGTTAGATCCAAATCTGCGTGTTCGTCAATTAAATAAACTAATCTCAAAATACTGATCAAGGTCTTATAGAGCAAGGTTTTTATTTGAATTCAGTCACATGGCGATCTCAGAAAATATTATTAACCGAGTTTTTAAGCACGGCAACCCATTTGTTTAAACTTTTTTTTCAAGATTTTTGATCATTCCGAACAAAAAAGGCCTCCAGTAACTTTTTTCTAAAACCAACCATTTTCGAATTATAAGCGGTTCAATTTCCGAAAACACCTCAAAATGGGTATATTCAATGCTTAAAAACTTGTGATTTTTGAGGTATTTATGCATCTGAAGACTATTTTGAGATTAATTTATTTTACAGCAATTTTTAACCTAGCTAAAATTGTCGAATATAATACATTCCTCCATTTCACAATATCAACTGGTAGCAAAATATTGGTACAAATAGATGGTTCTTCAAGCCAAAATGTATGTTTATGTTTTACTTAGAAATAGTCATTCTTTAAAAAATATTAATATCGCATTCTGTGATGTACGAAACATATTGTGATTTCTTAAGCATATGAATTGTTGTGATACTTTTTCTGTGATATCTTTTTGTATTTATATTTAAATGTGGAGTCCCCAAAAAGCACGATTTCATCGGATCGAGGATATCTTGAAATAATGATCTAAAGTTGCCTTTGTATTATTTTGTTATGTTTACCTTTTTCATCATACTGAGTAGACCTGTAAACCGAATCTACAATAAAACATTCACAAGGAAAGAGGCTTGTTTTCTTGAAAACGCAAGTTCGATAGTTTTTTTAGGTAGCTGAGAAAGTGCAGTTTTCTAAGAATCACAGGAGTGAGAGCTTCGACAGGAACAAGATGTAACTTCAGATCCTGAAATCTTCATCGCCGGTTTGGTTTAATCTCTAGTTGATCGAAAACTGTAAAAAATTGTTGACACAATTTTATACAGTTAAAACTGTATTCCCTGGCACTTTTTTTGAACCTATACCATTCACGTCATGTTGGGCTTTGCACCTTAACAGTTCCCGAAGAATTGAATAGACCATATACATTTTTTTGGTGCGAGCTGTTAAAGGACACCAGCTGCAAGCTTATCTCTTGCGTAAATCGTTGCAGCTTTTAGCGTATTTCAAAACATAGAGACAGAGGCACAAATGAAAAATACATTGGAATTTCCAATATCCCAAATGGAAATTATGTTACAAATCTAGCATCTCAAGTTGTCTTGTGCCGTGATAGGTTCAGCTGACAGATCAGGTTTGTTTATTTGTTGAAGATTTATTTAGCATTAATGCTACAATGTCAATTTTGTATAGTCATTAGTTTATACATTTTTAAATCAATTTTCTGTAACTTTACATCCCTGTCTATTAAAACTAAATCACTATGCATTGTGGGTATTCATAATGTGATTTTTTTTCAATTTCACCTTAAACATGTTTAAATAGTTTTTAAAATTATACATTTTATTAAATTCAAATACTCCCTTTTGAAGTACAGGTTTGCTACTTATGCTACTATCACAACTTTGTAGATGAATATCCATACTGCCTCTTGTTTCGTTGTTATGATAATAACTATTCATTTTTGTGAATTTTTCTAAATGTGGTGGTAATAAATTATTTTTTGATTTGAATATAAAAATGAGGATTTAATAACTTATAAAATATTTTGGATTCACCTACTGCAGTTTTTCTAACATAACATAGACTTAATCTTAGCATATTTGTTTTTATTTTTAAAATGATTCTCATAGCTTTATTTTGTAGAATTTTTAATTTTGAAAATACTTCTTTATATGCCTTACACAAAATGGTTGAACAAAATAAAAAATGGGGAAGAACTATCTATTTTTTTAATACATACTGAGATTATGGGAAACTCTTCAGAAGTAATTAATTTTTTTTTATATATTTGGAACAATGACCTTGAAACAGTAACTTACTATCCAGATATTTGAATGATTGGACGACTTCAATTTTTTCATCATTAATTATGAGCCTAAATGTTTCCCTATTGGCATACATTTTTGTTTTATTATAAATTTAACTTTTTTAACATTTAACCAATTCATAATTTTTTATATCACTATTTAACACTTCTAAAGCAATGTCCAAATGTTTATATGCTATATATATCAATGTATCGTCTGCAAATATTTGAATTTTACAGCGTTCTAGAATGTCAGAGATATCATTTTTATATATAATGAATAGTAAGGGCCCTAATTTACTACCTTGTGGCACTCCCAACTGATATGTTTCGAAAGCTTCAGTTTCAGTTTGTTGACTTCTATTTACTAAATAATTTTGTAAAATGTGTAATTCTGATCCTTTAAAGCCATAGTAATGTAATTTCATTAACAATCTCTATCTATAATAAAAATACTGTTAAAGTACCTTCTTTCTCATCTATACTTCTTCTCCAGTATTCCACCGCTATTTCGATTGCTATTTCTGTAAAAAAAAATTCTAAATACAGCCTGATATTTTGTCAAAATTTTGTGAATTCAATGATTTGTTATCCCTTCAAACAGCTTCAAGACATTTATTGGTCGCATATTTGCTCGGAGCACACACTTTAATTTTGAAACCAAAATGAAAGTATCGCGCTTCAAACCACGTGACGTGAATGCTTTTGGTTACAAGGATAAGTGCCCCGAGGAGAAAACAACGTAACTATCGATCTGTAAGTCTAACGATCTGTTTTCCTTGATGTGTTTAGGTATGGCCAAGTTCCTCACGGGAGAGACTTTCCTCCAACGTCTTACAACCAGCCGTTCCCGCAAACGATCCACAGCATCCAACCATCTCAAAGGCAGCAATACCAAGACATCCGACCGCCAGGCGTAGACGACGAAATTGCACCTCCAGGTAGAATGCATTATGTTTCTAATTTAAAACAGTATCATACGATCAACAAATTAAAAAGCTCGACTGCTGTAGATATTTTCGACATCGACGTAAAAATTAATCTTATAATTATACCGCTAACAAAATTATTTAAACCTTTGTATAACATTTTTACAGATACGAAGGGTACTATAGAAGTTTTGCGATAAAACTGCTTCTCCGCCAAAAACATTGATTAAACCACTAGTTCCGAAATCTATGAAATTCAATTTCCTTTTTCATATCCTCGTTAACATCGTTCTTTTTTTCCAATGATTTCAGGTGTCGATGAGCCTCCACCGCGCGTTGGAACTCCTAAAAGGGAAGAAAAAGAAAGGGAAGATAAACACGTAGACAGAAAAGACAGAGAAAGGGATAGGGAAAGAGACAAGGATAGAGACAGGGATAGAAAACGAAGACGAGATAAGAGAAGTCGAACCCCTGATAGAGCTAGAAATCCTAGCCCGAAAAGAAAATCGAAATCTAGAGAGAGAGACTCGCCAGACAAACGAGAAAGGAGAAAAAGAAGAGACTCCTCAGAAGAGAAAGACGATGAAAAGAAACGCAGTAAAGATAAAAAGAAACATCACAAGGAAAAGAAAGATACTGACAGGAAGAAGAAGAAAGAAAAGAAAGACAAGCACAAGAAAGATAAAGATGCTAAGGACAAGAAGTCTAGGGACGAGAAAAAGACAACTAAAAAGGAAGGTGAAAGCAAAGAGGAAATCGAGGATGAAAAAGTTGAACCTGATAAGGTTGAAAAGAAGGAATCCAAGACAGAAGAAAAGAAAGCAGAAGCAAAGGTTAAAGATCCCTCCCCTAAAGCAGAAACGCCTGAGAAGATTGCTGAATCAAAACCGAAAAAAGACATACAATCTGTTAAAAACGAACCGAAACCAACTATACGGCAAGGTTCCGACGTCAAACAAGACTTATATGACGACATCGCGGACCAGGCAGATGTCAAAGTCGTCGAAGGTTACGGCAAGCTAGACGAAGATACATCCTTCGAAGACATAGTCGAAAAAGAAACGATGGGCATGGAAGAACCGATGGAAGAAGGCGAGATCAAGGATCTCGACGAGGAGGAAAAGGATATCTTGGAGTTGCACACCACAGACATGGATTTGAAGACGGAGCTGGATAAAAGCGACATCCTGGCTCCGGTGCCGGAGAGATCGAAATGGGAAGTGGACGACGACGGGCTGTTGAGTCCGAAAGAAAGCAACGTGTCGGATACGAAGAGCGACAAGTCCGGAAAGGTGACGAACGAGGTGCTGAAGCGCGCCGAGAACGCCATCTTCGCGAAAGCGATCAACGCGATTCGGCCGATCGAGATCAAGAAAATCGGGGCGGACAGGGTCAAGCTCTATTCGGGAGATGTTGACAAAGAAGAGGTGAGTCGCATTTAGATACCCCCTACGTATTAAGGAACAAGAAAAAAACTCGAATTTTTCGGCGATTTTTGACAGGTAAAAAATGGTCGTACTTAGACTTCAACAAGGCATTTTGAAGGTTTAAGGTTCTACTTTTCGGGTTTTTAGAACCATGCAATTCTAACAGATAGCGCAAGGAAAATTTTTTAATTTTTTTTTTCTTGTACGCTTGTTAGTTTCATCTTGATGAAGGAAATTATTACATCGTTTTTCTTATTTAGAATAATAATTTTACAGCCGTTTTTTAAAATATCGAATTCGAATAGTGTAGGAATTCCGCGGCCCACTATCCGATTTTGTGAATAGTTTTGAACGCAGGTTGCGGTGAGGTTTTTATTAGAAACGGTGTTCCAATATGTTTTTAGGTTTCTTTACATCTCAATGTACCTCTAATCTTCTTCTTGGGCCCGATTGGTAAAAGTTTGGAAATGATAAATCGTTCACAAATGACTAAAACTGAAATGGTGATGGCACTCGGCGATTTTTGACAGGTGAAAAATGGTCGTACTTAGACTTCAACAAGGCATTTTGAGGCTTTAAGGTTCTATTTTTCGGGTTTTTAGAACCATGCAATACTAACAGATAGCGCAAGGAAACTTTTTTCATCTTTTTAGCCCAGGAGCTTAATTTTTTTTCCTTGTACGCTTGTTAGTTTCATCTTGATGAAGGAAATTATTACGTCGTTTTTCTTATTTAGAATAATATTTTTACAGCCGTTTTTTAAAATATCGAATTCGAGAGCTGAAGGTGACTTGGTGCTATTTCCGACGCTCGGGTGTAGGAATTCCGCGGCCCACTATCCGATTTTGTGAATAGTTTTGAACGCAGGTTGCGGTTTATGGGGCGGTGAGGTTTTTATTAGAAACGGTGTTCCAATATGTTTTTAGGTTTCTTTACATCTCAATGTACCTCTAATTTTCTTCTTGGGCCCGATTGGTAAAAGTTTGGAAATGATAAATCGTTCACAAATGACTAAAACTGAAATGGTGATAGCACTCGGCGATTTTGGACAGGTGGAAAATGATCGTACTTAGACTTCAACAAGGCATTTTGAAGCTTTAAGGTTCTACTTTTCGGGTTTTTAGAACCATGCAATACTAACGGATAGCGCAAGGAAACTTTTTTCATCTTTTTAGCCCAGGAGCTTAATTTTTTTTTCTTGTACGCTTGATGAAGGAAATTATTACATCGTTTTTCTTATTTAGAATAATAATTTTACAGCCGTTTTATAAAATATAGAAGTCGAGACCTGAAGGTGACTTGGTGCTATTTCCGGCGCTCGGGTGTAGGATTTTCGCGGCCCACTATCCGATTTTGTGAATAGTTTTGAACGCAGGTTGCGGTTTATGGGCTGGTGAGGTTTTTATTAGAAACGGTGTTCCAATATGTTTTTAGGTTTTTTTATATCTCAACGTACCTCTAATCTTCTTCTTGGGCCCGATTGTTAAAAGTTTGGAAATGATAAATCGTTCACAAATGACCAAAACTGAAATGGTGATAGCACTCGGCGATTTTTGACAGGTGAAAAATGTTCGTACTTAGACTTCAACAAGGCATTTTGAAGCTTTAAGGTTCTACTTTTCGGGTTTTTAGAACCATGCAATTCTAACAGATAGCGCAAGGAAACTTTTTTCATCTTTTTAGCCAGCCCAGAAGCTTAATTTTTTTTTCCTGTACGCTTGTTAGTTTCATCTTGATGAAGGAAATTATTACGTCGTTTTTCTTATTTAGAATAATATTTTTACAGCCGTTTTTTAAAATATCGAATTCGAGAGCTGAAGGTGACTTGGTGCTATTTCCAGCGCTCGGGTGTAGGAATTCCGCGGCCCACTATCCGATTTTGTGAATAGTTTTGAACGCAGGTTGCGGTTTCTGGGGTGGTAAGGTTTTTATTAGAAACGGTGTTCCAATATGTTTTTAGATTTTTTTATATCTCAATGTACCTCTAATCTTCTTCTTGGGCCCGATTGGTAAAAGTTTGGAAATGATAAATCGTTCACAAATGACAAAAACTGAAATGGTGATCGCACTCGGCGATTTTTGACAGGTGAAAAATGGTCGTACTTAGACTTCAATAAGGCATTTTGAAGCTTTAAGGTTCTACTTTTCGGGTTTTTAGAACGATGCAATACTAACAAATAGCGCAAGGAAACTTTTTTCATCTTTTTAGCCCAGGAGCTTAAATTTTTTTTCCTTGTACGCTTGTTAGTTTCATCTTGATGAAGGAAATTATTACATCGTTTTTCTTATTCAGATTAATAATTTTACAGCCGTTTTTTAAAATATCGAATTCGAGAGCTGAAGGTGACTTGGTGCTATTTCCGGCGCTCGGGTGTAGGAATTCCGCGGCCCACTATCCGATTTTGTGAATAGTTTTGAACGCGGGCTGCGGTTTATGGGGCGGTGAGGTTTTTATTAGAAACGGTGTTCCAATATGTTTTTAGGTTTTTTTACATCTCAATGTACCTCTAATTTTCTTCTTGGGTCCGATTGGTAAAAGTTTGGAAATGATAAATCGTTCACAAATGAGAAAAACTGAAATGGTGATAGCACTCCACTCTGAGGTGTACCAAAGTGTGTCATCTAGATTAGAAATAGTGCTAACCAGCTTGACCTGAATTTTTTTGTTTGACATAAATAACAGCATCTATTGATCTACGGGGTTTCTGAAACTATAGTTTTTAATTTTATTTACGAGGATGCTAGCTGAAAGATAAATCAAAAATATATTGTTTTTGAATTATAAGCAATTCAATGTACAGTTGACAGCCTGCCAGATCGCAGTTCCAAAAGACATTCATTTTTACTCTAAAGTACTGATAATGAGCTTCCTTATTTTTGAAACAATCCTCGTATAGATGTTGACATATTCTGGGACGCAGCCTGTTATTTTGTGGTGAAACAGTTTGTATTTTTTTGTTTAGGTGATTCTTATATCGAGCACGGTGGAAGTGAAAAAAGAACAACCCCCAGCGAGACTCCCAGTGAAAGAGAGGTTAGGCATAAAGGTGGACGATTCAGAGAAAGTTATCAATCTGACAGGAAGAAATAGAGCAGGGACTATTTCGCCGTTCAGTAGACGAGGGGAGAGCGGAAGAAACTACGCGATGGGCGAGAGAAGGGAACATGACGACCACAGGTAAGAAAAAAGCTAATGACATTTGATTTGATTTTGTTGCTCCAATATCTATCAAAATCATAATCCATGCTGAAACTGACTGTTTTTCGTTTTGTTGCAGAAGAGGTAGGCGATCACGATCAAGGAGAAGGGATGATTCCAGAGATGTCCACAGAAGATTGGAAATCAGACACCACGGCAGGCACGAGCCGAAAGGAACAGAGAAGAGGAAGGATAGGAAGGACGAAAGGAAACAAGACGATAAGAAGAAAAAGAAGCGGTCGAGATCGCCTAGCGAGGGCGACGACAAGAGACACAAGAAAAAAGACAAGAAGGTGAAGAAAGAGAAAACGAAAAAGGGCAAAGACGAAGAAGACCAGATCGAGAAAGAAGCTAAAGATGAGCCGAAACCGTCGACGACGACGAAACGCAAACCGACCATAGACGAAGCGAATTTCGAACCGGATTACGACGAGTCGCAGTCTGAAGGCGAGCTGAAAAAGAGTTCCAGTTCGAGTTCAGATTCGGACTCCAGTTCGGAGGAAGAAAGGAAAAAGAAGAAGCACAAGAAGAGGAAGAAGAGAAAGAAGAAAGAGAGCAGCAGTAGCAGCAGCAGTTCGGACTCCGAGTCCGATTCTAGTGACAGCGACAGAAAGAAGAGGAAAAAACATAAGAAGAACAAGAAGAAAAAGAAAAAGACCAAGCATAAGTGATTGGTTGATGTCGCGTGTATCCCGCGATTCCGGATTTATTGGGACTGATATAGCATACCTGTTTTCCTGTATATAGCTTGGTGTTTGCTGTATAATTAACATAAAATAAAAGTGAACAAATATTTTGGTTTTTTTTGCCGTTTAATACTTTTCCAATTACTTTCGATTTCAAACTGTAAGTTGGGGAAGGAGGTTTGACGTGAATTGAATTAAAAGCATTTTTGGACGGGTCAAGTTAAAAATTTGAAATTTATGATTGAATACTATATTTCAGCATAACAGTGGCAGTTAAAAATTCAGGGAATCCACTTTTTCACATTGGATCATTTATGATGGATGAGGATTTAAACAAAAAACCACCTGAAAATATTCGATATCGAACTTTTTAACCCATCACTATATCTGTCACACGTAGAAGTCAATTTATGTACGTTTTCCAAAATCGAAAGGCATTTAACTAATTAGGGATATTCAAATAAAGACATCTCAATGTGATGGGTAGATACACGGATTTCAGGAATAATTCTTACAAATCTTACCCAACAAAAAAATCCAGAAACGATGCAAATAATGACACAATTTCTAACGGTGTTTATTATGGTCGCAATCAGAGAAGGGCCTATCGAAGGCATAATACCTTCAAAAGTTATCATAGAGGGTAAATTGTCATTATTTTCCTAATATATCGGAAATTACCTTTTAGCACGCTGCTTTTACAATTTTACTCGAAACAAAACGTTGAAAAAATGAATTCAAATGGTTTATAAGTTTGGGTTGTTTCAATAATCAGGGTTTCATTTAATTCAAATTTCCTGTCAAATATAGGCAGGACTACAGAAGCAATCCCATCGAGTTTAAAACGAGGTTAGACCCCTTTGTTTACATTTCTGGTTATTGACGACATATACAAAGCGAATCGCAACGTTGCCTTGCCGCAAAATGCGGCAGCAAAACAACAGATCTGCTTGTGGTCATTCTACACATTCTCGAGCCTCCAGTAATTAAAATTATTCCCTGTTTATGGTGATTTTTCAGCACATGTGTGGGTACTTATCATGATGCTCGTACAATGGATTGATATCAAAATAGTAACTTGGAGTTTCTATTCCAATTGAACTGGATATTGCACTAATTTAAGTAAAAAAAATATAGAACATATATTTATTATCACACAATATTACTTCGTACCGTTTTTTGAAATCGGGAGTTTCAATACGCTTATTTTGTCACCCTTATACGTATTGTATGCTACGCCTATGTGTAATTGTACCAATGTTCAAACATAGGGTTTTCATTGACGTTAGGTTTCGCAGCCTGAATTCTCATGCGGCGGATCCCCACTCATTCCCTCATAGCACCTCGCCTAACTTTCTGTTTATGTCGTAAACGAGTCAAATGTAGTTTTACGAATGAGTTGCTGGGTCTGTCCTTGTTTTGAACTCGATGGGCAATCACCTCAGTCATTTACGATGGATGAGGATTTAGACAAAAAACCACTTGAAAATATTCGATATCGAACTTTTTAACCCATCACTACACCTGTCACACATAGAAGTGAGGTTATGTACGTTTGTTTATTTTCAAAAATCGAAAGGCATTTAAACAATTAGGGATATTCAAATAAAGACATCTCAATGTCATGGGTAGATACTCGGATTTCAGGAATAATTCTTACAAATATTACCCAACAAAAAAATCCAGGAACGATGCAAATAATGACACAATTTCTAACGATGTTTATTATGATCGCAATCGGAGAAGGGCCTATCGAAAGCATAATACCTTCAAAACTTATCATAGAGGGTAAATTGTCATTCTTTTCCTAATATATCGGAAATTACCTTTTAGCACGCTGCTTTTACAATTTCAATCAAAACGAAAAAACTTAGAAATGAATGAATTCAAAAGGTCTTTTAATGACTCTCATTTAATTCAAATTCACTTTCAAATATAGGCAGCAGTGCGGAGGCAATCGATACTCATATAGAAATATTAGGGAAAGACCATCAAAAAGAATAGAGAAACCTCCATCACCTGTACCTGGCAGTGAAGAGTATATGGTCAAAAAAATTGAGCAGACAAGTGCTCTGATTATGAGGCAGTTGTTATCACCGAATGAAGCAGTTGTGCCTCAAGAAAGTACTGATATTGTATCTGATGTAAGTTTTTCCTCATAATCGAAATTGTTTCTCGCAGAATCCTGTATTCGGTATTACAACGTTGAGAGATAAGGAATGGTTAAAAAGTTTTTTTATGAGATTTGGGTGAGTTCTAATTTGATCTGAATGAGGGAACTTTCAAAAATTGTTTATTGAAGTTAACTTTTTGTAAAGATAGGAACTTCAAGTACAATGAGGTTGCATCACTTGATTTTGTTGGTGAATTTAGAATTTTATGTAATGAGTTTTGCAATTCCTAATATTTCTGAAGATAGATGAAAGAAATGAAATTATCCTAAAACAGTCTTTAACTTTATACAATTGATGATTTTTTATCACCACTACATTTGGAGTAAAATAAAAGAGATCGGAGAAGGTTGTTTCTCATTTGGATTTTACGCTTCTCCTTACACATTTGTTGCATCATATTTAAGACTTTTTTTTTTAAAAGCTTGTCCATAATAGTAAAAAACACCAGATATGATAACAAAAGTTTTAATTGAGGTTTTTGAATATCACATTTTTTCTGTAGCAGAAAAAAACCAGTGAGAGCAAAGATAAACCAAAACAGTCACAAAGTAATGCAACTGATAAAGACACAGACAAATCTGAAAGATCTAAACCAAAGAAAGACATAGACAGATACAGTGTGGAAGAAATCTACTATAAAATAATCAATCATATTGGCAAACTGAAAGATGGCAAAAAGAAAAATTTAATCAACTCGAAAGAATCAGGATATGATCCTGTGGTAAATCGTATAGCAACACATCAACGGCTCGAGATATCCAGAGCGCTTAGAATGATGTGCTCAGATCCGAAAATTGCCGAGACTGATTTTATAAATTCAATCATTCCTGACATTGGTATCAAACTGGAAGATCTGCCTAGAGAATTCATAGAGCAGCTCAGTTTAACATTTGACACACCATTAGAAATAGGATCTGAACCACCTCGCGGAAAAATATTTTCTGAAATATTTGATAAAACAGGCGAAAACCTGGGTGTCTCAGAAAATACTGCTGAAAATGTATATTTTCTGGATACTGCTAGTGATATGGAATCTGAGCAGCATACTTGTGAGGATATAAGTACAGAGAAATCTAGTAAAGACAAATCATTCCATAGTAATTTCAGTACTGCAGAAAATACTGATAAGGTGGATCCCGAACAGTCTGCTGAAAGAATGATATTTCCTGGTAAGTGGTACCAAATTTTTAAATACATTTTGTAACAAAAAATTCATTATGATTGAGTTTCTGGATTGCACATTTAATTTCTTTGGATTCTTCTTCAAGTTTCCAATATTTCGACATTTTCAGGGTCAGCGAAATGTAAATTAGGCATTGAATGAAAAAGCTCATACAAAAATATAAACCAACCATAACATAAAAAACTGCAGGAAAGCAATGGCAATAAACATATACTAAGTGACATATAAATCCGAACACCCAGTTTAAATGGTATTATTTTAATAAAATTTTGTATAAGTACTTAATGAAGCATAATAAGTAAATGATAAAAATTTCAAAATGATGGCACTGCTTTAAAGCCCTTTGCCCTTTAATAATGTGTGGATGCACCCTGATGTGCTACGCATTCTCCAACGCGCCTACGCATGCTTCTGATCAGGTGGTCAATGTCCTCCTGTGGTATCTCATTCCAGGCAACCACCAACTCCTCTCGAAGTGCTTCTAGAGTCTGAGGAGGACGTTGCAAATTGAGCAATCTCCTACCCATCATATCCCACACGTGCTCAATTGGGGATAAGTCGGGAGATCTTGGTGGCCATGGTAACAATGTGACATCATTATGTTGAAAGAAGTCTATTGTGACTCTTGCAACATGTGGTCGGGCATTATCTGGTTGGAAAGTTGGATCTGCCAGGGTGTCAAGATAGGGTAAAAGATGGGGTTCTAGAACTTCGTGGATATAACGATGCGCGTTCATGTTACCTCTGATGAAGATTAAAGGTGACCTGGAACCATAAGCTATAGCACCCCAAACCATAACTCCAACAGTGTGATGAACATGTCTTTCAACAAAAAACTGTGGATTCCTCGTTTCACCACGTCGCCTTCTAACCCTGGCACGACCATCGTGCATGCCTAAACAAAATCTAGACTCGTCACTAAAGACAATACTGTTCCATTCCTGATCCCAGAGTGACCGTTGTCTGCACCACTCAAGGCGATTACGTCGGTGTTCTCGAGTTAAAGGGAGGACCCAGTGTGACCGGTACGAAAACAAGCCAAAACTTCTCATTCGTCGGTAAACACTTCGCATGCCAATAGGTCTTCCGTGTACTGCAAACCATTCATTTGCAATGGACCTGGTAGTGGAGAAACGGTCCCTTAAGGCCAATAATCTTAGGCGGCGATCTTCACGGTCTGTTGTTCTACGGCGGCGTCCAGTGCCCCTTGCTCTTTGCGTACGGCCTTCTCGAAGCCATGCCTGACAACACCTAACCACAGTGTCTACACTTCTTTGCACTCTAACTGCAATTGCCCGAAAAGAAAGTCCAGCTTCCCGAAGTCCCACTATACGGCCCCTATCAAACTCACTAAGTTGACGAAATCGTACAGGTCTCCGTACTCTAGGCATCGAGACCGATCGTAAAGGATGTCAAGAACCAAAATCCGCCAACGTTGATTCTTTACTGCGGCTGAATATTCATTTTTAGAGCGTTAGTGAATTAAAAAAAAAGCAGTATAAAAACCGGAATGTCCAACTGATAAGGCTGAACATTTTTTCACTTGTTATTTACAGTAAGATAAATACATTCGCCAACTTTTATTAAAATAAAACCATTTAAACTGGGTGTTCGGATTTATATGTCACTTAGTATATGTACAAATTAATATTGTTCAAGAAATATCAACCATTTAAAAAAGAAAAAATCAAAAATGGAACATAGGAATATTAAAACAAGGAGTTAAAAAACATGATCAGATGTATAAAAACCAATTAGAAATTCTCATAAACTGCTTGACCAATCGACTCCAATTTAGTTGTCATTATTTAGATTTGGAGCCTACGAATTTGAAGAATTTCAAGTATATGCGTGAAACTATCGTCGCATTACCAACAAGTGCGAAAACTCGCATCTTACCTAGGTAATCGGCCATAACTTTTTTACTATTAATCGGACCTTCTTACGTGTGGTCTCATTCTCATAAATACCTGAAAATCTTATTTGAAGAGTTTTTTCGTTCCTGTCAACACTTTCCATTGTATCCCACAAAAATTGGTGTACCTATTTTATGCTCCATGATTTAAATACCCCCTTGCATCAACAAAACGAGACTTAACAATTTTTTCGCAAACCAAGAGTATTCTCGTCTGAAACGATTCGATATAACCCAAAATAATACAACATATGAGACTTTTGGTCAAGTTATATGTAACGTCAATTAAAAGTACGTGCGAGTTTGGATCGTATCATCTTTTACTCCTTGATTGAAACCTAATGTTCCTGGGCTATATGCATCTCTGCCGTCGGCGAGGTCTCGTCGCTATGCGCCCTGGCCTATAATTTCGCGCCGGCGCCGCGGGCTATAAACGCCTACTTTACGCCCTATTCCGCCGTTGCTAGCAACAAATAAAATGCGATCAGCTGTTGCCGTGCTCGCCATATTGTGTTGTGTGCCCCTTGTTGTTGAAGAATCGAGCGATCATGGAAGAAAATATGGATATTTCTGGTGACAGTGCTGACGAAAATGTAGCGGGCGCGTCTTCCGAAAGTACGAAAGCGGTGGCGGACGCGAAATGGCAACAGTTGCCTACGAAATCGAAAAAATTATATCTTAATATCTACTACGAATTCGTGAAGTGGTGCGATTTTAAAAGTGTGAAAGAATACGAAGAAGACGTGTTCCTTGCGTTTTTTGAAGAGAAAGCCGAAAAACGTAAACCGTCCTCGTTGTGGGCATATTTCTCAATGTTGAAGGCTACGATACTGTTGAATCATAACATCGATATCGGTAAATATTCAAAGTTGGTCAAATATTTGAAAGACAAAAATGATGGATACAAACCGACGAAGAGTAGGGTATTGAACAGAGAGGATATTAATAGGTTCATAAAAGAAGCTCCCGACGATCTGTATTTAATGATAAAGGTAAGTTATAAATTACAAAATTCAGTACAAACGATAATTAAAAAAAAATAGCGGCATTATTCCTAGGGTAGAAAGTATGTTCAAAAGTAGCACAAAATATTCTTACAAGCATCGGCAGTTTTGAGGTTATAATTCCGAAATAAATACTGATTAGATTCGGGGCGGATACAGCTGTCTACTAATAATTTACCTAAAATTTTGCACATTATATGCAATATAATCAATAACTACTAGCCATGGATCTCACTGATGATGTATTGTGATAGCCAGAAACAGTTGAGCGAATATTCGATATCGATGTTTTCAAACCCATCACTACTGCCATAAATACGTACCCTGGCACAACTACACCAGTGGCGTAACCGAAATATTTTAACAGTTACCGAAGAAAGAAAATATTTAATATGTCACTGACTTATTACAAGCATTTATTGCATTTGGTATTTAATTTTTTATGGATTATCTCTTATAAGAAATTTCTGTTAAACCATGTTTTGTTTGGGAAGAAGTTTAACTGTTTGTGGTATAATATGTCTAAAAAGATTCTGCTTTGAGATGCACTGGAGTTGTGAAGCTTAGATTAAGAATCCCAAGTTTTGTTTTGTCCTTGATCAGTCGCGAGTAATTTTCCCTATTTATATGAACTTTTTTGATAGGTTTTCACTACGTTTTCTTTAGATTCCAATTTTGAGATAGCTTTTCTTAGATTTATGATGTTTATTGTCCTAAATTGATTCATTGATGAATTATGATGTACGTGTAATAAGCATTTTAGATAATTCATACTTTCTATTTATTCTTTATTGCTATCGGTCTTATTATCACAGTATAGTTTCTTTTCCTTCCTGAGAACTGCTACACACGCGTTCCTTGATTTTCTGTACTGTTTTTTATCAGATTTCTACTCTGGAGATATTGCTGTTGCACTTTCTAACTTCCCTGTATACAGATTGATTTCTCTTGTAGGTGGCGCTAATTTTCGGCGTCTGCGGACCATGCCGGCGAGAAGAGCTGGCGAATATCATGGCTGACGACATTCAGGATTTAGGCGACGCCTTGTTAGTGACGATACGAGATAAAGAAAACAAGATTCAACGAGCTTTCACCGTCAGCGAAACGGCCAACGATTCTGGAAACTTTTTAGAGACGTACAGAAAATACGTATTGTTACGGCCTCCAGATTGCGATCATCGAAGATTTTTTGTGTTTTATAAAAATTACAAATGTTCGAAACAGGTCGTCGGGAAAAACATGTTCGGACAGATTCCGTTTAAAGTAGCGACTTTTCTTAAGTTGCCCAACGCCAAAGAATATACCGGCCACTGTTTTAAGCGATCGTCAGCCACTCTTTTAGAAAATGCTGGCGGTTCGGCCTCAACCAGTCATTTATATATGCCTGAATATGTTGCTGATTTATCGAATCTAACAGAACAACAGGATACAGGTGTACAACCTTACTCAAACCAAAGGGTAATTATACCAAGAGAAGACGGACAGCTCAATATAAATATAGAGTTTTTTAAACATTTTAGTAAATCCGGCAACACCGCTTTGCTGTGAGCGAATCGCGCAGAATGTGGATCCATCTATGAGCGAATTGCCAAACCAGGGACTGCCCTTTCATAGATCGCTGTTTTCTGTAAACCAGTAATAATCCTAGAACCGAATGTTTTGATTAAATGTGTGAAATCTTACGTATTTTGATGCTGAACAGTAAACTTGTCCGCTTGATGTAACAAAAAATTTGCGGTCGCCTCCCATACTATAATAAATAAAAATAAGTGTCTTCTTTTGATATAACCACTCTTTTTGCTTAAACTTGCAACTAATTGTACTTTTGCGAAGGCATTACTTTCAATTTAGTTTTGTGTCTTGTGGTGGTACAATGTTGATTGAAAGTTTTTTCCTTTAATGTTTAAGAAAGATTTTGATTGGTCGAATAATAAATTTGTTCGTTTGTTTAATATTTATTTAGCGTGATTGCTACTATTACATTCTTTAAAAAACTACAAAAATTACATAAGATACAAATATTCAGAAAAACTTGCATCTGTAAGAATTTTCAGTGCTCATGAAATGTTGCTTTAATTTTCTTTTAAAGATATTTAAATTACAAAAAGAACTAGTTCATTAAATTCAATTAATTCCTTCTGAAATATTGATTTCCTAGTTATATATATATATATATATAACTATATATAATTATATATATATATATATATATAATTATATGAAAAATTAAAGCTTCCGCCTTTTGTTGGGTACTTCGACAAAATTTAAGCAAAGAGGACTCTTTATACTTTTTTAATTCTCTCTAGCTTTCAATGGACTTTGCCATCATCATCAGGAGCTGCAATTACAATGATAATAGTATAATAATAATTATATATATAATTATGATACACACACATGATTTGTCTTTCTTTTTTTAATTAGCATTTCAAGTCACGCACAAAGCTTTGAAACATTTTTTAATCTCTGTTCTTTTATCCAATGTGTGTACTTTCTAAAACAAAAATATCTGTTTCAGAACCTCGTTTGACTGAAGATCAGGTGCTATTCAACAATATAAAAACTGAGCCTCCAGACGAATGTTACAGTGCATCTGAAGAAACAATGATGAAGGTTCCCGTATCGCCTACAAAAGATGAAAACGAGATATTTTTGAATGATATTAAACAAGAGTCTCTAGATACTGAAGATCTGAAAGAACTTGAAGATACCTCACAAAATGATGATATTCTCAAAAACGGTACTCGAAACATTAATAAAGACCCAGACGGTCACAGTACCGATCTAGGTACCGCGAGTATTGCCACGCAGACAGATAGTTTTGAGGAATTGCCAGATGTTGGATGTTGGTTAAAAAAAACTTTCCGTAGTCCACCAAAAGATATTTCCGAAGCTGTGGATAGGATGTTTCGGATTGACCAGATCATTTCCGATCTGAATCAGTATAGACAAAGTTTATTCACCAGTTTTGTTATTAGGGATAACAGCGCGCACAAGATGCAGAAGAGAGGGCAATTGGAGCGGTTTGTATAATCCAGAAATAATTTTATTGTAATAAGATTATTCAATGTACTTAAATTAGGAAATCGTTGAACATTTTTTTCAGCGTATATCTGACATTCAACATTTCGTTTTTCTAGATTTGTTTCATACAGTAAGAAAGCGAGGCAAGACGGTGATGTTTCATTACCTCCGCCTGCCACATCAATTTCCGATGAAATTTCAGAAGCACCTGTTCAAAAAGACGGTGAGCCAGTGCAAGAAACCAGGGGTGTAAACTTTGAACTGCATGAGAAGGTGCTGTCGACAAGGGTATGTAAACGTTTTCTTTGCAGTTTTTGATGGGCAACTATTTAAAATATTGACGCAAATCATTTTGTAAAAACAAAAAATGCATTGCTTTTACATTTCCCACTATTTCTCAGTACGTCCGTTCGTTATCACTTTCAGCCAATATCATCACGTCATGCGTCTGAAAAAAAAAGAACATTAATTTTTCTGGGTTACCCTATTGTATATGTGATACTTTTGCTCTTAGGTTGACGGAAACATGTTGCTGGCAGGCACAGAAAGTGGCAAACTGTACATGCACGATCTCAGCGGTACTACCGAACTAAAATCCATAACGGTCTCGGAACAGCCTGTAATCTCGGTGATATCAGTCAAAGACGCGACCACCTCAGAAATCTTAGCCGCCTCGTTCGATAACACAATCCGAATGTACGATGTGCACGGTTTGAAATTGACAAGAACGCTGAACACAGAAGGCATGGTTCAGTGTATGGATGAAAAATGGGAGTATGTTTTTATGGGAACGTCCAATGGGTACCTCATGAGGTACTCTTTAAAGGTAGGCTGACTTCTATACGCTGCTTGTCCCATTGTCTTGAAAGCCCGTCTCTAACTTTCATTCATCGCTCACACTTTTTATGTAGCTTAAATCGTGTTTTTTTATCAATTTGGAATGTTTTTTCGTTAAATATGGCAATATTGAACTTTGAAACAGCATATTTTCTTTATTCTTCCGCAGTTTGCCCAAAAATAATTTACGCTCAAGTTTAATATATCGTTGATATAGACTATGAATAGAATCGGGCCTAACACTGATCCTTGAGGTACCTCTGTGTTTGTATTTAATTTATTTGATAAGCCGTTAACCTACAAAAGAAAAACGACAATTTTGGAAAAGGGGCGACCTTTGAAAATATTGCAAATTATGAAAATTCTTAAAACTCCAAATTTTAAAGAGTAAGTATATCGTTTGCAGAAGAACGAAATCGAGTTTGAAGAAAAATTCAACGATGACTGTATCTTAACGTTGAAGGCGATATCCGAAGGCGCGAGGAAAGTGTTGCTCGTCGGATCCAAAGGAGCTCCAGTTTGTTTTCGAGATGCCATATCGGGACTTCATCTGAGGACTCTTCAACATAATTCGCCTAGGGCGTCCGTGTTTTCGATCATCGTTGACGTTAACGTTTACTGCGCGACTGATAACCATGTGCAGGTTTTTTCGTTTCATGTAAGTTTCATTTTTATATTTCGTACACACTACTAAAAAAATTAAGGAAGAAAATTTTCTGCCCATATTTCGTAGCTAGACTCTAAACAAAGCATTTTGAAGCTTCAAGATTCTAGTTTCCATGTTTTTTAGCCGAACTTTTTTAGGAGGAATGGGTCTCATGCAGTTCTAATAGTTAGCTCAAGAGAAGTTCTTTGCAAAACTTTTTCCACGGGCTTGAAAAAAATATTTTACGCCAGGCCTAGGTCAAGATCAGATAACCCATTTATTCAGCTTCAATATCCTATTTTTAAAATCTTGATATGATCATTTGGCGCCGAGATATCTGACTTCGAATGAAAAAGGGTACTTTCCTTTAATATCAATTTTTTCTGTGTCAAATTCGATTTTGACAGGAAGGCACTGTAATCCACACGCTGAAAGCAGAAACCAAGAAACAGATAAGCTGCATCAGACAGTTTAAGAAACTTCTATTTGCAAGCTGTGAGAACGGAAACATTTACATCTATTCTACCACCCAAAATAACAAAATTGGTTGCATCGAAGGACCTGGTGGTAGCATTTTGTCGATGGAAGTCGTTGGAGATAAAGTAAGCGAATATCTTAGTCACAGTACTGCAACACTACAAAATTCAAATATATTGCTGATGATACGTTGTTATATGGTTCATAGTTATTGCCGAAAATAACCAGTTAAGTGGAAGACTCGACTTTGGGGAAATCGACAAATTATACAAAGTGTACTCTTAACTTACAACTCAAGCTTTCGATAGTCTGTGCTGTCATCGTCAGGAGCTAAAAACAAATTTAAAATATTAAATAGCAACCATACTCGATTGATTTGTTACTTACTGCGTCAAATAAAGGCATAGAAACTGCAATAGAGCTTATTTATTTACTTCAAAAAAATAAATTACTTTATAAGGATTTCACATAGCCCAAGTGTTGATTTTATAGAAATTATGTACAACACTATTATTCTTCCTAATTTGTTATATTGTTCGACTGTTTCGTACACTGCAAACGAAACTGTATTTTCAAAATATCAAATACTACAAAATAAAGCTATGAGAATCGTCTTAAATAAAAATAAATATACTAGAGTAAATTTTCTGCTGAAAGAACTACAATGGTTGAATATCAAAAATTTCACAACCGACAATTTTATAAATTGAACAATGAGTACCGCAGTTATTCTATTAGAGGGAGTATAGAATTTCATTAACAAAATTGTAGAAGCGATATAAAAAACAAATCAGTATTTCAAAGAATTGTACGAATTTATTAAATCAAGTAATGATATCAAGATTTGTGCCAGTTTGAACATGTCTAAAGGGGAATTGAAAAAATATTTTATGGAAAATGAAATTTTGTATAAAAATATGTAGACTTTGAATACATAATATGTGATATACTGTGTAAAATCGATATTGTGGCTTTAATGTTAAATAAATCTACAACAAACGAAACAGTCTGCCGTCGGTGATACAATTTTATTTTTCAGATTTTCGTAGGAACTTCTCTACTGTTCAAAGTGATACCGATTCCGGAAGCTATTTTGAATTTGAAATGCAGATGAGGTCCAGATTAATTTTTTATTTTGTAAATATTTTTTAAATACTGTAGAATATAAATAAAGCATATGGAAGAAGTAATAATTGTATATTTCATTTGAAAGGAAGGGGAATATTCTAAAACGATAGAAAAAAGCCTGTAATTAATCAAAATATTCACTTTGGTATCTCTTATACAGGGTATTTGAAATTTGTTTTATTACTATGTTAAAAAATATTTACTTTATTCTGTTGAAATTTGGCCATTTAATTTTTGTATTTTTGTTTCCCAAGGCACTTGTGATTTTTTTACTAAAAATTAATAAACCAAATTTGTCCAGTGACGAGCAATAAAACTGTTTTTACTTTTTTTCTCGAAAACGAAGTGAGATACGAAAAAAATACAAGAGGCAAATAAGTTGTATTTTTAGATGCTTAATCAAACAACAAATCGATGTTTCTTCAGAGTAGTGACATTATTCAAAAAAGCTTGTTTTCACGAGAAGCATTTTTAATATTTTTTTAATAAAGTTTGGATTTAGAAAAATCATCAATTAAGTAAGGTTTATTGAACTTTCAGATTCATTGAATAAAAGATTATGCTTTCAAAAATATCCATTTTAATACTTTTCGCAACTTTACACGAATGTGCCATTGTTCCTAAAAAAAATAAATTATTTCTAAAAAATATATGACAACTCGTGGTTACAGAACAAAGAGGCAAAATTTATTTTAGTATTACTACCAATGATACACAACTAACAACAATTTAAAGGCTACGTGGAACTAAAAAATCAAAGGTAAGTACAGAAAAAAAAGTACAATACAAAAATTGGTTACAAATTATTGTAAAATCCCTCATAGCATGAGGGTATTATATTTTTTTTACTAAATCGAATAACTCTAGGACCTCTTTTTGTTGCTTCGTTTCCCTTAGATCTTTTATAAGACTTTTAATCTACCTCACTGTATGAGTTTTTGTAAAAAAATGTTCCAGAATGCTGAGATTTTACCCTTACTATTTAACATCGGATAGTTTGGATGACTCTTTCCGAATTTTTATGTTATAGGAAGATAGTGACAATGCACTATTATGTCACTATTCTTGATTAACACTATCGATTATTAGCGTACTTTGCTCTAATATGACGTTATTCTTGAGAAAAATGTAAGCGTACGCTTCGAAAGTCATGACAGGAACCCCAAAACATTCGATATTAACAAACAACGTCATCTCTGGCGAAAACTTTGAAACAATTGCAAATGTCTTTATTCCTGTTAAAATAGTCAACATTTGGAGTGGATTTGCAATTTTAACTATTTTTTCTCGTTCTTTGGATGGGAATGCCACTGGACCTGATAATTTTAATCTATTCAGGGCTAAATTAGACTCTTAATACAACAAATAATATTGCCAAATGTCGAGTAAATATTAATAAGATATTAATAAAAAAAGAATTAAATTTATCACTTTCTTAACAAGGAATCACGCCCCTAAAATATCTCCGTCTATTTTTCGCACACCCTGTATATGGTAACAGTTCAGATGCACTTCAATTTGGAATGCCAATAATCGATAAGAAACAAATGTGTACATAATGCACTGAAGTGTATAAAAATATATATTTCTCACTTAAATAACAAACTATCGTAGATAAGGTGCTGGATAAGTTCCATGTTTACCTACAGCGCAGTAAAATTTTATCAGTCCACAGGATATTCCAGTAAGGATGGCGAATACATTTTCTGGTTAGCTTGATTATACAGGGTGGTCAATATATAACTGACTTAATGTCAACATCGTCAGGGGTTGTGGACATTTGAACAAGGTGAAATTAAAGACTTGCCAAGGTGTTCGAACCGTTCGTACTCCGGAAAATATCGAGACAGTTCGTGAATGTGCAGTGGAGCGCCCTGAGACGTCTACCAGACATCGTTCTCAAGAACTGGGTATTCGTCGCAAGTCATTGTGCACTATTTTGAAAAAAGACAGCTTAGTGGCCGTGAAAGTCGCCGACAATACAGTCGTGCAATATTGCAGATTAATGCCCAAAATAACGATTTTTACCGCCAACCAGTGATGGGCGTTTTCGCGTATATATAAATAGCATAAGTGAGGTTAGGTTATTCGCAAACGTCAGAAAGCTGGTAAACAGTGAATCGACAACTTAAAAGAAATGTGGTTGGACGCTCCAAGAACAAAGAAATCGATGAACTAGGGTTCATTTGTTGTTCTTAATATATTTAAAACTGTATCTTTGTATACGTATATAAATAAATATTATATATTTTTTAATTATTTATAAACATACAATGGTGTATAAATTGCGCCCATTTCTGCTATGAAATTTACCAAAATAAAATCATTAAAAACAGTTTGGCCTAGGAATCGGTGCTCTACTATTAATAAAGAGACATTCAAATTGCTGGTAAGTGATCAAAATAGTAAAAAGGAAGTTACGTGATTTTAGCACGTGACAAAAGAAAGATATCTGAAAACTTCGACTACTTGTCCTTTCGCATAGTTTAAAGTAATGAAATTTGTTGAAAAATATATGAATCTTAAAAAGTCATATATATACTAAGTGACATATAAATCCGAAGACCCAGTTTAAATGGTTTTATTTTAATAAAAGTTGATGAATGTATTTATCTTACTGTAAATAACAAGTGAACAAATTTTCAGCCTTATCAGTTGGACATTCCGGTTTTTATACTGCTTTTTTTTAATTCACTTATACAAAATTTTATTAAAATAAAACCATTTAAACTGGGTGTTCGGATTTATATGTCAGTATATTTTCAATCGTGGTTGATGCGTAAACGAAAAAATATATGTTAGAAATTAGTTTTAGTTAAATGTTCACGATTGAGATTTCTTATAACTTCACTAATTTTTCCGTGTTAAGAATCTGAATTCTGAAAATTTTAACCACGTCTTATTAGTGCATAAATTGGAAGTCTGTAAGACGTTCTGTGCTATCGGGGTTTGCCATGGATGAAAAAGCTTTGTAGTTTTTGAAAATCGGTCTAGTGGTAGCAGATCTGGGGACCAAAACACTAAAACTAAAACTTATTTTATTATAATAACCATCCTTCATGAACTGACGGCAGCGTTGAGTGGGAAATACAAGTGAACCTACATGACGAAGCCCCATTTTTTTAATTAGTCGTTTCGCTATGCAATTACATTGCACAATGGTATATCACCTAACATCAACGATGTAAATCCCCTGATCTATAACGAACATAGTATGAATTATACATAATCTGATTGCCACTGCCTCGCTGACTAAACCGGCGACTTCCTTGCATTAGTGTCGGTGAACGATGGTGCTTTTAAGGTGCGTCCTTTTATTCGTATCACTGAGAGCGAGTTTAGGCGGTTCCGTGGAGAACGTAGGGCCTCACGTACATGCTACGGCCGGTGAAGTTTGGCCCAAGCCAAAGTATCAGGAAGGGACGGATCAGTTTTATGTTGTGGACGCCCAGCTATTCGAGTTCAAGGTACGGAAAGCATGGAATTTCATTTTAATATATTCAGATATTATTAGTGAGATTTACATACAACCGAAAATCGACAGCCGATAAGCTTACGCAAATAGACTAGGAAGTCTAGAATTCTGGAAAAAAGTATAACGTAGGGATTCTGGACTCTTTCAACGTTTCTGCTTCCAATTCAGCAACGAATTCATCGATTGTTAGCGGTTTTAGCGGAATGGTCACTTTATCCGTTGGTGGAATCCTCCCCGCGTGTTTTTTTCTCGATTCAGAACCATTAAGTAAGAATAAAAAAAGGCGACATCAACTTCACGATAGGATGAAAGAAGGATACCGACTGCAATATACTTCAGTAAAAAAGTATGATTATAGAAAACTGCAAGATATGAGACTGTCAAAATTAAGAACGCATTGATGATCATTAAATACTTTACACTGTGCACAAGCTGAAGAGCGTTTTTTAAAGTACTTCCACTCATCACTTCTACGTGGCATTTCGATTAATTAACAATAAAACAGCGACGCTATAACTACATACAATAAAATAATCAAAAGAACCCGAATTCATTAAATGCGTAAATCCGCTGTTTTCAGTTTATTATATCCTTTGGAGAAGTACAGAATAAAGAAAAGACTACAGTCCATCTCACGTCTGTAATGATAATATTGAGTACTACTAAACAGCTTTCTGGGCTTTCAATTTAAAAGTTACCAGTCCTCGCTTATAGATGGTAGCACACACTCGGGGTATACCGATGTTTATGATCCTTTCGATGTTCGACGTCAGATGTATCGATGTTTTCGATACATCGATGTATCGTTGCCATCCCTAATAGTACTCGAGCCATCGCTAATTAGTGGTTTGAAGAGCGTGGAAGGGCGGTTGGTATGCCTACGGTGTATCGTTAGGCCTTTTTGCTTATCGCCCACATTAGGTGCTACCTCTCACAGCTGCACAAAATAATCAATTTTCTTGCATGTTTTTTTTCTGTTTTTAAGTATGTTTGACGGTTAGTATCAATACAAGTTCTTCAATAATCGCTGGGACAACACGTTATCGTTCAAACTACACCAAATTTAGTATTCTGTGACACTTCCTTACTTTTTTACATGCACTAACGTAATCGGAACGTAAAAATAAAAATGGCTGCCATTTCAAGCGTCGTGAGGTAGGACATTGTAGGGGGTGGATCTGTCGATAAAATAGTTGAAAAATACCGCCCTTAAATATCGGTATGTCGTGACCAAACATATTGCATATCCTCTGTTGATAACATCCACATGAGTGTTTATTTGCTATTTATAGATAATGATATAAATAAATAATCGTGTTAAGTGATCTTACAAAGATTGACAGAAAAAGCTAAACAGTTTCAGACAAAACGATACTCTGAACTTTGAATGTTGCATACACTCTTTCAAAGTTTGTGCAAAAAAAAGAACAACAGTACTGAAATCACTGCTAAACGCGTCCTGGAAAACTGTGTCCAAATATTGGGATAGCCTGTATTAAATTGGAACAAATGTTCACTGAGGAGTTCTTTGTCTGAAAATTTGAAATGCTCTACAATAATACCAGTTTTCAAAATGAAGAATTCTAAAAATGCAGCTATTTAGCAAGACCAGCAAATATATGACCAATTGGTGCAGTTTATTGAAGAAAACAGAATGTTAATGCAAAAATATTCCGCAGAAACAGCTTTCCAGTTGGTTGGAGAATTAGAGAAGAACCATGGGCTTCGCAGTATTTTTCAATTTTAAACAATCGATAGGAATATTTTGTTAGGTAAATGAAGCCATATTGCATATCGGAAGTGTTTTAGACTGGTTTAAGAATTATTTGTCTGAAGATGCAGTTGCGAAAAGGATAACTTTATTTCATCGAAGATTTAAAATGCGTTAGGGGTTCCAGAGGGTAGTATCCTGTCAGCACTTCTTTTTATTTTATACTGTAACGTTTTTCTGGGTTCTTTTGGGTGTGGATTAAAACACTGGATTCCACAAAAAGAAATGCACTAATTTATTTAACTTGATACAACATTTATATACACCACTATTTATGTCTGAATAGTCTTATGTCGCCATTGACTGCACTATACTCCACTCCGCTCTGCTACTCTACCGTATTCGGTACTATCTGCTTCATCTCAGTTATATAGTCCCAATTGCTGTTTCGAGAAACGTCGGGTGAACCACAAAGCGACATCTAGAATATTGGAGGTCACTTCGCGTCGATCTAGAAGGCGATCCACAGTCACGTTCCTCACTGACGCCGCCAGGCGGCTTGGCGGTCGTGATTCGCGTAAAAGCAGAGATCGGCCATTAAGCTCTGGCGAGTAGGAGACTCGCCCAACAGATGGCGCTAACAGAACTATTCGTCACAATACATAAACGATTCACCTGCCACAGTAAAGCAATGCGAAATTCGCAGGACTAAAATATTCAGACTGGTATCTTTTATATAAATGAAGACTTGATACTTGCTTCGAAATGGTTGGCATCCAATAAACTCAAGTTAAATAAAAGTAAAACGTAAGCTATGTTAATTGAAAAAAAAAATGTATAAATGTTCAACCAAATTTTGATGGTGAAGATATTGAATTCACGAGAAATTTTAAAAGTCTTCATTACGAGAAAACTATAGGCGAGAAGTGGGCTACTTATTATATATATTATGGTTTATGAGTGATTGATGATACATTGATATTATTTTTAGTCAGACGTCAAGGGTTGTGACATCTTGGACAAAGCCTTCTTGAGGTACCAACGCATAATTCTAGACGACTATCGGACTGTAGAAAATCATGCTAACTCACTAAATAGAATCCGACATGAAAAGACTTGGAAAGGGGACCCCCTTTTTCAGGGATATTTAAAAGAGTTGAATGTATCACTTGGAGGAAGCTGCGACTCATATCCTAAAGATGAACAGATTTTACAAAAAGAACAATGTAAGTAGTATTTTTACTTTGAGAAAGATTGGTATGTTAGGCTTGTCGTTGACGAAATTTTCTTTCTGTCTCATTTTATGTAATGGGTTAACTAGAGGCAACCTTTTACAATTTATGTTTTATTGAACTTAATTTAGTTAGCAAATACGTTGTTTCTGACATTCAGATCGGATAGTCGTCAACGAAACAGGCGCTTGGCTGAATTCGGACACAGTATGGGGCATTTTAAGAGGACTAGAGACTTTCTCACAACTGGTATACTTGGCGCGAGATGAAGAATCTGTAAGTATTTCATTTCAAGACCGTTCTAGCTCCTGTCCATCTCGTATTCATGGTTCCAGGATCCAGGACCCAAGTACCAGATCTAAACCTCATTGATCATTTTCCGAGGAAGTGTCTCAATAGCATTTCTGGAGATCTGTTTTAAAAAAAAATATTGTCCTTAAACTTTTTTCAATATAAGACACCACATGTCCACAAAAAACGAATTGATAAATCGAACTAACAAACGAATATCGTATCTGAAAAATTTTCAGTTGAGAATCAACGTAACGGTAATAGAAGATACTGCGAGGTATTCGCACAGAGGGTTGCTTGTTGATACCTCGCGGCATTTCATCCCTGTCAAAAGTCTGTGTACCATGCTGGATGCTATGTCGTATAACAAATTGAATGTTTTCCACTGGCACATCGTCGATGATCAGAGTTTTCCTTACGTCAGCAAGAGGTTCCCAAAATTGAGGTAAGACCACCAGTAAAGGAATATTCATGTCGAACGAAAAAAATTTACGTAAATTTAAAAAAATATATATGCATTGAAAGTTTGTCAGCAAACTTCAGACTTTTAATGAACGACATCAATTTTTGTGTGTTTACTGAACGCGTAGTGATGAAAACTAGTCATAATTCCGAAAATAACGATAGGCAGAATAAACGGTAACAAGCAAAAACATAAATGAAAACCTTATTTCTTGTATGTTTTCGGAAATACTGGTCTTTTGAAAATATATTTCAATAGTTGAAAATAATTTAGATAAGATACCTTGTTGGAGGTTTATTCTAAGTAATGCGATACTGTCTTAATAATAAATAAAAAGTGTTCTTATTATTTGTACGGCTTAAGCTCTGAAATTTTAACCGATCGTTGTTTTTAAGCGAAAAAGGTGCGTATACACAAAACCTCATATACCCAGTATCAGATGTCCAGTATATCATAGACTATGCCAGAGATAGAGGAATCAGGGTTATACCAGAGTTTGATTCACCAGGTATGAAAATATATTTCATAAAGTATGCTTCTAAAATATAGCTGGTACTCCTTATTGCTATTTTTACATTGTTTTCTTGTAAAAAATTATTGGTACAAGTGCTTGGTCCACTATCTAGACAGACGAGTGCTTTTCTGCTTTCCTATTCGTTGGATTATTTCATGGTTTCGCGAATTTTTACTATTTTAGGCCACACCAGGTCTTGGGGTGCAGCTTATCCCGAGCTATTGACAGAATGTTATTCCGGTACAACTAAAAATGGATTATTGGGCCCGATAGATCCAACGAAAGCGAAGACGTATAGTTTTTTAACAGAACTGTTCAAAGAAATAATATCTGTATTTCCTGATAAATATATCCATTTAGGTGGAGATGAAGTACCTTTTGACTGTTGGTAAGTAGGTCTAACCTTCTCAGAATCTACATTTATCAAAATCTAATAATATCGAAACGATTGAGACATAAGTAATGTTGAGTATAGCGTTCCTTCAAATATGTAAAGTCCGATTCACACTAATTTATAGCAACACTTGCAACTACTTATTACAAATTTATTACCATGTGGACTGGACTATCGCGTCTTGCTTTCTTGCTGACTCATCGATGACCCTTCAATCGTAAATCGACCAATCCAGAGCCTTTCAAACTGAACGCGAGCCTCCGACGCCTGCTAGATGACGTTCGATGCTTCTCGATGGCGGTAGATACTTACCGATGTGTGTTACTATTGTTCCTCACTGTTTAAAATAACTATGAGATCGCCTCGAAGAGCTTGAGTTGATCTTCATCATCCTGCAAATAATATCACCTTCGCCTATTTTTAAACCCAAATTCCTTTTACATCTTCGTTTTCAAGTTGTTTATAGTCTGTCAAGCGAATTTGTCAGATGCTTTGCAGTTTCCATCTCGGTTATGTTTTGAGTCTTATCGATTCTCTAAGAGATGTCGCTACATGTGCAACATGGTCGTGGCGACATCTAGGAAACAAAATCAAGTTCTCGTATAACGGTTTCTGTACTAAGTTAGACTAATCGTCAATAGATGTCGCAAGTATCGGTTATGACAGAGACATCTGTAGTCTACATTGTGAACGACGGTCGTATTTTGATTTGATACGTAGGTTTCTTCTTTAGCTAGTGATGGAGTATCGATAGAATCAATCGAACTATTGACGTACGAACCGAAAACAGTTTTATATAGAAAGCCCCAAATACTTTTTGTGGTGTTTTAGGTTTAAACTCTAATCTGTACACCTAGCAACATGAAATATAATTTTTAATCGCAATTTTAAGCATTCAAAATGGCAATTTTTGCGTTTTCTTGACTTCAAATTCGCTTCAAAACCCCTCTTGTCTCTTAGTTGACAAATAAACAGTCGTAACTGACAACCGACTATTATTTGATACGTACTGTGAGAAAACATTCTATTTTTGAGGTTATAATGACTGAATCTTCAAACTATATTGTATTTACACCCAAGATAGAATGGATGCGTGATTGCCAAAAGCAAGGACGGCGTACAGGGCCGCATTCAGGGCTACGCCAAGCAAGGTGAATACGAAAACACGAGCACGCAGTGATACACGCGACGGTCGGTGGCCTGAATGCAACTCTGCCTGCCCTGCCCCTGCCCCGCGCATTATTCCGAGAGATCACGCGCTAACTATTATTATTTACATCTCATCTTGAATTTGGCTTCAGTTTAGGTATGTAATGTACTGTTTATTTTTTTTAGGAAAAGTAATCCATCTATTCAGCAATTCATGAGGAAAAATAATATTACAGACTACGAACTGCTAGAAAATTATTATATCCAAAATGTGTTGCATATAGTTGCAAAGTTGAACGCAACACCAGTTGTGTGGGAGGAGGTCTTTAACAATGGCGTACAGATTTCCGACGATACAATTGTGCACGTTTGGTACCCGAATCGTTGGGAGAAAGAGCTGTTTAACGTAGGTATTTTTTGCGCATTGAAAATTGAAATAGCTCAGTATCCTGACTTGTTAGGTGACCGATGCCGGGCACTGGGCGGTACTATCGGCGTGTTGGTACTTGGACATGGTCAACAGCTACGGCAATGGAGACTGGCTGAAGTACTACCGATGCGAACCGACAAGCTTCAACGGTACCAAGCAACAGGCCGATTTGATTTTAGGCGGAGAGGCGTGTATGTGGGCAGAGGCTGTGAACGAGTACAACATCATACAAAGGTGGGATTCGAGCCTCAAATAATGACGATGCAACTTTCCTTTCAGAAACAATCACGTTTGAAATAACAAAGCCAAGGTGCGGTAAGAATTCTCCATGTCACGCGGTCTGTAAATTAAGTGATGATTCCATATGGCAACACTGGAAACGCCGGGCTTGGAGGGGAGGAGACAGTGGAACATGTGGTCCGCCTTCAGTACAAGTTTGATCTCGCCGGAGTCATTTGGTTGTTCGGAGCTCAAACGGATTATTGTAGAAAGTCGTGTAGATCTCTGCTTTCATTTTGCTACTTAATACTCTTCTAAGCGATAATAAAGGACGCATGTGGACGTGGAAAAGTCATTTGACAAAATAGACTTAGGCATCCTATTAATAAAACTGCATTTCTTTGAGTTGTCTGATGATCTTCATGTCTCTACTCTTCTTTTCAATAGGAGACGATATGCTGAATATGGGGATTCCCCAAGGCTCAACACTGGGACCGTTACGCTTTCTGTTAAACATACATGATCTAACTTGCATTGTTCAAAATTATTGTATGCAGACGACTTGAATTTATATTAGTCACTAAAAACTATCGATGACTGTCTTGACAACCGCTTTCACGAGAAAACAGAGTATTTTAATTTTTGATTATTGTCTTGGAAACGTTAGCATCAAGCGTCAAGAGCATGTCGATGATTTAGGAATTCTCTTCGATCAGAAAATGTTTTTTCTGTCCATATAGATACCACTGTTTTATGGGGAACGCTAGAGAGTCATCTATCTCAGTTCTACACTATACCGCCAGAATTGTCAGCCTCTAGCGGTTACAGTGATAACTGAGATATTTACACTCTCGCAGTGATCGATTCTGTCAACAGATGGCGCTTTGCGCTCGTATTTCGATAGATCTCGGATATAAGCTAGTTGCCATGCTTTCTGGTTCGATGCTCCACAGACCAGGCCTAGACCATGCTGACGAGCTGCCTGAAAGCATGAAACAGCTATCCGTGGCTGGCTGTCTGCGGTTGTATGGACGAAAGCAGTGTGTTTAAGTAATCAAGTCCAAGATTTTGTTTGTTTTTAGAGTCTGGCCCCGAGCTTCCGCGACAGCTGAAAGGTTATGGTCTTCAGTTGACGTGACAGACGAACAAGATGCTGCAAGAAGGTTGGAAGAGCACACCTGCAGGATGAACAGGCGAGGCATTCATGCTCAACCACCGAACGGTCCCGGGTTTTGCAGATACTGAACATAACCTGCATCTTATGTAAAAAATGAAACACTTTTTTCTGTATCAAGTTATTTGTTAATTTCCTGAGTTCCTATGATAAAAAATTAAAGTATCACATGGTATAAGTTGCATTATTCGGCTAGCTATCAAAGATGGCTGCTTAATTTTTGGAATTCACCAGGCGGTCCCTTCACTAGCCTACTTTTCACTTTCCAAATATCCTGAAAAAATATGATATGGATTATACAGGCCGATAATATTTTTATCCGTAAACCAGAGTATATGTCCGCAAAGCTTTTTGAAGCAACGGTGCTGAATCTGTAAGCCAAATCTCTCAACTGACTATAGTTCCCGAGATGTCCTAACCTAAAAGTGCAGAAATAGCGAGTTTTGATAATATTTGAGGTTATGTAGCATGACGAATTATTTTTTTTCAAACAAACCAAAGACATCACCTCTTAGTACATGCCTTGCCCTTCCAAATGCCGTTGAATTTCCGTAGATATCTTTTTTCGCTTAGATATGACACAAATTTGATGTTTCTGAGTTTCACTATATTTGATACTCTGTCAAGGGGAAGCGGTGGCTTCTTTCCAGCAAAATCGGCATCGAAACAGCTACAAAACAAAGCTAGTGGTTCTCCGCAATGCCTTCACACGCTGAAGGTTAAAATCCCGTTAGAAAATGGACGGAGTAGCACCCAAACCAAAGCAACTAAACGTAAAGTACGAAATAAAGGGTACTACTCCATAAACTGGCGTTTGGGAGTCCTATGTCACACAATCAGGAAGTTAACGAAATAACGCCCGCACCGTAACTCAGCAGAAACAAAAGAAAAATGGCGCTGGACGCGTCTGTACACGCAAGTTTTAAAACTATCGTGATAGAAAAAGGAGGTATCTCGATAGGTAAAGAAGATATCTTGACAGGAAATGAAATACGGGTAGTACGTAAAGAAATCACAAGGTGGCGCTGGTTGCTAATGGGTGGAACCAACTCTACGAGGGACCAACGATATTTTCTGAAGAAATTTCTGAGCTGGTCGTTAATCATACTATAACAGTAGTGTCCAATACTTACCGCATAGTTCATGAGTGCCCCAAACTTTGCAGCTAATTCCTCAATTCTCGTCATCAAATCTTCTTGAACTGTTCCTTTAACATCAATAAAATTACAATTTGAGTCTGCGTAGTGAACTGATATTGCTTTTCGGAATCCCTGGAAAAGCAACACGCAGCTATTTGTAAGACATTTTCGCATTGTTTGAAAAAAACGGAGTAAAGTAGATTGACTATATTTCCCACGTCTTTCGTAAAATTTCCGAACTTCAGCATAGATCTTTGAAAGTTGAAACATGACAGACAGAAACTCTTCTACTACTACGTGTGATCGATGAATATGGGAAATACACAGTCTATTCACTTGACTCCATAAACGACGAAAGTATCGCAATTACGAAAGTATTCGAACTTCATTTGAAATATTTCTTGTTGTTTAAAAACATCTCAATGACACAAAGTGATTCCCGTTCATTTCCTCGCTTTGTCGTGGTCTGTTGACCTTCTTGTAAGCGTGTAATGTCAGGAACCCCCGCAGAGATTTTAATGAAATTTGTATCGATATCAAACCGTTTACAAACTTTGTTTTCGCATGTTTCTCAGTTTCTAGCACTTCTGGGCATGATCAAGAGTTATATAAATAAATATCGATCCAAAAAATCGGGTATCGGAATCAAAAGTATCGATACTTCTAAATATCGGATCGTGTCGAACATTCCTAATTCAGCGATAGAACCGGACTTGCAGGAGATTTCAATACCTGTCATTACTCAACGAATAAAAACACTTTGAACTTTTCAGTGAAGTAAAACTGTCTGGTATTTGCAAGTAATTTGGCTACAACGCTGTGGCAACACCGAGTTTATCATTCCGCACAACAGTCTAGATCACAAAAAGGTGGTAGTGTCATCTTTATTTTTGGCACAATATTGAAGTACTGATAATTCAAATTCATAAAATCTATGCAACGTTGATGTAAGCAAAGAAAAAAGTTTACACACTTAACTTTTTTGATAAGATAGCTGTGCTTAAAGTAAGTACTTTGGATGTATACCTATGTACGTTATTTATACGTATTTTAATTACATTCTATAGCTTATAAACAGTTCATACTTTTTCCGACAATAGCTTGAAGATCATACAAATTTACGTTTCAACTATATCATGTGCCCATGCACAACCAACAATTTTCAAAAATTGTCATTGGATTATAAAGCACGTTTATCTAAAAGACCAATGATGATATCAGAGTCACTTCATCATCCCATGTTATTTGGTTTTTGGGTAGTGTAATATTTTTATTTGACGCTTCACCAACACGAGTGGTTGGCATCTTCACATTCAAACAGACACTTAAAAGAAACCATAAATATAAACAGACGTGCGTTGACTAACTTCTCAATGGAAATTTGCAACAGGTCAATATAAAATCAAGTCAACCCCCAATACTTTGTGCTGTTATGCAACATGCAAAGAAATGAATGTAGGCTGTAGTGATCTGCGACTATTTAAATCTTGTTGTCATACAACCTAATCAGAAAAGCCAGAGATACCTAATATAAAATAATTTTTTCAAATATTTTAATTTTTATGCTTAAAAGGATGCATTTCTATATTTTTTCATTGTATTTTTCATTTTTTCCCTACAAACCTTTCAAAAAATCACTAGAAATACATTTAACGAAAGTTTTCACCAGATCACTAAACTTGTTCAAAAATCACTACATCTAGTGAAATTTCGCTAGACCTGGCAACATTGCCGCGGCCTTAGCTCATATTTACATGTGACAGCTCGAGCGGTGGGGAGAGCCGAGGATTCCCGAAGAGCTCTCCCCACCACTGGAGCCGCCACATAAATATGAGCTAAGACCGCGGAGACGTTAGTAGCTCACGGGTCTCCGAACTGTGAACACTTTCTGAAGATGCCAACCACTCGTGTCGGCAAAGCGTCAAATAGAAGTATTTTACGACGGCCCAACTACCCAAAAACCAACCAAATAACGTCACTTATTATGTTTTTCTTTTTACGTTATTTATACATATAATCTTTGTTTGTCTTACCAGCAAATTGTAGTTAGTGGGATAAACGCTATTATTATTATTCAGAAGGACGTTTTGCGTGTTGTACCTTTGTGTTATTGGGTCCAGAACCATGGAGTATAAGAGGATGGAAGAATATTGTGTCACCTTTTTCCATGACTACATGTTCTTTTTCTAAGTGTCCTTTCCCTTGCACGCCATCATACAGAGTATGTTTGGATGTCTTAAAAAAATAAAAACGCATCTTTAATCATCTATCCGAATCTTACATACTCGTACAAACCGTAATAAACAAAAATGTCAATTCAAAAAATCAATAATCGTCATCTAGCTATTTTAATTTACCTCATGTTCGTAGAGAATCCCATCTAAATGAGATCCCGGAACTACATATAGACATCCATTATTCCTATCGATTTTTTCCATGGCTGTCCATGATGCCACGATACTATTCGCTGGTCTAAACGGAAAATACAGGAGATCCTGAAAATTTGATTCCAAATAGCCTCTAATTTTCACCTTGTAGACTGCCAAACCAAAGGGTTTACTGAACGTTTTGAGGTGGCCGAGACGTCAGTAAATCTTTGAACTCCGCTTTTGCGGCCTGTGAAGCGTAAACTCACCTGGTGTAACGGGTGTATGGAAAAGTCCGGATCGGAATCGGGTGGTTTATTGATCAACATTGAATTCATTGCTGTGATGTTTGGACCGATTATGCTTTCGACTACTTCTATCACAGACGGAAGTGATGCGTATTCCCAAAGGACGTCGTCGAACAGAAAATCTTGAAACTATAACAAAACAAATTGAGTCAAGCGGCGAATCTAGTTTGACCACTAATAGTTATGACTTTCGAATATCCCATTGATAAATTCAATAAAACACAAACTTTTTGCAAATATGTAACCAGATTTGGTGAAAAATAGCGCACCTGGCAACACTGATCAATTTGTAAGCGCATCGATGATGGCGTCGAAATAAGAGGGTTAGTTTGGTCAATTCACAAATTTTGGGCTGTAGTATCTTCAGTTTCGAGATTTCCCAACATTTCACACCCTGTATATATAAGCGGTTTTATTTGATTGAAAGGAGATGGTAAGTAGTAAGCATCATAGTTATGTAACCGCAAGATTCGATAGGTGATCCAAGATTCGCGGTTTTTATTTATTATTTATTTGATAATAAGAACTTTTCTTTTAAATCAGACTTATTGTTAAAATCACAGTGCCCTGACTATTTATGGTGGCGATTTTTGTGTCCAGGTTAAGAGAATAGAAGAAAACTTCATATAAGTTATGGTTTATGCTTTTGAGATACGGGTGGTAATGCTTAAAAAATAAGTAATTTTTTATTAACATTTGTAATATCACTAAAAGTCAAGACGTTTATATGATAAAGTTTCCTTCTTAAAAATCGTCCATTTAAACATAGACATTTAATTAAGAAACAGCTTGAACACAGTGGGTTTGAAAAAAGTTATTTTTTGAACGATATTTTCAAAATCGCATCGACATCGAAAATTCGAAATCGTTGGATGTCGGATGTAAGAAGTGGTTATACTTCTCATATGTTTGATAATAATTCTTAACGAAAATCCATGAATTCGAAACAATTCCGGTTTCAATCTGCCAGTGGGTCATAGAAGGTTTGAACGTCTTCGGAAATAGATAAATTCAATACATATATATACAGGGTGACTTTGAAGTTGAGTTATTAATTTTCAGATAATGATTGTAGAAGGAAGATAAACCAAAATATGTGTGTAAAAATAAAAAAAAAATGTACCTTGTTTTATAAAGTATCCTCCCGACAAGTATTTCAGTGCGGACCTGTATTTGATGGTGAGGTCTTGGAGCACTGGCATGCCGCCCCCATGTGAGGTCTTAAGTCACCTGATTCACGAGCCCGTTGTACTACATTAACAAAGGCACGAGGGGTTTGTTGCACTCGCTTGGGAAACCGATCCGCATAAACATGTGCCATTTTTTATTTCGTTTGAGCCACGCAACAGACACCACTATACACTCACGCGTTACCGACTGACACTGACTGTATACAACTGAATGAAATAATTGTAAAAACATCGTTCCAAATTCTTTCGCTTTTTTGTTTCCGATGCGATGAACCGATAAGGCGGATTATATCCGTTGTTGCCAAACACGAGCACATAATATTATTATTGAGACAGGGCGGTACTCAAACTTCCAAAGGGCTATAACTTTGTTACTTTAATTTTACCAGAAAAATGGTAAAGGAAAAAAACATTTCTTTTAATCAGATCTACTCACTGTTAAAATAAATGACTCAACTTCGAAGTATATATATATATACGAGGGATGTCTTTTAGGTTTTGCATATGGAAATAAAACAACAGTTCTTTGCTCATTAAGAGGAATTATGGCAATATGCAAGGCATTCTTGTTGCGATAATTGTCTCTGAAAGTTGTAATAAATTATGGCGCGAAAATGTTCTCGGTCGAGTTCCATTTTTCTAATGACTTGGTGACACTTAAACATTCACTGTAGTGAGAACACTGCACGTACTGTTGTGAAACTTTGAATTTAAGTTTACTAAAGAGTGAGGTTAAGATTCAGTACTGACGTTCGATGCGCGCGGCCTACTATGTTTCTATATGCACAACTTAAAAGACATCCCTCGTATATATATATATATATATTAACAAATCAGTTCCTGGAGTGATAAACGCCTATCTTCAACAGTATTCTCATCCGCCTATGAACTAAAATGGAAATATTTAAAGAACATCCGCTTGAATCAGGTGCTGCCTAGATAGGCAATATTTTTGTTGCAACATCAGGCCATAACTATGACAACTATAGCCCAGACTTCACTAACATATTGCAGAAAAATGCAGACTACATAGAAGGCGTGGTCAGAAAGAAATCTGGCGTGTGACGAATCGCGGGGAAAAAGCTCCTTCTAATATTCTCGAATTTGTTGATAGCATAACATTTATAATTGTCAGAATTTTCGTCAGACCGACTAAAAAATCGGACAAGAATAGTCAAATGATCACTCGTCGAATATTGTGACAACAACAACTAATGCTAGAATAATAAAAATGTTGTAGTTTAGATAGCGAATGATCCTGTTATCGGTGCGTCTTTTATAATTGTGAATCAAAGTTCTGATATATAATTACAGTGATTTTATGTCACGAAGAATAAAATATGAAATGTTTACCTTATTCACAACGAGTTGGCCTTGATAACCCAACTGTTTGAGATGCGGATTTTTGACGATTCTTGTTGAATAATCGGTTACGCTCCCACTGCATATATCAATAAATCTTTTGCTGAAACGATGTACGATTGTCAGAAATGCCGAACTTTCAACTGTTTACCCATCAAGTACAAAAGCCTACTTACACGAGCCCGTCTAGTAAATCATGATGAACGTTGTTTTTTATCAGAATATATCCATTTTTTCTATAAAACTGCTTTTGGACTTCAGAAAGCGACCTGAAAATTGATGTGCTCATCACATTCTAATCTAATTATGGATTTTAAAGAGCATCGTTTTCATACTTACATTTTGCTATTAATTATTGACAACGTACGTTCAGACTGTGATACAAAACATAAATGCACTTTGCACTAGCGATACCGACATGATCAACAACCAGTTCACGAACAGGCTAATAATAATTTATTACACTACGCGTGCGCGTATACACTGAAAAGCTTCGAAAGTACGGTGAAAGTTCCATTGTATTACTGTTTGCCTAACCTAAAGAGCTAAGTCTTGTGTCGTATATTCTTGGCCTAGCGAGAGAATGCACGTGGGAAACGGTGAGGCTGCCGCAGAAAATGGTACGTGTGTCCATTTTGAGAAGAGACTTTGAAATGATGAATCGAAACAGTGGACAGTATACTATATAGAGTGAAGCATGTATTACTCTGAAAATATTGGTATTTCGTGGTACGGACATAATTTAATGTGCTCTCTTGATTTTTGTAGCTCCCCACTCAGAGCTCAAAACTAGTGTCAGAATCTAGGCTTCTTTTACCATTTTAAGGGAACATGAGAGTTCCTTTAGAGACCTGTCATTCACGAGGGACTGGAGTATTCGTTTCTTCGTCAGAGGTGTCCTGCGTACGGAAGTGCTTGGTTTATAGTCCACCCTTGAGGACTGAGTGGCGATTCATGATTTAATAAAAATACAAATCTTTAAGAGATTTCTGAAAATTTCGATTTTTAAGATTTAAAAAATGGCGGTGTTTTCACAATGTTCACATATCTCAATGTGATCAAGATTAAATACACAATTCTCAAAATTTTCAATCCTCAAAATTATCATTTCTGAAAATTTCCAGTTTTTAAAATTTTCTATTTTTAAATTTTCTAAATTCTAAAATTCTAGGGGTTTTAGAAACCTTCAGGATTCTAAAAATTTTCAAAGCTTTAGAAATCATCAAAGCTTACAAACCTTCAAAATTTTAACAAAATTTTAAAAAAATTTTGAAATATTCAAAAGTTTTAAAAGTTCTGATATTCAAAAATTTTGTTGGGAATTTGAAAAATGAATATTTGAGAGCTTTGATAATTTCTAAACTTTTAAAAATCTTCAAAATTTCCAAAATTTTGAGAATTATAAAATTTTTCGAAATTTTGAAAAGTGAGGCTGCGTTTTTTTATCAATTTAAGAAGTTTTTGACTGCAGCGCAATTTTGAAAACTTTCAGGATTTACAATATTTTCAAAGTTTTACTTTCAAAACTTACAAGTTTTCAAATTTTTAATAACATTTTGAGTTATTCAAAAATTCTAAAATTCTGAAAATTTTCAAAAATTCTAAAATTCTATTCTGAAAATCGAATATTTGAAAGCTTTGATGATTTCCAAAGTCTTCAAAATAATCAGAATTTTCCAAATTTTCAGGATTTTCAAGATTTTTGAATCAATCAAAATTTAAAAATTTTGTCAAGAATTTGAAAATTGAACATTTGAAATCTTTGATGATTTCTGAAGTCTTCAAAATAATCAGAATTTTCCAAATTTTCAGGATTTTTAAGATTTTTGAATCATTCAAAATTTGAAGATTTTGTCGGGAATTTGAAAATTGAACATTTGAACTCTGATGATTTCTGAAGTTTTCAAAATTTCTATAACTAAAAAATTTTAGAGTTTTGAGAATTGAGAACATTTTTTAGAAATTTAGAAATACTTGAAAATATTGAAAATTTTGGCACACTTCATAAATGAAAATTTTCAAGATTTCAATATTTTCAATTTTTTTATTTTATAAATTCTAAAATTCTAGGGGTTTTAGAAACCTGCAGGATTCTCAAAATTTTCAATATTTTCAAAGCTTCATAAATCACCAAAGCTTACAAACCTTCAAATTTTTAACAAAATTTTGAAATATTCAAAGTTCTGAAATTCAAAAATTTTGTTGGGAATTTGAAAATTGAACATTTGAGAGCTTTAATAATTTCTAAACTTTTAAAAATCTTCAAATTTTCCAAAAATTTGAGAATTATAAAATTTTTCGAAATTTTGAAAAGTGATGTCAGAATCGAGGCTGCGTTTTTTTATCAATTTAAGAAGTTTTTGACTGCAGCGCAATTTTGAAAACTTTCAGGATTTACAATATTTTCAAAGTTTTACTTTCAAAACTTACAAGTTTTCAAATTTTTAATAACATTTTGAGTTATTCAAAAGTTCTAAAATTCTGAAAATTTTCAAAAATTCTAAAATTCTATTCTGAAAATCGAATATTTGAAAGCTTTGATGATTTCCAAAGTCTTCAAAATTATCAGAATTTTCCAAATTTTCAGGATTTTTAAGATGTTTGAATCATTCAAGATTTAAAAATTTTTTTAGGAATTTGAAAACTGAACATTTGAAATCTTTGATGATTTCTGAAATCTCTATAACTGAAAAATTTGAGAGTTTTGAGAATTGAGAACATTTTAGAAACTTGGAAAATATTGAAAATTTTGGCACACTGATGCAAAGAAAAATCTTCCCACGAGACAGATGAAAAGTTTTGAGACTTTGACCAAGTTAATGACCTTGGAATACTGAAATAGCTATTGATTAACATAAAAATTACCCAACAATTGTATAAGTTGTATTAGCAAGGATTTTTGAAATTTTTTATCAACAATAGTGGTTTGAGGTATGGTGAGTCGGAGAATGGTAAATATAAAAGAAAAAAGTATTATAGAAAAATTTTATTTTTATAAGTTTGACAAGCTTTTAATTTATTTAATTTTAATTACACAAGCTTCGCATTTTGCAAAAAAATAAATGCAAAATAATTTTTACAAAATATACATACAGAGTACTACACCTAGATAATACTTTTAATTATAATTATAATAGCTTGAAAAAAGTGCAATGTGATTTGTGATTTATTCTACTTAAAAAATAGGCACAGAAAAGGCACTATTGTACTCAGTTTTAATACACATAAGTACTTGTTAAAAACTATAAAAAATACACCTTCAAAAGTTTACTTTTGGAACATTTTCATAGTAAACTACCCAGCCTCGCTGTTTGCAACAGTATTTTTTCCAAGTTTAACTAACTAGTACAAACATTTTTTTGGTATGGTATCTAGAAGTAAATAATAAAAGACGGCTTGAAAAGTTCAGTCGCTGATAAAATTATATTTTGAAAAAATATTATTATGGTTTATATAAAATCATATAATTAATGATAAATGAAAATATATTTTTTTCCGAGTGTCAGTCCTTAGGATAAACGTAAACTTTTGAAGTGGTGCCGAGGGAATACAATACTGAAAAAATATATTTACATATTTACATTTTACAATTACATGTTTTTCTTTCAAAAAGGCATTGAAAACATAAAAATAAAAGCTATTGGAATGAATTACATAATAAATTATTACTCTAGAACCTTCACAGATAAAAAAATAATAAAGGTAAAACTAAAAGGATGTAGAATTACATATCTTTAAAATCAGGAACAATATTACAATAAATACAAAAAAACAAAAATTCACTATATACACATCTGATTTGAAATACAGACACTAATTTAAATAATTTGAACAGTTCCAACAAGATATACTGATCTGCGAAAAACTGTTACACTCGAAAAAATTTCTTTTTTGTCGCTACATTAAAATTGTGTCACTGGGAAAATTGCTCATAGTAAAATACTGATCACGATCAAAAAAATAACGAGTGTTACATTTTTTAGCTGGCCGAGTATAAATAAAAACAAAATCAAAATATTAAATAATATCACACTATTAACACTTCTATGGTGTGTCACAAGGTGTTTTTATATCATGACGAGATCATTTTCTCCACATAACACTTTATAAAAAAGTTTTTATGTTCTTAATATATTTTTATTGTCTTGCATATAATTCACGAAGGGTTCTTTTCAGGTTCGAAGTTGCAGACACAGTTCTAATGACAGTAAAAGAACAAACAAACGAATAACAAAAAAAAACATGAGGGTACTACAACTAAAATTGCACGATAAAAAAATTAGACTGTCATTCAGAACTGAATAAAGAATCTCTACAAAAACTTATTAATACATTCGTTTTCACAATGATAAAAATACTTTGGAGACAATTACTGGCAAAACTGAGTTTTGAGTTTACGTATATGATTTTTTATTTTGGATCTTTTTTGAAACTGTTCGTAGTTTTTGTGGTACCAGCAATTGTATCTATTATACGTCTTTACACATTCTATAGAGGAACAGAGTAGTGTTTATGAACCTCTTTTATAATAAATTATTATAAGAAGTCCAAAAATGTAACTTGTCCGCATTACATAGTAATGGCTACTAGAAAACTTTCTTCGCTAACTATAACGGGTAATTCAGAAAACAGCGGCAATATTTATAGGAAATTAAGTACGAGTACGAAAAAATAACAGGAAATGTTCATAGAAATATCGGTCCCAAAATCCTTAGATACAAGGTATTAAATTTATAATTTCGAACTGGGAAGTATTGTACCCAAAAGAAAAAAGTAAACTATTTTCTATGAAACTTAAATTTTTTTAACATATATTTTTGAGAGGAATATTTTCGGGTATATGTTTATGGCTCTTTTAGTTATTTGTGCTTTCTACTCTAGAAATATTGCCATGTCCTTTTGATTCACCCTGTATATTCGATTAAACTGTATAATTCCTTTGAAATTTGTGCGGTACTTGGATCATAGTTATTTCAGCTTCTATCAACTGTTGTTTTAAGTCGTGCGGCAAGATTTGTGGCTTAAGTTTTGCTTGAAAGAGGAATCAATGTTACTCAATCATCAGAACTGTGTTGGCCATTGAAAAGCAATATCAGCTATCATAAAAATGATTTGGCTCAAAAAAAATTTATAGGATCACTGTTACAGTGGGTTCATCATAGCAGCCGCGGTGTTCCGGCATTTAGGCTTCTGCCTGCGCGGCTGTTTCGATATAAAAAAAACAGTTACCAACAAAGAACAACTAATAATACAGTCATCATGTAAAGTTATACAGAACATCGTTAATACATTTTTCTGTCTTGCAGATATTTTTTACTTGCCGTATGCAGGCAAACATAGTCTGCAAGTCAAATAATGGGGTATTTTTTTTTAAGTTTTGATGCGTTTGTCTCCAAAAGTTTATTATGTGTTTTCCCTTTCTTTTTATTAAACACGTGGTAAACTTGCAGATGTACGGCCACGTCTTATCAATACAGTCAACGCTTGAGGGCCGGTGGCGATTGAAGAATAAAAATTTTGAAAACTTGAGATGTTGAAAATAATGAATATTTTAAAAATTCTTAAATTTTGAAAAATTCAAAAATCCTAAAAAATGTCAATTTTTTCAAGATCCTTAAAATTTTGAAAATTTTGACCCTCAAGGATCGTGAAAATATTGAAAATTGCAAATTTTGAAAAATTTGGGAATGAAAAAATTTAAAAAACATGAATATGCTGAAGCATTTTAAAAATCATCTTAGCAGCATCAGGAATTTTAAGCCCTCATTTACAGTCAACTATTAAGGGCCGAGTAAATTTTGGAGCTTCAAAATTTTAAAAAATTTGAAAACGCTAAAAAAATTAAAAATTGTCTTATCAGTAACAGGACGTTTTGGCCCACATTTACCCTTCAGTGCCGATTGAGGACCTTTTGAAAATCATGAAAATTTTGAAAACTGAAGATTTCGAGAGGCTTGAAAATTTGTAAAATCTTGAAAATTTTCAAAAATGTCCAAAAAATGTTTAAGGATCTTAAAAATGAAAATTTTGAAAATATTTACATGCAAGTGTCGTGAAAATATTGAAAACTGAAGATTTTGAAAAAACTGGGAATTTAAAAAAGTTGAAAATTTTGAAAACTGAAAACTTAATATTTTGAAGATTTTGAAACATGTTGAAAATGCTTGAGATTCTTAAAATTTCGACCCACAAAGGTGGTGAAAATATTGAAAACTGAAGATTTTGAAAAATTTGGAGATAAAAAATGTTTGAAAATCATGAAAAGTTTGATAATCGAAGATTTTAAAAATCTTGGCAATTTTTTAAATTCAGAAAATTGCAATATCACAAATTTTGAAGGTTCTTAAGATTCTTAGAAATCTGACTTTCAAGGGTCCTCAAAATATTTATTTTGAAAGAATTGGAAATTTAAAAAAATTGTTAATGTTGAAAACTGAAAATTTTTAATATTTTGAAAATTCCGAGGATTTTGAAAATTATGAAAAATTTGAGCGTTTTGAAAAATTTTGAAATTTGAAAAAATTTTGAAAAATGGCAATGTCCCACAAATTCTTAAGTATCTTAAGATTCTTAGAATTTAGAAAAAATTGGAAATTCAAAATAAATTGAAAATTTTGAAAGTTTTTGAAAAATTTGAAAATTTGGAATATTCTGAAAAATTTAAATATCCTAAACATGTTGAAAATTCTTGAGATTCTTAAAATTTCCATCCGCAAGGGTGGTGAAAATATTAAAACCTGAAGATTTTAAAGTTTGGAAATGCTGAAAAATTTGAAAGATTTTGAAAATTTAAAAATTTTAAAAGTTCTGAAAATTCTTGTTTTTTAAAATTTAGAAAATGTTTACCCTCAAGGGTCGACTGTAAATATGCTTCCAAAGTACGTTTTCACACAAAAACGAAAAAATAGGATATACTGCATCATCCTTAGCAAGAATGATACAATGCAATGAAAAATGCAATTTTTCCAAGTAAAAAATACCCCACTGGTTATACCACAAAAGATAGCTATTTTGTGTATCTTTCAATCAAATAATTATCAGATACACACTTTCCAAACCCAAGATGAAGTGACTGTAAACACAGTCATGGGATACCCGAAAGCTGAAAAATTGGACAAGGCAGTCTTCGGAAGATACCAACATTTTATCGGCTGCAGATCCTTTTATAGCATTTTCTAATGACACGCAAAAGTGTCGGAAACAAATTTACTTTCAGTTATTCAATGACGATGCACTGGACCACTGTTCCAGTTCACCGACTTCGAGAAATATATAGAAGCATTTTTGGTGCACAATGAATCTCTTTTAAACAATTTCCCAATGGATCAAACGAGCATGGAGAAAAAAGTTATATGTGTAATATAGTTAAGTTTTCAGTGTTTTTTTTTGTAATATTACACGATTCATGCTACCGGAAACGCCTGATTCCAACTCTGCGCTTACGCTAGTTACCAATTCACCAATGAAGGCTGCCCTGTCCACCTGTTGCTGACCAATCAAGCGAACCTGCCCGTTATACATTACTCTATCTCGGATTTGGATCAGGTATCGAACATGCTGGACGTAGTTAATGCAAGACATTGACGATCCAAAGAACCCTTAAAACACTGGCCGCGAACATATTTTCAAACGAGAACCGTAAGCATATCCGCACTACTACTACCACCACCGCCACCGCTTTGATGCGAAGTCCTTTGCTTGTTCACGTTTATGATACTCTTCGAAAAGTCCTTGTGTCCCGAGGAGTCGTCGAATGCCGCCGTGTTCTTCCGAACATCCGGGTTCTGCGCCTTGTAGAGCATGATCTGGCTGTTGCGATGAGCGCCACTCAGTCCGTCCAGGTCGTCCGCCATCTTGGCGCCGCCCTCGTGCAACTTGAGAGCGCCGTCGGACGCGCTGGTGCCCGGTAGGACGAGCATGGCTTTGCGGGAACCTGGGTCCACCTGCAACAAAGTTATATATATACAGGGTGTCCGCAAAGTTGGGGTTTTCCTTTTCAGAAACAACTACCCTTGAAATAACAAAGGTAATGTGTAGTGAAACGAGGGCGACCAAGTAAAAAAAATAAAGGAAAAAGTACTCACTCTCCAGTTGACGAGAAGGGCTAAGTACGTCTCTGCCCGAAATCATTCCGCTCCAACAGAAAATGAAATCAGCTGATGCGCTACCGAGCAGACGCCGGCGGCGGTGCAGACCACGAACAGAGGTAACAAATATGACGGCGTTGCCGCGTTTTCAGTTTTTAGGTATTGTTCGAAGTTATCGCCGTTTGATTCAAAAACACAGGTGCGTGAACGACGTAGCCAAGCATCGGTGCAGGCTTTGAGAATGGAGTCCCTCCCCCGAATGAAAGCACCAGCTTGTTCAATTCTGAGACGAAGTTCGTCAACCGTATGCACTTCAGTTTTGTACACTAAGCGTTTCATTTCTTCCCAAAAAAAAAAATCACATGGTGTTAAGTCTTAAGACCGCGGAGGCCACGCTACGGGTCCATTACGTCCGATCCACCTATTCGGAAATAATTCATTCAAAAACTCACGCCCTTTATCTCGGTTGCCTTAAGACATTGGTGTATATGGTACAAAGAAAAATTGCTTATGTTTTCAAAATCTACACGTCGTGTAAAGGAAAACCCCAACTTTGCGGACACCCTGTATATATATATAACTTGAGACGTGGTCATTGTCGTTTAGACCAGTCAGGCGAAAAGTAAAGCTTCCGCCTTTTGTTGGGTACTTCGACAAAATTCAAGCACCCTTTATACTTTATTAATCTCTAGCTTTCAATGGACTTTGCCATCTTCATCAGGAGCTGCAATAACATTGAGGAGAAGGTACTGTTGCGTCTTGTAGAACTTCGCTGTATTTTCACTTGAAACTTGATAGATCATTTTAAATGAAAACAATTGTGGATGAAGCACGCTTGTCTAGGACATTTTTTCCCAGAACACTGTATTTTTAGCAGTTATTTTCACCATAATTTCCACCGCCATCGACCATATGACTTTGACGTCCGTGCCTATGTCATGTCTGAGAGGCGCTTGCCTGCGGTGTTGCCGGATTGAGCTCCGCATTTATGGAAAAATATGAAAAGTGGAAAATTTATAATACATATATCAATTAATGAAACACAAAAACGAAAAACTGAAACAAACAACTGTAGCAAAATAAAAAGTAATTCTTAATAAGTATAAAACAAAAAAGAACGATAGTAGGCTAAAAAACATTAAATTGTCAATATTTATAAAACATAAAAAGTAGTGAAACAAAAAAAACTTGTTCCATCTAATTATAAAAAACAAATAACAAGCAGTAAAATACAAAAGCATTTTTGTATAATTACATGGAATTGTTTTTAATTTTACTACTGTTTTTACTTTTTGTTTTTTGTTATCACTTAGAATATTATACTGTTTATTTTTTGTTTTTTATAAACACATGGTATTGTTTTTTGTGCTTTACCACTGTTTTTATTTTTTGCTTTTTATAATTATTTACAATTTATTTACTACTGTTATTTTTTGTTTTATACTTATTAGGAACCGCTTTTTATTTTGCTATTGTTGTTTGTTTCAGCTTTTCCTTTTTGTGCTTCATTGATTAATATAAATGTGCATATATAGATTTTCACTTTTCATTTTCCCTAAATGCGGAGCCCAATCCGGCAGCACCGCAGGCAAGCGCCTCTCATATATGACATATACACAGACGTCAACGTCGTCATATGGCAGATGGCGGTGTAAATAATGGTAGAAATGACTGCTAAAAATACATGAAAAGCGTGCTTCATCCACACTTTTTTTCGTTTAAAATAATCTATCAGACTACCCTTTAGAAGTTTCAAGTGAAAAAACAGTGAAATCAGAAGTTCTACAAGACGCAACAGTACCGAGAAGAAATAGCAACTATTGTGCAAAATGATTTTAAATGAACTTACAGTCGTATGTCAGATTGTTGCTAAATGTTATTAACGTTTAGGTTGAGGGAAACCACCAGTGACCTGGTGAATGCTGGATACATGGTACACTCGTCAAAATTAATATAAACTGCACACAGCTGTATGTCAGGAATGAATTAAAACGGATTAAAAATATTTAAAACGAAAGTTAAAATTACATCGTGAACCACCTGATGCTGCACAAAATGGTGGGCACAGGATCACAAGTAGGATGAAACATTTGACAGGTGAAGATTGGTGGTGTCAGTGTCGATGGATGAAACGAAATATTTGTAAAGTGTGTACTATGTTGCCAAATCGCTTCAGATGGTGTTATTTTTAAAGATATGTTCAATAAGAACTTGTCAACAGACCAGAGGCAGTTGAACAAACTATATTGTTGATGAGATGGGCAATTGAATTAAACAATTATTATCTTATTTTGAGAAAAAAACAATTATTCAAATTTGAACGGAATGGAAATTTTGGAGGGAAAGGGTGGAATAGACCAAAAAAAGATATATATATATATAGTCGTATTAACAGTGTTCTTGGTTAGAGCCAACCTCAGGTTGTTGGTGGGACTGTGGGACCTGCATATGACGGGGCTGAGGATCCCATGTGTCAACGCTGCGGGTCCAGGAAGAGTCCTCGGTGTTCCGAGTCGCTGTGAGGCGCTAAGCTACTACAGACTGACTATGGATGCCCAGAATGTTCAGGAGCTGGAACTCAGGGCCATACTCAACTTGCTAGAAGGGCGGAGCTGGAAGTTTAGGGAATCTAATGGTGCATAAGGGTCCGTTTATGCGTCCTAAGCGCCGGTAGATCATGGTGGCCGGCGTGCCTCTAATTTCGTTATTCACTCATTCATACGTTTAATTGGTAAATTTCGATGACATTTGGCGTCGACTTTTGTCCGCAGATTATGTATCTAATGTTGAATCGTTCGTCTGATGCTCGATACTTGGCTGTTCAAGCCCATCGCTTATGTATACTTTTTTGTGCTTGTGTGTCTGTATCCGATGGAATAAAGTGCGGTTGTACTCCGAGTTCAATAATATTACCTCTGAGATCATCTCGAGCATTTCGCTGGACCCCTCACTGGGTAGCATCTGCGAAAGGGGTCTGACGATGCTGACGCGAGGAATGTCCAGAGCTCCTGCGCATGCGGCTGAAGAATTGATGCTTGCCAGACTTCCTACGTCATCTTTCAGTGGGTTGGCATACCTGGAAGAGCAAGATTTTTGGTTAGTATATTCCATATATCTCCTAGTTCAAGTCTAATCCAAAATCCAGCCACAAAGATACAGTTTAAGAGACCATGGTACAAGAAAGGCAAGATATAGATGACTTGAAATCGTAGGGCCACATTTATAGGTATTCGTTGAGGACTGAGCGCCGTTTGAGGAATATTCACTCTTTGGATTTTATAAAATCGCTTGATTGAGGTACAACGTTCAAAGGACGATTTAACATTTGCACTTCAGAGTCAGCTGTAGGAGTTTTCGTAGCAGGTGTTCAAAATTCGGAAATTTTTCAAAATTCGTGATTTGCACGATTTTTAACATTCTCAAAATTTCCAGACTTATGAAAATTCTGTGAATTTCCAAGATTTCTATGATTTTCAAAATATGCATTACCAGAAATTCTAGTATGTATTTTCAAAGTTTTCAAAATTTTACAAAATTTTCAAAAGTTTGAGATATATCATTATTTTCAAGATTTGTAGTCTTCAAAATATTTAAAACTTTCAATACTTCCATTATTTTCAAATTTTGAAAATTTCCAGACCTTTAGCAATACCCAATATCTTCAAAATGCATAAAATTTATAAGATTTTCAAAATATGCCTTATCAGAAATTGCAGAGCTTCCAAGATTTTCAAAGTTTCACACAAGTTTCAAAAGTTTCACATATTACGATCCTTTCAAAATTTTGAGTGTTCAAAATATTCAAAATTTTCATTATTTTCCAAATCTGCAAAATTTCCAAAGTTATAAAAATTTTTCAAATCTTCAAAATCTTCAAAATTCATAAACCTTCTAAGATTTGAAAGATATACATTTTCAGAAGCTTCAGTATTTTCGAAATTTTTAAACGTTCAAATATTTCAATATTTTCAAAATTTTCAGTCTTCAAAATATTTAGAACTTTCAAAATTTTCATTATATTCCAAATTTTTAATATTTCCAAACTTATCAAAATTTTCTGAATATTCAAAATCTTAAAATTCATAAAATTTCTAAGCTTTTCAAAATATGTATTTTCAGAAATTGCATTATTTTCAAGATTATCAAAATTTTATCAAATTCAACAGGATTTTTAAAATTTTTAGATATTTCAAAATATTCAGTCCTCAAAATATTCAAAATTTTCATCATTTTCCAAATTTTCGAATTACCAAGCTCATAAAAATTTTCAAAATATTCCAAATCTCTAAAATTTATATTATTCCTAAGCTTTTCAAAATATGCATTTTCAGAAATTGCATTGTTTTCAAGATTTTTCAAAATTTAATCAAATTCCACAGGATTTTTTAAAATTTCAGGTATTTCAATATTTTCAAAATGTTCAGTTCTCAAAATATTCAAAAACTCCAAAATTTTCATTATTTTCCAAATTTTCAAATTACCGAGCTCATCAAAAGTTTCGTAATATTCAAAATCTCTAAAATTCATAAACTTTCTAAGCTTTTCAAAATATGCATTCTCAGAAATTGCATTATTTTCAAGATTATCAAAATTTTATCAAATTCCACAGGATTTTTAAAATTTTTAGATATTTCAAAATATTCAGTCCTCAAAATATTCAAAATTTTCATCATTTTCCAAATTTTCAAATTACCAAGCTCATCAAAATTTTCAAAATATTCCAAATGTCTAAAATTTATATTATTCCTAAGCTTTTCAAAATATGCATTTTCAGAAATTGCATTATTTTCTAGATTTTTCAAAATTTAATCAAATTCCACAGGATTTTTAAAAATTTCAGGTTTTTCAATATTTTCAAAATGTTCAGTTCTCAAAATATTCAAAAGTTCCAAATTTTCATTATTTTCCAAATTTTCAAATTACCGAGCGCATCAAAAGTTTCGTAATATTCAAAATCTCTAAAATTCATAAACTTTCTAAGCTTTTCAAAATATGCATTCTCAGAAATTGCATTATTTTCAAGATTATCAAAATTTTATCAAATTCCACAGGATTTTTAAAAACTTCAGATATTTCAATATGTATTTTCAAAATTTTCAGTCCTCAAAATTTTCAGTCTTCAAAACATTCAAAATTTTCATTATTTTCAGAATTTTCAATATTTCCAAACTTAAAATTTTCAAAGATTTTCAAAATATGCATTTTCAGAAATTGCATTATTTATAAGATTTTCAAAATTTTATCAAATTCCACAGGAAATTTTAGATATTTCAATATTTTGAAGTCTGCAAAATATTGAAAACTGTAAAAATTTTCTAATTTCCCAAATTCTGGAAAATTTCAAAATAATCAAAATTTTCGAAATATTCAAAATATTGAACATTTATGGAATTTCTTAGATTTCCAAAATACGCATTTTCAGAAATTGCAGTACTTTAAAGATTTTCAAAATATTACAAAATTTTGAAAATGTCGAAAACTTCAAATTTCGAAAATCGATTAAAATCCAACGAGGAGACATCATTTCTCAAACGGCACTTAATCATCAAGGAATGTCTATAAACAAAGAGTTTTTCAATTGCAAAATGCAACTAAAAGTTAACTTACAAGTTACAGTAACGAAACTAGGAATATTTCGAAAAAATGAGACTGGACATTTACAGCATGCGAAATATAAAAGGTTGAAGTCAAATCCTAAAAGAAATGCTCCACATTTAAATCCCGAAGCATCTATTTGAACACCCACCTTCTGAGGTTTTCTTCATTTTGAAGATTATTCGACTTTTCATCTTCATGGTTCCGATGACAAGAATCTGCAGACGGCGATAGATGCACCCCACTGAGTCCCAAACTTCGTCTTCGTTGCCTCAAATAGAGCAGCGCTGCAAAACCCGCGGCGCACAGTCCGATTATCACGAAACACACCAGAGCTATCAAATATTTATTGCTCTGTTGCTCTTCCGACACTAACGCCGTTTCCACCTTGACCTCGACGATTGAGGTCAATGCCAAGAGGCTGGTCTGCTTCCTGGAGATCGCTTCACCCACGACTCGGATACCGTCCAGGACCCAATGGCTGCCGGACTGAAAAATAGAAAATAATAAAATACTATAGCAAATATTCCATTATCAAAACATGGCCCTAAAGCTGCTATTTACACCGGGAGAATGATACCATTCACTTTCTTATAATCTGAATGATTTTTGTACTTACCAGAGTAACTTCGACCGTATCGTTGTATCCCGTCTTGAGATCGCAGAGCAGCACCAATCTGTCCCTCAAACCTTCGGCAGCTTGCTGACTTGCAAGCAACGTCCTTAGATCGGCGCAAAGGCCCTCGACGGTCGCTCCTTGCGGTAGTCGACCTCGGTCGAGGAGCAGCGTGAGGCGTGCGCAAGCGCCGCTCAGCACCGCCTGGTTAGGCCAACAGGACGCGGGGGCGGGGAGGGACGGCGGACGGACTCGACGGCCGCTTTCGAGATCACTGAAACAGACAGTTATATGACATGTGAATATCTGAAAATTCTTTAGTTCAAAACAGAATCCAAATATTTTGAAATACAGCTTTCCGAACTAGATCGCTGATATTTATTGAAAACATATTCAATAAAACATTTCCAGGACTCGAACTACGTAGCATTATTGGTGAAAAAACTGTCTACAAGAATAAGAATCTCTAAAATTTAATTTTCACTTATTTTCAGATACGACATAACTTGCACCCGATACTGTACTCAAAAATTCAAATATTGCCGATGACATTTATTTTAACCAATGACGCGGACAATATTATCAAGATTATATCATATAAACCCCGCAGAATCCACAAATTTCGGTTACAATCAGGATATATTCAATAAAACCCTTTCCTATAATCAAAATAATTATTTATTCATATTTGGGACGTTATTTTTACCCGCAACTGTACGTAAAAATACAAAATCGTCAACACAGCGTCGGCCCTTTCGTAGAAACTCAACGCTGATTGGACGAGAATCGAGATTCACCTGTTTTTTTGCGCGTCTCCGGGCCAGTCTATTCCAGGGTTGCCAGGTCGTTTAGCTCAGTTTCCCCAGTCGAAATGTAAAAATCCCTCAAATTGCCAATTAAAATACCATTTACATTTTGTTACCATAGGCTTACGATTGTTAAGTATCCTTGGATACCGAAATATTTTTTTTTATGTCTCTAAATATCCCAAAAGGTAAACATATTTCAAATCGAAGGACAAAAATAACAATTATGTAATGTCATTAATGAAATTTTACATAAAAATACCTCCCCAGTAACATACGTTTCCCCAAAAGAAATCCACAGAAAACAATAACCCCAAAAAATTTCCCCATCCAAATAAAAATCTCCTGACTTTTGAGGAAAACCGTCAAATATGGCAACACTGGTGTATTTTCTAGTCCTACGGATTTCATTTGAATTCGGGAGCTGTTGAGATCGAGGTGATGCGTTTTCGATGATTTATTAAATTGAAATCGATTGTAATTGATAATATCGATGGAAGGTGAATACGGGAGTGTCCAGTGAATGTCGTTTTACTATTCGAAATCGTTAAGAACTGTGTGAACGACTCTGAACATTTTGGAATACAAGCTGCATCCTGGGACTTGGTGTTAACATCGCTCGGTCAGGTGGTAAGTACTTTTGATTGTTTATCTGCTAATTTGTGTCTAAAGGATCAAGTTTTGCGTGAAAGTATTTTGGTGTAAGCACAAGGCTTGTTTCTTGTTGGTCAGATCTGTTTTAAACCGGGATTTGTTTATAAGAACATGAACGTGTATCAAGTCATAGCCATCTAAGGCTTGTTTTATGTTTGTCAGATCTGGTTTAAACCGGGATTCGTTTATATCTTCATGAACGTGTATAAAGTCATAGCCGTCTCCGATCAAATTGTTTTCTATCAATATTTTTTGTATTGTAATTCGTTTTTCTCTATTTCATGCAGAGTAAAAATGTACCAGACTTGTCGGAGTGCAAGGGATAAGCTAGAAATCGCTGCTTAATTTTGGTAAGTCGTTTTGCATGCTATTTTCTTCCGATTTTCTCTGAAAGTGCAAAAGCAGGCGCTCGAGGCAGGTTTTATCGAATTTTTTATACTAGGAATGTTCTTAAAAATTGTTGAACCATACTTTGTGGGGTCTTAAGTAATGATTGAGGGACGAGTGGTCTTGAAATTTGCAGTTTTTACTTGATTGATATTGTTTTGATTAGAAAATTCCATCACAATCCGTCTAAAATGCTAATTTAGGGGCAAACTTGTTGCTTCTTTCGTCATTGCCGTAGAAGTGTATAGAGGTCCGACAGAAAGTGTATAGAGGTACGACAATTATGCACTTTTTTGAAGTAATGTGCTAGATTTAAATGTTTAGCTGTATCTACAGCAAATGTCCAGAAAGAATGTATATGTAAAAATGCATACATGAGGGCGATTCTACGAGTAACAACTGTATTTTTGTCCTGGAATTTCTTTCCCTTTGAGCAGTGAATTTGAGGTTATGTGAGGCTGTAGAGCTAAATCTTTAACCGATTTCATTATTCAGGGTTCCAAACTTATCAAAATTTTCGAAATATCCAAAATCTTCAATCTTCTAAGATTTTCAAAATATACATTTTCAGAAATTGCAGTGCTTTCAGGATATTCAAAATTTGACAAAAATTTTCAAAAACTTCCAAAGTTATCAAAATCTTAGAAATATTCTTTATCTTTAAGATTCTCAAACTTTTTAAGATCTGAAAAATATGCTTTTTCAAAAATATCAGTATTTTCAGAATTTTACAAATTTTCACATAATTTTCAAAAGTTTGAAGATTTCGATATTTTTAAAATTAAACAAAATTTCCAGATATCTCAATATTTTCAAAACTTTTAGTCTTCAAAATGTTCAAAACATTCAAAATTTTCATTATTTTTCAAATTTTCAATATTTCTAAGCTTATCAACATTTTCTGAATATTCAAAATCTTTAAAATTCACAAAATTTCTAAGATTTTTAGAATACGCATTTTCAGAAATTGTATTATTTTCAAGATTTTCAAAATATTGTCAAATTCCACAGGATTTCTAATTTTTTTTGATGTTTCATGATTTGAAAAATATGCATTTTCAGAAATATATTTTCAAGATTTTCAGAATTTTACAAAATTTCACATAATTTTCAAAGGTTTGAATATTTCAATGATTTTGAAATTATACAATTTTCCAAAAGTTTCATATATCTCAATATTTCCAAAATTTTTAGTCTTCAAAATGTTCAAAACATTCAAAATTTTCATTAGTTCCCCAATTTTCAATATTTCCAAGCTGATCAAAATTTTCTCAATATCTTTAATCATAGAATTTCTAAGATTTTTAAAATATGCATTTTCAGAAATTGCATTATTTTCAAAATATTGTCAAATTTCTCAGGATTTTTAAATTTTGTAGATATTTCAATATTTGCAAAATTTTCAGTCCTCAAAATATTAAGAACTTTCAAAATTCTCATTATTTTCCATGTTTTAAAATTTCCAAGCTCATCAAAATTATCGAAATTTATAAAATCTTTAAAATTCATAAACCTTCTAAGATATGCATTTTCAGAAATTGCAGTGTTTTCAAGATTTTCCAAATTTTACAAAACTTTTCAAAAACTTCCAAAGTTATCAAAATTTTAGAAATATCCTTTATCTTCAAGATTCTCAAACTTTTTAAGATTTGAAAAATATGCTTTTACAAAAATATCAGTATTTTCAGAATTTTACAAAATTTCAAATAATTTTCAAAAGTTTGAAGATTTCAATATTTTGAAATTATACAAAATTTCCAGATATCTCAATATTTTCAAAACTTTTAGTCTTCAAAATGTTCAAAACATTCAAAATTTTCATTATTTTCCAAATTTTCAATATTTCCAAGCTTATCAAAATTTTCTGAATATTCAAAATCTTTAAAACTCATTAAATTTCTAAGATTTTCAAAATATGCATTTTCAGAAATTGCACTGCTCTCAAGATATTAAAATTTTACAAAACTTAAAAAAACATTTGAAATATTCTAACTCTTTAAAATCCTCAAACTTTCTAAGATTTTGAAAATATGCATTTTTAGAAATAGCAGTATTTTCAAGATTTTCGGAATTTTACCGACTTTCACATAATTTTCAAAAGTTTAAATATTTAAATATTTTTAAAATTTTTTGAACTATACTTTGTGGGGCCTTGGGTAATGGTTGAGGTACTGGTCTTGAAATTTGCAGTTTTTATAATTTCTTTTACTTGATTAATAATAATAATAATAATAATAAATGGCCTTTATTCGTCACACGATTACAAAATAATTGGTTTAAAAGGAACAGTGACGAAAAGGTGGAGTGTCAGCTTATGCTGTTTTTCAACCCGACCTGGAAAACATTGACACAAACTATAGAGAGAGAGAGAAAAAAAAAACTTAGAATATAACACTTATCAGAGAAAGGAAACAATCAATTACCTGTGGATATGCATAAAGTAAAATTTTAGCCATCCGACTGCTTTAAACTCATCTTTAACCTTTTTTTAAAATTGCTTAGGCTATATTCTTTATACTCGCTTGATAAGCAGTTATATAGTTTAGTATTAATGATATTTTGATTAGAAAATTCCACCACAAAACGTCTAAAATGCTAATTTAGGATCAATGATTTTGCTTTTTAAGACATTCTGAACGAAAAAAGTCCGTGAGAACTTTTCTTCAAAGCTGATCGTTTTCGAGATATGAGCGATTCAATATTTGAAAAAGTGCAAAATCGTTTTTCGACCCATCTTGAAATTTTCAACTGCTACCTTTACGCTAAAATATGATATTCACGTATCGATTTCATTTCCCCAAATTCAGTAGGGGGTGTTGGAAACCACTATACATTATTTATGAATTCCAAAAAGGTTATTAAATATAAAGTACGATGAAAATAATTTTTTTCGAAAATCTACTCACCGACATTCTCCGTACGGCATACAAGGCGGTTGCAAGCAGGCTTCGGCGGGCGCCGGAACGCACACTTGATTGTTCCCGCACGTGACCGCCGACAATCCGTCGACGCTAGATGGCGCCGTCGATTGTCGCCTGCAGTTCCCCAATCCGCACCAGACGCGCGTACATCGCACAGCGCCAGCGTCGCAAACGCACGTGTTGCACTCGTGTTGCCACGTCATGTTCGGTTCGAGAGTGTGACCGTTCCACGAGCACGATCCTGGAGAAGGCAAGTACGCCAAGTCGTCGACTGGAAAAAATCAGAAGTGTTTAATTTCGGGGACTCGGCCAAACACAGTGTTATTTTTCGGTCATTTTTGACAGGCTGTATTTCGGTGAAAAATGGCCGTATCTAGACTTTAAAAAAGGCATTTCGAAGCTTTAAGATTCTAGTTTTCAGATTTAGTAGTAGAAAAATGTTTCGAGCAACGGTTGTCGTGCAATTCTAACATATAGCGCAAGGAACATTTTTTGCAAAACTTTTGTCTTCTTTTTAGTCCGCGGGGTATAAAGAATTGTTTTCTGTCAAGCCATCATATGGATCAGATATCTCGTTTATTCAGCTTCAATATCCTGTTTTTAAAATCTTGGTACGATCAGTTGGCGCGGAGATATCTGACTTTGAATAAAGAAGGGTCCTTTTGTCATCGACTGAAATAAATCTTTAAGGTTTGATTGCAACCTGCAAAGTGCCCCATTCCGGTAATAGATCGCGCTTTGTGCTGCTCTATTTCAACCTTCTTATTATGTTTCACTCAAATGCCATGGTTGTATTTCGTGCATACTCACTGTTACATCTCTTCCCTTTCTTTCCTGGAGGACAAATGCACTTATAATCCCCTATATCGTCGATACACGTTGCGCCGTAACCGCACGGACTAGATGCACAATCGTTCACGTTTATCCTGCAGTCCGGTCCTGTAAATCCGTGGGCGCATTCGCAAAGAAACCTGAAACACCAAAAGTTTCATATCAGAAAACCATTTTAAACGAAAACGGTTTTAATTCACATAACGAACTTCATTTAGAAAGATAATCAGATAGTTATAACGGTTGTGATATTCTTTTTAAAAACTATCCCTAGGACGAACTAATTGAAAAAATTCCTAGGCGGATAAAATTGATGAAATCAATCTTAGTTCTGTCTAACCACAGAGCCCCAAGTATAGGAAGACGGTTATTGTAGATTTTGAGGTTAATTTCCGTTTTAACCGATGTTCTGTTATTTTTAGCCAAAAACCACAACCAAATTTTTAGATGGATTAATTTTTAGGTTATGTCAGCAGGATATGTATTAAATCTACTTTCATTAACGCCTCTGACACCTTAAAATATCTATATTGAAGACAATAAATTTGATTATCATCGGCATAGTGATGGATTGTATAATTATGAAATGGAAAACTGATATATAAACAGTGAGAAAAGTAAAGGACCCAATACGGAACCTTGAGGAACACCGAACTTTATAGCGGTTAACTCCGACATTTTTGAAGCTGATAGGACCTTTTGATTACTATTTGACAGATAACAGCGTGTCAAATTGACTGCAGCGTCAGTAAAATCGTAGTGAGACGGCTTCAGTAGCAAAATATCAGTAGAAGAGGAACTCGCAATATCCTGCTCTCTAAGCGGATGACATTATTGACGTTATCGTTCATAGTGTCCTTTCTCTTTCTGAAGTTATGTTTGTGATTTATTGCCATTATATATCTTTCTGAGAATTGCTATATTTGTAAGTGAGATCGGTGAGAAAAATAATTCTCAAAGGAAAGTTTTTTTAAATGCAATTAGGACATTTTTTTAGATTGCAGGGTAGGTAACTTCCGGTGACGTTTTTCTTACTGGCATAATTAATAGGACTTGAATTTTTCAACATCTTTGGACGTACCAATTGACACCGTCTATACACTTTCCGCCGTTATAGCAGGGTTGCGGGCTGCAATCATTCACGTCGTCTTGACATCGTTCCCCCTCGAATCCGTCCCTGCATATGCATCGGTAATAGTCACCCGCGTTAACGCACGTACCACCGTTCAGGCACGGGTCAGATCTACAGGCCGTTTGCTTGGCTATGTGACACGTAGTACCTAAAAAACAAATCGAAAACGATTAAATGTGGTATCTTCCATTCGGTATAGCTGACGACAAACTTATAGTGTTTTACATTTTACCTTCCCAGTCTGGCGGACACCTGCATATGAACGTGTTCCCCAAATCCTGACAAGTGCCGCCGTTTTTGCAAGTCGAATGGTCGCAGTGACTGTCCTTTAAAGTGCACGTTTTCCCCTTCCAGCCGTTTTTGCATTCGCATTGGAAATCAGCAACGCCGTCTATGCAAGATCCGTTGTTTCGGCACGGATTCGGAGTACAATCGTCTGTATCTAAAAAAAAATGGAATATACTTACAGAATTTCATATAACTGTGTCATGTACCGTGTGCATACGGCACCTAAGCTGAAGATTCGGACAGGGTTGTATTCAGAACCGTCTTGTGATGATTAAATGACACCGACAATCTTGTCAATTGCAAATTGTATTATTCAATCGAACCTTTTTGAGTTACAGTTTAGATTATTATAATTTAATAGACAAGAATGTATACGAATAACTTTACAAAATAGACATTTTAGCATTAAACCAAGGTGGCATTTTACATGCTTTAATAATGATATAATTGGGATTTATAAGCTTTATTAATAAATTTTTTTGGTCCAATTTTTTTAATCTTATTTCTCGAAAAATATCTAAGCGACCAAATTCAAATTTCACGTCTATATCAAGTAGAAGTCTGTCAATGTCATGAGCCCATGTTTTTCAAAAAAGAAGAATTCTAAAAATTTTCAAAATTTCCAGAATTTTCAAAAAAATTTTGGTTTTCAAGATTTTCTAACGAGCAATTTTTTTTAAATTTCACAAACTCCAAATTTTTGGGATCTCTCAAAATATTTAAAATTTTCATTTTCCAAAGTTTCAACATTTTCGAAATTATTACAATTTTATGGTTTTTTCAAATGTTAGGAATTTTTAAAATAATTGTTTTTTGAATTCTTCAAATATTCAAAAATTTTCAGGATTTTTTTGGTCCAATTTTTTTAATCTTATTTCCATGCTTTCTCGAAAAATATCAATGCGATGAAATTCAAATTTCTTGTCTATATTAAGAGAAGTCTGTCAATGTCATGAGCCCATTATTTTTCAGTAAAATGTTTTTGGAATTCTAACAATTTTCAAAATATCCAGAATTTTCAAAACATTTTTGGTTTTCAAGATTTTCTAACGATCCATTTTTAAATTTTCCAAACTCAAAATTTTTGGGAACTTTCAAAATTTTTAAAATTATCATTTTCCAATCCTTCGACATTTTCAAAATTATTGCAATTTTATGGATTTTTTAAATTTCAGGAATTTTTAAAATGTTTGTTTTTTGAATTCTTCGACGATTTAAAAATTTTCAGAATTCTAATTTTTCAATTTTTTTTGAATGTTCAAAATTTTCAAGTTTCAGATGTGACTCTTTAAAATTGACATCTTCAACATGTGCTGTTTTCAAAATCTATTCAATTTTCAAAATTTTAAGAATTTTCCAAATTTTTTTGGTCCCATTTCCATACCAAGTTCAAATGTCGTGTCCATATTAAGTTGATGTTATGAACTGATTGTTTTTAAAAAAATATGTTTTTTACACACTATTATCCGCTAACTTTTCTACTAAACCTTTTTGTCACGACTTGGATAGCTCATGACATGTACACAATGATATCCTGTCGATATGTCGAAATTTTTTTGCGATTAATCAATGATATCGGTGCTCTGGAGACAAGTGGGTTGGATTTAGGAGGAGCTATGGTTTAATGCAGGGTTTGATAACTGAGCTGTCATCTATCGGATTACCCTTAAACAAACAAATATGGACGCCACGTGAACGCCTTCTTGCCGTTGTCTGCTGGCACACCTATGGTGTTACATTTATCTCCTTTTTAGAAAGTCAAAAGATACTTACTTATGCTGCACAGTGCCCCCTCCCAACCCTCGATGCAGATGCACTGAAATGCGTTGATTTTATCAACACACGTTCCACCATTCTCACAGGGGTTGACTTTGCAGTCGTTGATGTCTGCAATAAGAGTTGAAGCTTCGTTATCGATAACATGTAAAAATGATAAATCATCTCATATCTACTAAGTAATGAAACAAATTTTAAAGCTTGGAAACAAACTAAAACTTTCAGTACGTTTGCATTTTGTATCAGGTCTATCGTATTACGATGTAAACAATTGTAGAAACGTCAGGTATATTCGGGAAAAATATAAAAATATGCAAGTTTTTGTGGTGCCATTTTTGCATTTATATTAGCTTTAGTTTGTCCATATTAAATATAAAATTGAGCATTTTGAACAAGCTGTAAGTACTTACTTTCGTGACAATATTTCCCTGTGTATCCCGGTTGGCACTGACACTTGAACCCGACTCCAGGTTGAGTCACGCAATGACCGTGTTCCCCACAGATGCTCGGTGCAGATGGTCTGCTGCCTCCCACGGAAACTACTGCGCAGGTATCGGCTGGAAAAGAAAATAAAAACAGTATAAGAAATCAAGTCTCTGATAGTTTAACCTTAAATATTTGTTAATGATCTGATTATACTTTTTCATGTTCTGTATAAAAGTATGGCATCCGGAACCGGCACAGACCTGAGCCCTATTGATTACGTTTTCCATCGCTTTGTGATACGTTTTAGGTTTCGTAAATTTTGAATAGTTTCACGTTAGCTAAAACCATACACTTGACTATAAATAAATCTATTAAGCTGCTCAAAATGCATCGATAATTTGCCTTCAAAGTGATCTCTTAGTCGGTCTGCCGCTACATCAGGACCTGCTCGAATTCTTCTTCTTCTGCGACGGTTGACAGCTAATTTCTCGCTGTGGCGGCCCCTTAAGAGGCGGAGAGGGGCAGAGCACTCAGCGGGCGGTCAGCTGCCCCCGTCGCGACAGAAATGGAGCCCGCGTCAAGGCTTCAACGCGCAGCACTTTCCGTTCGCAACCAACGGCAACGGTTCGAATGTTGGAAGTCTGGTTTGAAACCGTTCTGCATTTTTATGCTTGAAAAAGCATGAAGGCGAAGCTTAGGCCCACTTTGATTTTACAGTCGATCCTTGAGGGCTGAGTGGATTTTAAATGAATAGTCACTCGCCCTTTATTACCCGAATTGGAGAGTTAATGTTTGCACATAATCTTCAAAATGCTCAAAACCTCCAGGAATTTTCGAAATTTAATGATTTTAAAATTTCTCATGATTTTCAAAATTTTCAACCTTCGATTTTCAAAATTATCACAATTTTCAAAATTTTCTGATTTCAAAATTTTCAAATCCTTCACGATTCTTCAAAATTTACATATTTCACATTTTTAGTTTTCAAAATCTATCCAAACTTCAAAATTTTCAGAATTTTCGAAATCATGATTTTAAAAATTTTGAGAATATTTTGAATTTTCCAGATTTTGAGTTCTCAAAATTTTCTAAATTTCCATTTATAAAATTTTCCAAACTTCGAGTTTTTGAAATCTTCCAAGACTTAACGTTTGAATAAACTTTCAGAATGTTCAACACCTTTAGGATTCTTCAAAATTTACATTCAAAAATTTTTTGTTTTCAAAATTTATCCACTTTTCAGTTTCAGATTTTAAAATTTTTTGAAGGTACAAAAATTTTTAGAATTTTCAAGGTATCGAGATTTTCAAAAATTTTTAAGAAGTTGAAAATTTCAAAATTTTCAGTTTTAAAAATTTTCGAAATTATTAGAATTTTTTTACATTTTAGGTATTGTTAAGATTATTGTTCTTCCGATTTCCGGAATTTTTCAAAATTTTCACAATTTTCGCATTGAACAATTTTCAGAATTTTTAGAAAATACAAAATTTTCGGAGTTTCAAAGTTTCAAATATTAAAAATTTTCAAAATCTTCATGATTCTTCAAAATGTACATCTTCATTTTAGTGTTCCAAATTCCAAAATTATCAAAATTTTCAAAATATTTTAGCTTTTACAGAACTTTAGTTTTCAGAATTTTCTAAATTTCCATTTTTCACATTTTCCAAACTTCAAATTTTTGAAATCTTTCAAAATTTCAGAATTTTCAGTTTTTGAAATTTACAAAATTGTATGGATTTTTTTAATGTCAGGGATTTTAAAACTTTCGTCTTTTTGAATTCTTCGAATTTTAAAAAATGTCCAAAATTTTTAAAATTACCAAAATTCCGAGTTTCGAATATTCAAAATTTACACAATTTTTTATTCAATTTCCAAACTTTAAATTTTTGTAACTTGTCAAATTTTTAAAAATTTTAGAGTTTCAAAATTCTCCGTTTTAAAAATTTTCAGAAATTTCAAAATTTTTACAATTTCAAGAACTTTTAGAGTTTCTATTTTTTTATTTTTCTAATTCTTGAAATTATCAGAAATTTCAGCTTTTTAAAATTTGCAAATATTTAAAAATTGAAAATTCTGAAATCTTGAAAACTTTAAGAATCCTCAAAAGCCGTAATTAAAACTGTTTCACACTCTACTTCGAAATGTAAATGTTTACCAGTACCATGAATAAATTTCACAACCATGGCAGCATTAATTCCATGGTCGCGACTCCCATGGTTTTGACTACTTTGATACATTTTGACAAATCTTGACCAACCAGTACATGCTGCAAGCAAACTAAATATAAACAATTACCCCAAATATCGTAACCACGGTTGTGATGCGGTCGACTCGACGTGTTGGTCGTGACAGAAAGAATGACCACAATTTTCACGGCAATAATACAAGAACTTCATTATTAACATTAGACAAATTAATAACACGCGAACTCCTAGAAAACATAGAAAATAAGTTACTATACAAAACACAAATCTCACATGCCACGGCGCGTGACTTCCCTTTATATTTGATTTAACTTGTATACTATTAACAACGTTAAATGGTGATTATACGTTCATTTAAAGAACAGAGTGCTATCTTCTATATTGCATAACTACTTTTTGAAGTAAATTACAAGGTCGCGACACCCATGGTTTTGACTACTTTGTTACATGGTCCATTTTGACAAATCTCGACCAACCAGTACATGCTGCAAGCAAACTAAATATAAACAATTACCCCAAATATCGTAACCACGGTTGTGATGTGGTCGACTTGACGTGTTGGTCGTGACAGAATTACCATAATTTTCACGGCAATAATACAAGAACTTCATTATTAACATTAGACAAATTAATAACACGCGAACTCCTAGAAAACATAGAAAATAAGTTACTATACAAAACACAAATCTCACATGCCACGGTGCGTCACTTCCCTTTATATTTGATTTAACTTATATACTATTAACAAGGTTAAATGGTGATTATACATGCATTTAAAGAACAGAGTGGTATTTTCTATTTTGCATTGCCTCAAAGAATTTTTTCGCCGGAAATAAAAACAAAAAAAACTGAAAATGGTCTATTCGATTAACTGCAGAGCAATATTGCTATTTTATGTTAATAACTGCCGATCTCATTTCAACCCCCAGGACTGCCATAATAATTTTAGATCCATCCGTTCATATCTCTTACTACCAGTACAGAGTATCTACAAGTACCAGGCCTTTGAAAACAAGTTTTTTGCATATATAACTATTAATGGATAATTATCACCCAGTGTCAATATCTCAGCCTGGGACACCCACTGCGATTCAAAATAAAACCAAACATTAACGCGCGCATCTCACAACAACCTTAAGCTTAATTTATTACGGGAAAAATGACGAGGCGTGTTGTTGCAATAAATTCTAACGATTTTCCCGAAGAAAAATCCCGTCTGCTAAAGCCACGTGATATATCGATTTACCTGCACAATTCATAAATTTAAAAAAGCCACGTGACAAGCTTCGCGTCTCCAGAGAAACTAATATCCTTGACAAGAGGGCTTTTATCCGTCTCGAAAATCCTCGTTTGAAATTAATTTTGCGCGTTCAAATGAACACTTTTCAGTTGTAACAAACGACGCGAGGTGCCTTTCGTACATGCGAGCCGTCTAAATAAATCTTCAAGACTTCAAGAAGCAGTGGCGTTTCCGAGTATATTATTACAAATAAGAAACAGATAACTTTTCAAATATACTATTTAACTGATTTTTTAGACTTTTGGTTAGCTGTCAAGAATTCTAAACATATTTGAATAGAGCTTCTAAAACAAGAAGTTCGAAATCATATAACGTTTCGATTGTCAACTGTTTATATCTACTTTACAGCCAGAATCGTTAGTCATCTAACGGTCACGTGGTGACTGGGCTATTCTAAACGTGAGCTGGTTGCCAAGCAATTCCGACTAACAGCAGTTATGCGCTTTCCGCAGTGGTCTACATTCTGTGGTCTGTTTTCGCTGTCTTTTATCAAAAAGGTTCTCTTTGCTCTTGATACCGGGTAGTACTCGTGTGCCGGCGCTGTCTCACCGCCCACGCGCGTTGTAGTACTTTTTTCAGTACGGCGCGTCGGTAATAACCTGTAAATGGAGATCAGATAAACAAGATAGCGATGGTCGTATTGATATCTTTCATCAGCGGTACCGGTACGGTCGTATCGTACCGTTCGCATTGTGTCGGCTTCGCGCGACCTGCGATGACTTGCAAACTCATCAAAAGCCACAAAGGAAAACAGCCTATTGTTGTGACGTAACCTCTCTTCAAAGGGAAGTTTATTAGATAAAAAGATCGAATCGGGATGATAATGGAGTGGTACCTGTTTCTGTTTGGTAATAGATAACGAACAATCGTCTGCTGAGACCTTGTTAATTTCACAAAGGATTTTATGATTGCATTGTCTTAGATTGGAAATTGAGGTTAGACAGGCTCAGTCAACTTGGACTCATCATTGTTCCACAGTCTGTGAAGAACTTATGCCTTGGTTTTATTATGATAATTCGTTGTTATGTTTTCCTTCTAGCCCAGACAAAATACAGCAACAAATATTGCAAGTTTGGTACACACCATTAGATGGTAGAATAGATATATAATCTAAATCTCGCCTCCTGTAAGAATATTACAAATAAAAGACGTTAATTATTATTATTATTATTATTATTATGGATAATATATCAAAACTCCTTGGAGCGGAACCTTCTTATTTGGATTGTAATGTCGAAAATCACGTTTTGTCTTATTTTTCTAAAAGAAAAAGAGATACCACAAAGGTACCTTATACAAAAATTGGAGAGCATAAAATTCTCTATAAAACTTGCCCAGTTGCTTTTTTGTCAGTCGCTGTTTATGAGTTCTTTGGTTTATGGAATCTAAGCTGTTGCTACGGCGCTTACGCAACCTCTTTTATTGTTATCGATCGTTTGATATGAACTGAGATATGAAAGCATGTTTCATATTTACCTGGAATGGTCGGAGTAACCACAAAAATAGCCTGCACCAAAATTGTAGGGCATAAAATTCTCTATAAAACTTGCCCAGTTGCTTTTTTGTCAGTCGCTGTTTATGAGTTCTTTGGTTTATATAATCTAAGCTGTTGCTACGGCGCTTACACAACCTCTTTTATTGTTATCGATCGTTTGATATGAGATATGAAATTATTTTTCATATTTACCTGGAATGGTCCGAGTAACCACAAAAATAGCCTGCACCAAAATTGTAGAGCATAAAATTCTCTTTAAAACTTGCCCAGTTGCTTTTTTGTCAGTCGCTGTTTATGCGTTCTTTGGTTTGTAGAATCTAAGCTACCGCTACGGCGCTTACACAACCTCTTTTATTGTTATCGATCGTTTGATATGAACTGAGATATGAAAGCGTTTTTCATATTTACCTGGAATGGTCCGAGTAACCACAAAAATAGCCTGCACCAAAATTGTAGAGCATAAAATTCTCTTTAAAACTTGCCCAGTTGCTTTTTTGTCAGTCGCTGTTTATGCGTTCTTTGGTTTGTAGAATCTAAGCTACCGCTACGGCGCTTACACAACCTCTTTTATTGTTATCGATCGTTTGATATGAACTGAGATATGAAAGCGTTTTTCATATTTACCTGGAATGGTCCGAGTAACCACAAAAATAGCCTGCACCAAAATTGTAGAGCATAAAATTCTCTATAAAACCTGCCCAGTAGCTTTTTTGTCAGTCGCTGTTTATGAGTTCTTTGGTTTATGGAATCTAAGCTGTTGCTACGGCGCTTACGCAACCTCTTTTATTGTTATCGATCGTTTGATATGAACTGAGATATGAAAGCATGTTTCATATTTACCTGGAATGGTCGGAGTAACCACAAAAATAGCCTGCACCAAAATTGTAGGCATAAAATTCTCTATAAAACTTGCCCAGTTGCTTTTTTGTCAGTCTCTGTTTATGAGTTCTTTGGTTTATATAATCTAAGCTGTTGCTACGGCGCTTACACAACCTCTTTTATTGTTATCGATCGTTTGATATGAGATATGAAATTATTTTTCATATTTACCTGGAATGGTCCGAGTAACCACAAAAATAGCCTGCACCAAAATTGTAGAGCATAAAATTCTCTTTAAAACTTGCCCAGTTGCTTTTTTGTCAGTCGCTGTTTACGCGTTCGTTGGTTTATAGAATCTAAGCTGTTGCTACGGCGCTTACACAACCTCTTTTATTGTTATCGATCGTTTGATATGAACTGAGATATGAAATTATTTTTCATATTTACCTGGAATGGTCCGAGTAACCACAAAAATAGCCTGCACTAAAATTGTAGAGCATAAAATTCTCTATAAAACTTGCCCAGTAGCTTTTTTGTCAGTCGCTGTTTATGAGTTCTTTGGTTTATGGAATCTAAACTGTTGCTACGGCGCTTACGCAACCTCTTTTATTGTTATCGATCGTTTGATATGAACTGAGATATGAAAGCATGTTTCATATTTACCTGGAATGGTCCGAGTAGCTACAAAAATAGCCTGCACCAAAATTGTAGAGCATAAAATCCTCTGTAAAACTTGCCCAGTTGCTTTTTTGTCAGTCGCTGTTTATGCGTTCTTTGGTTTGTAGAATCTAAGCTACCGCTACGGCGCTTACACAACCTCTTTTATTGTTATCGATCGTTTGATATGAACTGAGATATGAAAGCATGTTTCATATTTACCTGGAATGGTCCGAGTAACCACAAAAATAGCCTGCACCAAAATTGTAAAGCATAAAATCCTCTATAAAACTTGCCCAGTTGCTTTTTTGTCAGTCGCTGTTTATGAGTTCTTTGGTTTATGGAATCTAAACTGTTGCTACGGCGCTTACGCAACCTCTTTTATTGTTATCGATCGTTTGATATGAACTGAGATATGAAAGCATGTTTCATATTTACCTGGAATGGTCGGAGTAACCACAAAAATAGCCTGCACCAAAATTGTAGGGCATAAAATTCTCTATAAAACTTGCCCAGTTGCTTTTTTGTCAGTCGCTGTTTATGAGTTCTTTGGTTTATATAATCTAAGCTGTTGCTACGGCGCTTACACAACCTCTTTTATTGTTATCGATCGTTTGATATGAGATATGAAATTATTTTTCATATTTACCTGGAATGGTCCGAGTAACCACAAAAATAGCCTGCACCAAAATTGTAGAGCATAAAATTCTCTTTAAAACTTGCCCAGTTGCTTTTTTGTCAGTCGCTGTTTATGCGTTCTTTGGTTTGTAGAATCTAAGCTACCGCTACGGCGCATACACAACCTCTTTTATTGTTATCGATCGTTTGATATGAACTGAGATATGAAAGCGTTTTTCATATTTACCTGGAATGGTCCGAGTAACCACAAAAATAGCCTGCACCAAAATTGTAGAGCATAAAATTCTCTTTAAAACTTGCCCAGTTGCTTTTTTGTCAGTCGCTGTTTATGCGTTCTTTGGTTTGTAGAATCTAAGCTACCGCTACGGCGCTTACACAACCTCTTTTATTGTTATCGATCGTTTGATATGAACTGAGATATGAAAGCGTTTTTCATATTTACCTGGAATGGTCCGAGTAACCACAAAAATAGCCTGCACCAAAATTGTAGAGCATAAAATTCTCTATAAAACCTGCCCAGTAGCTTTTTTGTCAGTCGCTGTTTATGAGTTCTTTGGTTTATGGAATCTAAGCTGTTGCTACGGCGCTTACGCAACCTCTTTTATTGTTATCGATCGTTTGATATGAACTGAGATATGAAAGCATGTTTCATATTTACCTGGAATGGTCGGAGTAACCACAAAAATAGCCTGCACCAAAATTGTAGGGCATAAAATTCTCTATAAAACTTGCCCAGTTGCTTTTTTGTCAGTCTCTGTTTATGAGTTCTTTGGTTTATATAATCTAAGCTGTTGCTACGGCGCTTACACAACCTCTTTTATTGTTATCGATCGTTTGATATGAGATATGAAATTATTTTTCATATTTACCTGGAATGGTCCGAGTAACCACAAAAATAGCCTGCACCAAAATTGTAGAGCATAAAATTCTCTTTAAAACTTGCCCAGTTGCTTTTTTGTCAGTCGCTGTTTACGCGTTCGTTGGTTTATAGAATCTAAGCTGTTGCTACGGCGCTTACACAACCTCTTTTATTGTTATCGATCGTTTGATATGAACTGAGATATGAAATTATTTTTCATATTTACCTGGAATGGTCCGAGTAACCACAAAAATAGCCTGCACTAAAATTGTAGAGCATAAAATTCTCTATAAAACTTGCCCAGTAGCTTTTTTGTCAGTCGCTGTTTATGAGTTCTTTGGTTTATGGAATCTAAACTGTTGCTACGGCGCTTACGCAACCTCTTTTATTGTTATCGATCGTTTGATATGAACTGAGATATGAAAGCATGTTTCATATTTACCTGGAATGGTCCGAGTAGCTACAAAAATAGCCTGCACCAAAATTGTAGAGCATAAAATCCTCTGTAAAACTTGCCCAGTTGCTTTTTTGTCAGTCGCTGTTTATGCGTTCTTTGGTTTGTAGAATCTAAGCTACCGCTACGGCGCTTACACAACCTCTTTTATTGTTATCGATCGTTTGATATGAACTGAGATATGAAAGCATGTTTCATATTTACCTGGAATGGTCCGAGTAACCACAAAAATAGCCTGCACCAAAATTGTAAAGCATAAAATCCTCTATAAAACTTGCCCAGTTGCTTTTTTGTCAGTCGCTGTTTATGAGTTCTTTGGTTTATGGAATCTAAACTGTTGCTACGGCGCTTACGCAACCTCTTTTATTGTTATCGATCGTTTGATATGAACTGAGATATGAAAGCATGTTTCATATTTACCTGGAATGGTCCGAGTAGCTACAAAAATAGCCTGCACCAAAATTGTAAAGCATAAAATCCTCTATAAAACTTGCCCAGTTGCTTTTTTGTCAGTCGCTGTTTATGAGTTCTTTGGTTTATGGAATCTAAGCTGTTGCTACGGCGCTTACGCAACCTCTTTTATTGTTATCGATCGTTTGATATGAACTGAGATATGAAAGCATGTTTCATATTTACCTGGAATGGTCGGAGTAACCACAAAAATAGCCTGCACCAAAATTGTAGGGCATAAAATTCTCTATAAAACTTGCCCAGTTGCTTTTTTGTCAGTCGCTGTTTATGAGTTCTTTGGTTTATATAATCTAAGCTGTTGCTACGGCGCTTACACAACCTCTTTTATTGTTATCGATCGTTTGATATGAGATATGAAATTATTTTTCATATTTACCTGGAATGGTCCGAGTAACCACAAAAATAGCCTGCACCAAAATTGTAGAGCATAAAATTCTCTTTAAAACTTGCCCAGTTGCTTTTTTGTCAGTCGCTGTTTATGCGTTCTTTGGTTTGTAGAATCTAAGCTACCGCTACGGCGCTTACACAACCTCTTTTATTGTTATCGATCGTTTGATATGAACTGAGATATGAAAGCGTTTTTCATATTTACCTGGAATGGTCCGAGTAACCACAAAAATAGCCTGCACCAAAATTGTAGAGCATAAAATTCTCTATAAAACCTGCCCAGTAGCTTTTTTGTCAGTCGCTGTTTATGAGTTCTTTGGTTTATGGAATCTAAGCTGTTGCTACGGCGCTTACGCAACCTCTTTTATTGTTATCGATCGTTTGATATGAACTGAGATATGAAAGCATGTTTCATATTTACCTGGAATGGTCGGAGTAACCACAAAAATAGCCTGCACCAAAATTGTAGGGCATAAAATTCTCTATAAAACTTGCCCAGTTGCTTTTTTGTCAGTCTCTGTTTATGAGTTCTTTGGTTTATATAATCTAAGCTGTTGCTACGGCGCTTACACAACCTCTTTTATTGTTATCGATCGTTTGATATGAGATATGAAATTATTTTTCATATTTACCTGGAATGGTCCGAGTAACCACAAAAATAGCCTGCACCAAAATTGTAGAGCATAAAATTCTCTTTAAAACTTGCCCAGTTGCTTTTTTGTCAGTCGCTGTTTACGCGTTCGTTGGTTTATAGAATCTAAGCTGTTGCTACGGCGCTTACACAACCTCTTTTATTGTTATCGATCGTTTGATATGAACTGAGATATGAAATTATTTTTCATATTTACCTGGAATGGTCCGAGTAACCACAAAAATAGCCTGCACTAAAATTGTAGAGCATAAAATTCTCTATAAAACTTGCCCAGTAGCTTTTTTGTCAGTCGCTGTTTATGAGTTCTTTGGTTTATAGAATCTAAGCTACCGCTACGGCGCTTACACAACCTCTTTTATTGTTATCGATCGTTTTATATGAACTGAGATATGAAAGCGTTTTTCATATTTACCTGGAATGGTCCGAGTAACCACAAAAATAGCCTGCACCAAAATTGTAGAGCATAAAATCCTCTATAAAACTTGCCCAGTTGCTTTTTTGTCAGTCGCTGTTTATGAGTTCTTTGGTTTATAGAATCTAAGCTGTTGCTACGGCGCTTACACAACCTCTTTTATTGTTATCGATCGTTTGATATGAACTGAGATATGAAAGCATGTTTCATGTTTACCTGAAATGGTCCGAGTACCCACAAAAATAGCCTGCACCAAAGTTGTAGAGCATAAAATTCTCTATAAAACTTGCCCAGTTGCTTTTTTGTCAGTCGCTGTTTATGCGTTCTTTGGTTTGTAGAATCTAAGCTACCGCTACGGCGCTTACACAACCTCTTTTATTGTTATCGATCGTTTGATATGAACTGAGATATGAAAACATGTTTCATATTTACCTGGAATGGTCCGAGTAACCACAAAAATAGCCTGCACCAAAATTGTAGAGCATAAAATTCTCTATAAAACTTGCCCAGTAGCTTTTTTGTCAGTCGCTGTTTATGAGTTCTTTGGTTTATGGAATCTAAGCTGTTGCTACGGCGCTTACGCAACCTCTTTTATTGTTATCGATCGTTTGATATGAACTGAGATATGAAAGCATGTTTCATATTTACCTGGAATGGTCGGAGTAACCACAAAAATAGCCTGCACCAAAATTGTAGGGCATAAAATTCTCTATAAAACTTGCCCAGTTGCTTTTTTGTCAGTCTCTGTTTATGAGTTCTTTGGTTTATATAATCTAAGCTGTTGCTGCGGCGCTTACACAACCTCTTTTATTGTTATCGATCGTTTGATATGAGATATGAAATTATTTTTCATATTTACCTGGAATGGTCCGAGTAACCACAAAAATAGCCTGCACCAAAATTGTAGAGCATAAAATTCTCTTTAAAACTTGCCCAGTTGCTTTTTTGTCAGTCGCTGTTTACGCGTTCGTTGGTTTATAGAATCTAAGCTGTTGCTACGGCGCTTACACAACCTCTTTTATTGTTACCGATCGTTTGATATGAACTGAGATATGAAATTATTTTTCATATTTACCTGGAATGGTCCGAGTAACCACAAAAATAGCCTGCACCAAAATTGTAGAGCATAAAATTCTCTATAAAACTTGCCCAGTTGCTTTTTTGTCAGTCGCTGTTTATGCGTTCTTTGGTTTATAGAATCTAAGCTGTTGCTACGGCGCTTACACAACCTCTTTTATTGTTATCGATCGTTTGATATGAACTGAGATATGAAAGCGTTTTTCATATTTACCTGGAATGGTCCGAGTAACCACAAAAATAGCCTGCACCAAAATTGTAAAGCATAAAATTCTCTATAAAACTTGCCCAGTTGATTTTTTGTCAGTCGCTGTTTACGCGTTCTTTGGTTTATAGAATCTAAGCTACCGCTACGGCGCTCACACAACCTCTTTTATTGTTATCGGTTTTCGATAGTTGAAGACTTACCTTCGTCACAGGGAAGAACATCGCAGGTAACTCTAGGTTGGCTGCAGTTTTTACCTTGCCATCCCTCCGGACAGTGGCAATAGTAGTCTGATTGCGTTTTGAAACAAGAAGCGCCGTTTTGACAGGGATCCGGGTTGCAATGGTCGTAGTCATTCTGGAAAAAATACATACGGATACATAGAATCACATGGGTACTCTCAGTATTGCGATGCCTGATCAATTTCCCGTGTTATAGTTAGAAAATCCGTTTTTTTACTTAATGTAATCCATATGGCCTTCCTAAGTCTAAGCAAGTCCTCTGCGAATACATACTTTGGATAATAGCACGAAGATCTTAATAAAAGTAGGGGCATCGGCAAGAAAAACAACGAAGAATTAATAGCGTTACGTTATGCTGTTCTCTCTTGACTATTATTTCATCAAAGCAAAGCGGTTTACGGACAATGGAGTGGAAAAAGTGAGTAACCGCTATGAAACGTCCGAGGTCGTGTCTGCAAAACGATTTTCAAACCACAACTCTTTCTTAGCAGCATGTTCTCGTGTTATCATCTCATTGTGCACTGTACGAAACAATCGCCGCGGATCGACAAAAACATCTCGATGGGTAGCGCACTTTCGTGTTTATCAAATGCATGTAGGAAGTATGTTCTTCAGCAAAATGCAATGCAGTTTACAGTGGAATCGTGATACGTCATCAAAGATCGTGCGCAATCTTTGGAACATGCGCTTACTGAAATAAATAAATGAAAAATCTAATAGTTTATTTGTTTTGATGAAAAAAATATTGTTTCTATGTGCCTGGTAGATTCCCAAGCTTCCACTATGCATACAGTTCCTACAATTTGCGCAAAGTTAATAAACCAAAGAATGGACGAGCGACATGTTAAAGAGATAGCATTAGGAGGCGTAATCACTGGGATTTTCTGGTCGCTGGCGGGCAGCCGTTTATCGCAATTCGCAAGGCGGAAAAGGCCCTTGGCGAACAACGCCGCAGCGAATTAGTACAGTCAATCCGGAAAGATTCAAGGTATTTACTTTTCCAACCTGGAACGACCTTGGAGAACTCGCAAGTCCTTTAGTCTACTGCGCAGCTCGGGCTCGCAAATTCGCCTGAGATGTTTAATTCCGAGCCATGGATGGTGCGTTATGTGTTGTCTATATCGGGCAGATGGATGTATACTAAGTGACATATAAATCCGAACACCCAGTTTAAATGGTTTAATTTTAATAAAATTTTGTATAAGTACTTAATGAAGCATAATAAGTGAATGATAAAAATTTCAAAATGATTGCACTGCTTTAAAGCCCTTTGACCTTTAATAATGTGTGGATGCACCCTGATGTGCTACGCATTCTCCAACGCGCCAACATGTGGTCGGGCATTATCTTGTTGGAAAGTTGGATCTGCCAGGGTGTCAAGATAGGGTAAAAGATGGGGTTCTAGAACTTCGTGGATATAACGCTGCGCGTTCATGTTACCTCTGATGGAGATTAAAGGTGACCTGGAACCATAAGCTATAGCACCCCAAAACCATAACTCCAACAGTGTGATGAACATGTCTTTCAACAAAAAACTGTGGATTCCTCCTTTCACCACGTCGCCTTCTAACCCTGGCACGACCATCGTGCATGCCTAAACAAAATCGAGACTCGTCACTAAAGACAATACTGTTCCATTCCTGATCCCAGAGTGACCGTTGTCTGCACCACTCAAGGCGATTACGTCGGTGTTCTCGAGTTAAAGGGAGGACCCAGTGTGGCCGGTATGAAAACAAGCCAAAACTTCTCATTCGTCGGTAAACACTTCGCATGCCAACAGGTCTTCCGTGTTCTGCAAACCATTCATTTGCAATGGACCTGGTAGTGGAGAAACGGTCCCTTAAGGCCAATAATCTTAGGCGGCCATCTTCACGGTCTGTTGTTCTACGGCGGCGTCCAGTGCCTCTTGCTCTTTGCGTACGGCCTTCTCAAAGCCTTGCCTGACAACACCTAACCACAGTGTCTACACTTCTTTGCACTCTAACTGCAATTGCCCGAAAAGAAAGTCCAGCTTCCCGAAGTCCCACTATACGGCCCCTATCAAACTCACTAAGTTGACGAAATCGTACAGGTCTCGGTACTCTAGGCATCCTAACCGATCGTAAAGGATGTCAAGAACCAAAATCCGCCAACGTTGATTCTTTACTGCGGCTGAAATATTCATTTTTAGAGCGTTAGTGAATTAAAAAAAGCAGTATAAACACCGGAATGTCCAACTGATAAGGCTGAAAATTTTTTCACTTGTTATTTACAGTAAGATAAATACAGTCACCAACTTTTATTAAAATAAAACCATTTAAACTGGGTGTTCGGATTTATATGTCACTTAGTATAATATTAATGATAGGTACATCTCATCGCTAGAGCTGGTTCATAATATCAGTTACCAGTAGATGGCTCGTGAAATAGTATAGTGTTGCCATTTCCAAAATCTTCGAAATTTGCCTTTTTCAAAATTTTGAAGATATTGAAAACCTTCACAATTTCAAAGTGTTTCAAAGTTTTACAAGTCATCCAAAGTTTCAATGTTTGAAATTCAAAATTTTCAAATCTCAAGATTTCTAAATTTTCCTTTTCCAAAATTTCAAAATGTTCCTTTTCCAAATTTTAAAAATTTTCCTTTTCCAAAATTTCAAAATGTTCCTTTACCAAATTTGTTAATTTAAATTTTCAAAATGTCCGTATTCATCAAAATTTACCTATTTAAAAATTTTGGAAATGTTCAAAACCTTCATCATTTCAGAGTTTGAATTCCCAGATTTTCAAATCTCGAGATTATAAAAATTTTCGAGATTTTAAAAATTTTCCAAATGTTCCCATTTCAAATTTTCATTTTCCTAATCTTTCTTTTCCGAATTTTAAAAATTTTCCTTTTCCAAATCTTCTTTCTCCAAATTTTCTAAATTTTTCTTTCCAAATTTTTCATTTTAAAATTTTCTTTTTCCAAATCTCCCTTTTCAGATTTTCAAAATTTTCCTTTTCCAAAATTTCAAAATCTTTTTTTTCCAAATTTTTAAAAATTCCGTATTTATCAAAATTCTCCTTTTAAAAAAATTTGAAAATATTCAAAACCTCCATAATTTCAAAGGTTTTCAATGTTTTCGAAATTTTCATTTACCAAATCTTCCTTTTCGAATTTTCAAAATTTTCCTTTTCAAAAATTTCATTTTCCAAATTTTCCTTTTCCAAACTTTCAGTTTCCAAATTTTCCTTTTCCAAGTTTTCAAAATTTTCCTTTTCCAAAGTTTCAAAATGTTCCTTTTCTAAATTTTCAAAATTATTCAAATTTAAATTTTCAAAATTTCCGTATTCATCAAAATTTTCCTTTTTAAAAATTTTTAGAATATCCATAACCTTCATAATTTATAAATAAGTTTTAAGAATCATCAAAATTTTCAATGTTTAAAATTCAAAATTAGCAAATCTGGAGATTTTTAAAATTTTTCTTTTCCAAATTTTCAAAATTTCCCTATTCAAAATTTTCATTTTCCAAATCTTCCTCTTCCGAATTTTCAAAATTTGTATTTTCCAAAATTTCAAAATGTTCGTTTTCCAAATTTTCAAAATTGTCCAAATTTAAATTTTCAAAATTTTCGTATTTATAAAAATTTTGATTACAAATTTTAAATATTTCAATATGTGAATATTTGTAAAATTTTCAAAACTCAAAAAAAATCTTCAGAATGTTTCTTTCAAAAATTTTGAGGATTTTTAAAACTTTTAAAAATTTCCAAATTCTTAAAAATTTTAAACATTAATTTTGCAGTTTCTTCATAGTCTCTGCAGAAGGGATGCGTAACTAACTCTGTTAGGTGCAAGAGTCTCGTATATTACTAATATAGCTTGAATATGAAATATGCTGGCACTGTTCATACCCTATGTTTCCAAAGCTTAGTTTCATATCTATTTTTCCAAGGCTATATAATAATATGCTGAAAGGTAGGAGCAGTAGAGACCGCGTCCAGTAGGGCGTGACATCCTCCGTTCGCGAGATCACGTTCTGCCCTAAGGGATGACGATTATTGCAGCAGTGCTAAAGGCAGTTTGCTTCTGGTTTTCACCTTGTGTGTTTCTGTTTGTATTATTATTTGTATCTTTCATCTCCCGCTCCCGCTTTGTTTACCGTCCTCAAGTGTTGCGCAGATAAATCACCGGTGGTCGGTTCTTATTTTATCTTATTTGTGGTGCATGCATTATTCGGGATGAGTTATTAGGAATGTAAATGATTTCAAAAAGTTAAAAAACTTGATTCCAAAAATTTCAAATTTTCATTTTTAAGACTTATTCGAAATTACCAAAATTTTGATACTATTTCCAAGATTCTCCATGATCAGTTTTGTTATTTAAAAAATTATATTCCATCAATTTCAAATTTTCATTTTCAAGATATTCAAAATTTTCAAAATTTCCAAAATTTTCATGATATTCAAATATTACACGATTTTAAAAATCTGTAAATTATTTTGATAATAATTGTTAAATTTTTGGAACCCAATTCTTAGGACAGTAAAAGTTTTCATGATTTTCAAAATTTCGAAGATTTACAAATTTTCCAAAATTTTAGATTTTGATTCTATTCTATTTCCAAGATTCTCAGATTCCAAAAATTTCAAATTTTTATCATTTCCAAATTTCAAAGATTTCCAAGATTAATAAAATTATCAAGATTCTCAGATATTTTCCTAATCAAAATTCCCAAAATCAAACATTTTAAAAACTCTCAAAATTTTCTAATTTTTCACGATTATACAAATTTAAACGATTTTCAATATTTTCAAAATCTGTAGAATTTTAAATTAGTTGAATTTTCAAAACTCAACAGCTTTGAAAATTTGAAAACGGAATAACCACTGTGAAATGTAAATATTAAATCCTTAAGGAACTTCTATAAATGTCACCCTAAACAATGTAAAGTCACATCTTAACATCTGATAACAAACAGCTGAACTACTAATAGACGATTATCGCTGGATATCCCGATTGAAACATATGAAAATCGCTGTACAGATACTAATCGACTTATAAAGATCCTTTAAGATAAGATCGGCAAGTATCTAGAGACGTATCTGTTTTGTCTTATTTCGCAATGAATTATTCATGTGGCCGCCTACAACAACTTGTCTAAGTGGCGCTGCGGTCGACCCAAGACCCCACCGAGCTACTTTACCATTATGAACATCCTATAATGATCGAGAGTGCCGTGGTAGCGCCCGTCGGGAGCTGCTCGAGAGCTAATTCAAAAGGGCATTGTGTGTTGTTTGGCCGCAGATGTTGGCCAATTGCTTGTTAATATATTCACAACGGTACAGGCAGATACAACGAGCTTCTGTAATGATTCCGCAGCGGTCTATCCCAATAACGTTCACTTTATTCGTGTTTTATACGGAAATAATGTCCTAGAACTGCAGCGGCATCTATAACCAGTGTATAGCAGTAGACTACTACTACTGTACCTCCAGAATCGTCAAAAGCGAGGTGAGATCTTCAAAGTTCCAACCGCAAAATATTTACGTCCATGACTCTAGCAACACATCCGATACTCTTTACCTGCGGAGGGTCTGATCCGAATTCAGCAACGATGACAGTGCCTTAGCTGCAGTGTTATCGAAGTCGTCAGCGATGTCCCACCATTTGAGAAGGATTATTAAAAAAATAATTCAGGTACATTCATTCCATGACGTCACCAGCTGTCGAATATTAAAGATATCAGGACGTACCAAAAGTTGACTCAGCTATTATGCATGCTACATGTTACAGAGTCAATCTACTTGAATCCACCTTATTGTTCGAATTTTACAAATATTGAAGATTTTGCTGGCTTTGGAAAATGTCTGAAAACTTTCCTAATTCGGATAATAAAAAGTTTCGAAACGGTATAGGCAGATACAACGAGCTTCTGAAATGCTTCTGCAGCGGTCTATCCCAATAACGTTCACTTTATTCGGGTTTTATATGGAAATAATATACTAGAACTGCAGCGACATCTATTACCAGTGTATAGCAGTAAACTGCTTCTACTATACCGCCAGAATCGTCAGCTTCTTGCGGTCACGGACTGTCAAAAGCGAGCTGAGGTCTTTGAAGTTCCAACCGCAAAATATTTTACGTCCATGACTCTAGCAACACCCAGAAACACGCGATACTCTTTACCTGCGGAGGGTCTGATCCGAATTCAGCAACGACGACGGTGCCTCGGCTGCAGTGTTATCGAAGTCGTCAGCGATGTTCCACCATTTATAGTTAGAAGGGATTATTAAAACAATAATTCGGTTACATTCATTCCATGACGTCACCAGCTGTCGAATAGTAAAGATACCAGAACGTACCAAAAGTTACTTAGCTACTATGCATGCTACCTGTTACAGAATCAACCTACTTGAATCCACTGTTTTGTTCGAATTTTACAAATATTGAAGATTTTGCTGAATGAAAATTTGGAAAATGTCTGAAATGATTTTGAGGCAAAAATAGTTGAAAACGGAACTTTTAATCAGATTAACCATAAGCTATCTTCCTGCTAATAGTATCGCAACCGAAACTGTCAGTAAAGAGGATTGCTTAAGCTTATTAGCGTCCACGCAATTTAATTCATAACACAACCGAACCGCGTATATGGTATAACAGAACAGGTATCCCGAATGGCTAATTGGCTATGAAGCGGCTGTCACTACCTATATTGTTCGCTCAGATTGAAACCTATTAGGTGGAGATTCTGTTCTTGGTGCCTTCTAGAGATATGATATATGACCTATTTAATAACGTAGAATGGATTGTTGCTTCGATTTCGATGGGGGTCATTTTTTAAGTGAGAATCATTTGGCAATGGAGTCGGAGAAAGTTTGCTTATGCTCCTAAATGTTATCACCAGCTAAAATATGAAGATTCTTTCATTTTTCATCGTCACCATAAACGTTTGAACATTTCCCGATGTCAAATAACGCTGTCGCCTGATCGTCAAACCAGTGATCAGCTGGTTCTTTCGATACATCATTTTTCACATGCTTTCCACCAATAAATTCCTCAAGTTTTGGAAAAAGATGAAAATCTTGTAGTGTTGAGTCAGGGCTGTATGGTGGATGATCCAGTGATAGAATTGATTTTGCATTTTTTCAAAAATAAACCATTAACATTTAGGATTCGGACGATATATATATATATATATATATATATATATATATATATATAACCTAAACGTTAATAACAATTAGCAACAATCTCACATACTACTCAATGTTATTGCAGCTCCTGATGAAGATGGCAAAGTCCATTGAAAGCTAGAGATTAATAAAGTATAAAGAGTCCTCTTTGTTTCAATTTTGTCGATGTTCCCAACAAAAGGCGGAAGCTTTATTTTTCACCTAACTGGTTTAGACGACAATGACCACATCTCAAAATATATGTATATATATATATCATGTGATATACGAGGTCTTTAAGTTAAGTGATGAGGTTGGCAACTTCACATTTTCAAAGATTCGAAAATTTTCAAAATTTTGACGATTTTCAAGGATTTCAAAATTCTGAGACATAAGAAACTTAGAAAAATTGTTTTTTTCAGAACTTTCTAAATTTTGAAAATTTTAGAGATATATACCACGAGTATTCAAAATTGACAGGATTGTCAAATTTCGATTTTGAGAATTTCGGAAATTATCAATTTTCTTTCCAAATTTTCAAAATATTTGAAGATTTAATTTTTTTTAAAATAAACATTTTTTCGCATTCTTCAAATTTTAAAAATATCGCAGATTTTGTTAGCTTTGAAAATCTAGAAAATGTCGGAAAACCATCTTGGTCAAATTTTTCCGGAATTTTCTAAATTTCCGATATTTACAATATTTCATAATTTTGATCCCAAATTTTTTAAATTTTCAATTTTCGAAAACGATTATCGTCAGAGAAGTTGACAAAACAGTTCTCTTTACAATGATAAAAAAATCTAACGGAGCGAAAAAAGTAATTTTTTTAATTTATTAAAAGTGGTTCTTTTTAGATAAGATTATGAAAGTAAATCGAATCCGAATATCTTTCCGAGCAGGTATTTATATATACAACGTGTGCGTACTTAGCAATTATCAACATACATTTTTAAAATTTCGATGAATGAAGTGAATGAAATTTTCAAAATATCCAAAATTTTCAAAAAATTTGATCGTAAATTTTTCAAATCTTCAACTTCGCATTATCAAAGGTTTGGACATTTTAAAAAAAATCACGTTTTCAAGGATTTAAAAAATCTGAGACAAAAAATTTCAGATTAGAAAAATTTCGTACTTTCAAAATTTTCAAGCATTTGAGAATTTAAAATTTTAAAAATATCGCAGATTTTGTTAGCTTTGAAAATCTAGAGAATATCGGAAAACCATCTTCATCAAAATTTTCCGCAATTTCCGAGATTTACAAAATTTCCTAATTTTTCTGAAATTTTGATACCATATTTTTAAAATTTTCAATTCTTAAAATTTGAATATTTTCGAAAATATCAGGGTTTTTAAAGGTTTCAAAAATTTTAAAACTGTGCGTGTGTGTACCCACCAATTTTCTACATTTTTAAAATTTTGATGAATGTGCTAGAGATTATTAAGAAGTGTCTATCAATACAGAAGCGGACACTAAAACTGATCCCCTTTTATGATATTGCATAGCCAAACGATAAACTTTACTTAGATGCTCAACTCCCAGACCTTAGACAAATCTACTTTTACAGAAGATCATCACAACTAACAAACAGACATTTTTGAAATTTTCAAAATTTCGAAATTCTGATCGCAAATTTTTAAAATTTCCAAAATTTTAATGATTTTTAAGGATTTAAAAAATCTGAGAAATAAGAAATTTCAGAATAGAAAAATTTCGTATTTTCAAAATTTTCTAAACTCTAGATTTTGAAAATTTTATAAACATCGAGAATTTTCCAAATTTCCAGAATTTTTATACAAATTTTAATTTTCAAAATTTCCGAAATAATCAGTTTTGATTCCAAATTTTCAAAATATTTGAAATTTCAAAAATGTTTAAGAATTTAAAAGGATTCAAAAAATCTGAAAAATAAGAAATTTCAGAATAGAAAAATTTCGTATTTTCAAAATTTTCTAAACTCGAGATTTTGAAAATTTTATAAACATCGAGAATTTTCCAAATTTCCAGAATTTTTATACAAATTTTAATTTTCAAAATTTCCGAAATAATCAGTTTTGATTCCGAATTTTCAAAATATTTGAGGATTCAAAAATGTTTAAGAATTTAAAAAATTACATACATGATTTTAAACATTTTCGGAAAAATTTTAAAAACATCGATTATTTTGTTACATTTGAAAATCTAGAAAATGTCGGAAACCATCATGATCAAAATTTTCCGAAATTTTCAAAATTCCCTAATTTTTCAAAAATTGTATTCCATATTTTTCAATATTCAATTTTTAAGATTCAACAAAGGTTATAAAAACACCAAAAAGATTTAAAAAAGAAATCAAGTCATGGATTATATATTATATCATATACCTTTTTACGTTTGACCTGCATTTAAGGAAAAATATTCTAAGCATAATCAGTTTGATATCAAAAATTTTCTGAATAATTTAGCCGACTCTTATACCTAGAAAAATATAAATTTATACATTGTAATACCTGCCTTATTTAAGGTTGGTGTACTTACCGCTTTGTGTGTTTGGTTTCTCATTCTCAAGTTCTAACTTATTTGAGTATTTCACGTTTATTGTCAAATAACGATTTTGTGTACTTTATTCCAAAAATGAATGTAATTATTGTCCGCGTATGTCCACCATAATTAGCGAAATACATACCGAAAACGACTTACCTCGCATTCATGCCCAGTGATGCCGACGGGACAAATACATCTGTATCCGTTGACTTGATCGACGCACTCTCCGCCATTCTTGCAAGGATTCGATGCGCAGTCGTCGATGTCCGTGTGACAATCTCTTCCTGCAATAAAAACAGTCAAGAAGTCGGTGATTTTCTGGAATAAATATCAGTTACGGTGTCGTAATTGCGTGTCATGGGTACTGGTACAGATAACAGTGTTTCGCTGGCAGACAATGCACCGATAATAAGAACAATTTTATTCAACGGCAGCAGCATGCATACGAGGAAAAAAAAAGGGACACGCTGCAAGTTTTACACGCGGTATATGATGATAATAGTATGGTATTGGGCGTAATATACGGCAAACACGAATGTGCTTTAATAACTTGGTTTGAGACCGAGAAGTTTGGTATTTTTATTTCTCATGCTTAGAGCAAAACACTATTATCGTAATAATAATTTATTTGTGCTTTTACACAAAATTGTTTTTGTGCAGGTTAGTAAACAACAAATACGTAAAATGAGACACAAAGTGGCAATAAAAGGTAAAAAAAGTTAATAAAATCTATGTTAAAATAAAATAGAGATGGTTAAAAATAATTCAAGAATTTACAAAATTATACAAATTTTGATTTTCAAAATTTCTGATACAATTTTGATTCAGAATTTTCAAAAGAATTCAATTTTTCTTTTAAATTTAAAAAATTACATTAATGATTTTAAAAACATCGCAGATTTCTTTAGCTTTGAAAATCTAGAAAATGTCGTTGATCAAAACGTTCCGCTATTTTATAAATTTCCGAGATTTACAAAATTTCCTAATTTTTAAAAAATTTTGATTCCAACTTTTCATTTTTAAAAATTTTAATTTTCCAAACTTGAATATTTCCGTAAGTATAATTGAAAAATTTATAAAAGAGATTGATTACAATCAAAAAAAGCTTCGAATAGTGAAACATTTCACAAGTTTGCCAAAATGTTCAACATCAAGACGCTTTATTTTATTTGGCAATTTGTTGTACAATTTTATCCCGTGGTAGTTAACACCATTTCTTTGTAACTGGTGTTGCAATTATGAGTATCTTGGTGATATTTTATAGAAAACAAACTTTTCTAATCTGTGGTTCAAACACTGGCCTCGAGAACAACAATATTCAAAGTGCAATTCAGGTGACTTTTGAGTGTTTTTACATAATTTCTGAATATGTTTACATTTTTACGCTATTTTAAGCTTCAACTGCTCCTTCGTTTTCAAGACAGCGGTTGCAAAATTCGCATTAGGAACTTCGCTTTTCACAAGTCATACGAGCCACCTGCGAAGAAATACCGCAAGCGCTGTTTTACCGATGCTTGCCTACACGGCAACCCGCATTACACTACCATGGTTTGTGTGTTGCAGACTTTTAGGTTACTATATGGAGTGTATGGTGTCTATGAGTCGGTCTCTGTAACTGGTGTTGTAATCATGAGTATCTTGTTGATATTTTATAGAAAACAAATTTTTCTAATCCGTGTTTCAAACAGTGGCCTCGAGAACAACAATATTCAAAGTGCTAATTTTAGCTACAATATATTCAACAATTCAAGTGACTTTTGAGTGTTTTTACATAATTTCTGAATACATGTACATTTTTACGCTATTTTAAGCTTCAGTAAATGGATCCGACGTTAACAGCTGATCCTTCGTTTACAAGACATGGCAGTTGCAATATTCGCGTTAGGAACTTCGCTTTTCAGATAACGTACAAGTCATACGTGCCACCTGCGAAGAAACGGCGCAAGTGATGTTTTACCGTTGCTTCCCTAAACTGCAACCCGCATTACACTAGCATGGTTTGTGTGTTGCAGACTTTTAGGGTACTATATGGAGTGTATGGTGTCTATGAGTCGGTCTCTGTAACTGGTGTTGTAATCATGAGTATCTTGGTGATATTTTATAGAAAACAAAGTTTTCTAATCTGTGTTTCAAACACTGGCCTCGAGAACAACAATATTTAAAGTGCTAATTTTTGCTACAATAAATTCAACAATTTAAGTGACTTTTGAGTGTTTTTACATAATTTCTGAATACATGTACATTTTTACGCTATTTTAAGCTTCAGTAAATGGATCCGACGTTAACAGCTGATCCTTCGTTTACAAGACATGACAGTTGCCTCCAGAACAACAATATTTGAAGTGCTAATTTTTGCTACAATAAATTCAACAATTCAAGTGACTTTTGAGTGTTTTTACATAATTTCTGAATACATGTACATTTTTACGCTATTTTAAGCTTCAATAAATGGTCTTTCAAAGGATCCGACGTTAACAGCTGCGAAGAAATACCGCAAGCGCTGTTTTACCGATGCTTGCCTACACGGCAACCCGCATTACACTAGCATGGTTTGCGTGTTGCAGACTTTTAGGGTACTATATGGAGTGTATGGTGTCTATGAGTCGGTCTCTGTAACTGGTGTTGTAATTATGAGTATCTTGGTGATATTTTATAGAAAACAAACTTTTCTAATCTGTATTTCAAACAGTGGCCTCGAGAACAACAATATTCAAAGTGCTAATTTTAGCTACAATATATTCAACAATTCAAGTGACTTTTGAGTGTTTTTACATACATAATTTCTGAATACATGTACATTTTTACGCTATTTGTGTTTACTGCATCAGTGACGAGATTATTTATTCCTATTTATATTCGTTCTAGTAGGAATATGCACATCATTTTCATCTATAAACGGCATCATTCTTTTCTTGATGAATCTTTCAACAATTTTGCAACAATTAAAGAAACGCGTTTTTGCCTAATTTTCCTTGAGTGACGTTCACCGGTGTATACGGACTTTACTCGCAAACCTATTCTATGCTTGGCCATCTTCTTGAATATAATCAGCTGCGGCCTGCAGAAGGGAATATAGAAACGATCGCAATAAACAGAGATTTGCGAATACGCTCGACGAATCGACTCGATTCGCGCTAAACGTGGAATGAGAATGCTGTCATTAAGTAAGCCTCGAACGCACAGCATATTTAACTCTACACGGCAACGCAACCTTTCCACGATATTAAGGATCATTCTCATTTTTCTGGATTAAATTTTGCGCTCGTTTCTTATAAAAAAAAACCTGCAACTAAGCGCTCAAAATCTGTGCACATTTGCGCAAATAACTTGCCGAATCTACTGATTTTTCGGTGTTTCTACCGAAAGGGAACCTTATTTACCGAAGTACCGAAAACGTCTTCACTTTCCACGAGCTATTAAAATAATAATAATATTTGTATTTATTGCATCATTAACACCAAATTTGGAAATAATTTTGGTCTCCTCTAATTTGAGACCGTCACTTTTACTTAAGCGTAGCAACATAACAGCAAGTCCGTACGTAGTACCGGGAAGATGCATGCCTCATTTATTTCCAATTTCACTTCTGCAGAAACATTCTAGATGAAACCGATGATCGGAGACAAAATATCTAAATGCGATCAACATAAAATTTGAGTTACATTCAGAGCCGAAGCGAGGTAAGTTGCTGTGTCTCATCGTATATCGTTTATGACGATTAAAGTGTCTACGCGAAATGAAAATGTGTTGAGTTTGCCCAACACCGGCACTTCCAGAGGTATTTTATGCGACAGATACGGATTGGGGTGATAAAAAATTCAGCCGCAAAGAGATTAGCGAGAGGATTAGCGGAGCGTCAGATGATGGGATTCGTATACGGTTACGAATCGAGGTGTTGCGACGCAGTTGATTCAACTTCGGCAAAATTGAGACGCGATATTCGAGATGTTCGGCGATTAGCATACAAGGCGTAAGAAAGCTCGAGATGCAAATTTTTGTTTCGTTTTTACGGATCAAATGGAAATATACTGACATATAAATCCGAACACCCAGTTTAAATGGTTTTATTTTAATAAAATTTTGTATAAGTACTTAATGAAGCATAATAAGTAAATGATAAAAATTTCAAAATGATTGCACTGCTTTAAAGCCCTTTGACCTTTAATAATGTGTGGATGCACTCTGATGTGCTACGCATTCTCCAACGCGCCTAGGCATGCTTCTGATCAGGTGGTCAATGTCCTCCTGTGGTATCTCATTCCAGGCAACCACCAACTCCTCTCGACGTGCTTCTAGAGTCTGAGGAGGACGTTGCAAATTGAGCAATCTCTTACCCATCATATCCCACACGTGCTCAATTGGGGATAAGTCGGGAGATCTTGGTGGCCATGGTAACAATGTGACATCATTATGTTGAAAGAAGTCTATTGTGACTCTTGCAACATGTGGTCGGGCATTATCTTGTTGGAAAGTTGGATCTGCCAGGGTGTAAAAGATGGGGTTCTAGAACTTCGTGGATATAACGCTGCGCGTTCATGTTACCTCTGATGAAGATTAAAGGTGACCTGGAACCATAAGCTATAGGACCCCAAACCATAACTCCAACAGTATGATGAACATGTCTTTCAACAAAAAACTGTGGATTCCTCCTTTCACCACGTCGCCTTCTAACCCTGGCACGACCATCGTGCATGCCTAAACAAAATCGAGACTCGTCACTAAAGACAATACTGTTCCATTCCTGATCCCAAAGTGACCGTTGTCTGCACCACTCAAGGCGATTACGTCGGTGTTCTCGAGTTAAAGGGAGGACCCAGGGTGGCCGGTATGAAAACAAGCCAAAACTTCTCATTCGTCGGTAAACACTTCGCATGCCAATAGGTCTTTCGTGTTCTGCAAACCATTAAGGCCAATAATCTTAGGCGGCAATCTTCACGGTCTGTTGTTCTACGGCGGCGTCCAGTGCCCCTTGCTCTTTGCGTACGGCCTTCTGGGAGCCATGCCTGACAACACCTAACCACAGTGTCTACACTTCTTTGCACTCTAACTGCAATTGCCCGAAAAGAAAGTCCAGCTTCCCGAAGTCCCACTATACGTCCCCTATCAAACTCACTAAGTTGACGAAATCGTACAGGTCTCCGTACTCTAGGCATCGTAACCGATCGTAAAGGATGTCAAGAACCAAAATCCGCCAACTGGGTGTTCGGATTTATATGTCACTTAGTATAGTATACTGGTAATATTAAGTAATGGATGTTCCAGAGCACGATACTGAGCAGAAGGATCTGGCCAGTTCCTATAAAAGAACAGAAACAATTTTGGCAGTACTTGTAAAAGTTTTGTCAACCTTTTTGGTACATAATCGAATTACCTGTGTATCCCGGTTTGCAAGCACAATGATAATCGTTAACTAGATCGATGCAGGTGGCTCCATGTTGACACTGCCCCACGCAGTCGTTGATATTCTGATCGCAATTCTTCCCCGTCCATCCGACCCGACATTTGCAACGGTAATCGCCTACGAGATTCCGGCAAGAGATGGCGTTTATGCAGGGGCTGTGTAGACATTCGTCGGCGTCTGGAACAGAAAGAGGTTATGTCGTCGATCAACGTGTTCGATACCGTATTCTGGCATCCTAAAAGGGATGTGAACGAAACTGACGCCATCTATGAGACGTTAGTGGAACACACGTAGAAGTAGCACGTATTTTTAGACTTAATTGGAAGTGATTTACCTCTACGCAAAAGTGTGTTATCCGAAATGGTAGGCATGGGAAGCAAAAATTCATTTTAAAAAGCAAAACTTACCAAATTGGCACAGGCTGCCCTCCCAGGCGGTGGTACAGTTGCATTTGAACGAGTTCTCCAGATCAATACACACGCCGGCATTTTGACACGGCGCCGAGGCGCATTCGTCAATGTCTGCAACAACAAACAAAAAATTAGGATCGATTATATATCTATATGGAAAATTTAAGGCACTACATAAATCAAAAAGCATCCGAATAATAAACAGCAATATATCAGCATATCTCACGGTGGTTCTACGTTGTGAATGATATATTGGGTGAATGCAATTAATAAGTTGAAATGTAGTACCGTAACCAATCTCGATGTTGGAGGTTTCTTATTGAGTTGTGACTTATTTCTTTAATAGAGTTCGGATTAGAATATTTTTTTCATATCGCAACCAGAAGACTTCCCTGCATCGTGTGGCGAGCGCAGTTCCCCAAGGCTCAGTATTGGGACCCGTGCTTTTCCTTTTGTACACAAATGACCAAAATGTTCTGCTTATGCCGATGATACAAAGACAAACTTTGCTCTGCCCCAGCGGGATCTTGACATTGTTCGTCAATGGTCAGAGAATTTTCTTCTTTCTTTGAGCCCATCAAAGTATTGTGTGTAAGATATGTGATCGCAACATCGAAGCAGTCGCTAGTCATAGTGATCTTGGCGGTGTAGCGAACGATCGTTTATCCTGGTCAGAGCATGTACACCACGTAACAACCAAAGCCAAGAAGCTTCCATAAATGGTCTTTCAAAGGATCCGACGTTAACAACTGTTCCTTCGTTTACAAGACATGGCAGTTGCAAGATTCGCATTAGGAACTTCGCTTTTCAGATAACGTACAAGTCATACGTGCCACCTGCGAAGAAACGGCGCAAGGGCTGTTTAACCGATGCTTGCCTAAACTGCAACCCGCATTACACGAGCATGGTTTGCGTGTTGCGGACTTTTAGGGTACTATATGGAGTGTATGGTGTCTATGAGTCGCAGGGTCAGCAGAATAGTTGCCATCTCTGGAGTCGGTTGCAATTTTTGAATTGCCTAAAAGGGTGAATACGTTTTTGGGTTGCTGAACACGAATTCGGAGTCCATTCAGTCCGGAAATGTCTCGTCTTCTAGATACTTCTTCTACAAAAGCTGTTTCGCGACTATAATCTAGATCGAAGCTTGCTTTCCAGGTAAATCGGCTGCGTAGATTCCGAATTCGATGTCAAGTTAGTGCTAGGACTCACGCGTAGCCCCGAATAACTAGTTTCTTACCAATTTTTTAACCCAAATTAGGTCCGATAACGCTTTACAATTTCCTCACTATGATACTCATATTCAGCGCCCCAAATTACCTGATTGTACGAAGTTTCTCTCATATCTCCCTCGATAATAAAAATGGATTTTTGCTAAATAGATCTACGCGATAAACGGGATTAGATACTTATGAAACGACTTCGGATTCGGTTTTATGTTAAGTAACGTGATCAATGATAGATTGTAGTCATAAAATGAATAAATGCACTGGCGTCTAAATTTAAGAAAGGCAGTAAATGAACTTTATTGCAAAGTACGGCAGTATATATACTTTCATTAACTGAATTAATTTTCTTTACCTAACTGAGGTCTGGGATCGTGCAACTCACATACACTAACATAAACTACCCGTACGATTGTGAAATCGCAAAAACAATAACCATTACTTAAGCGTCTCATTTATACATCACTCCCGTATTTTCCTTACAGTGGCTGATTGACTAAGTAGTACTTACTAGCAATTCATTACACTTTTAAATCAGCCTCGGCTCTATTTAGGCAATGAAATCTGCGCTAGAATTTAGTGCATATTGAATTTGATTGAAACATATACACAAATATGGACTTGCAACTTTCCGTATCACTTTTCTGCTAACGCTGTGCCGGTACTGCTGGTGCCGTTTTGAAACGTCACGTACGCGACGCGAGTTGGTGCGTTCTTGATTATAACGCACACTATCTCTAAATCTGATATAATCTAATTGCGAAATAATACGGATTTGTAAGAGAAAGTACTCGGGCAGTACCGCAGGTTTTATAGGACACACCTCCGAGATGAACTTCCACGTAGCAATGTGCGTGTTTTTCGACCTTTCGTTCCTGGCCGAGCAGCCAGAAGCCAAATGCCTGGGCACCGCGGCTGCTATCAGGAAAGAAACTTTGTTTATTCATGTAGATTGTCCCACAATCTCGGTACCCTACGGTCAAGGAGCGGTCGTATCGGCCAGTTCTGAATATACGAAGTCGGACACGCTTAGGATGGAAGGCTGTGTATCGAGAGAATTTACAAACTTTTTTTCAAGGAAAGTCTGCCTTGTTATTGCCCTACGTAATCATTACTTCTTCAAGCGCCAAGTTGTCAATAATCAGCGCTGAGGATGATATTTAGTAACGTGGCAAAATCACAACCTTTTTCTACTATTTTCATCACTTACCAGTAATTTGAATTTTTCTTCATTACTGACTCCTAGTCCAAATCCTGTTCAATGATTTTCTTTTGGTAAATTTCATGATTTATCGATTTATTGAACGAAGACATGAGTTGTCGAGCATGAAAGTTGGCTGTCTAGGATCTGTCTATAGGCAACCAGTGATGCTGTATGTAGGTGCGGTTGCGTAACATTTCTTCATATCTGAACGCCTTTGGCATGTTTTTGGCGAAACTTTGTTTCGTTATGTCTAGATAGAATATTAGACAGTCAGGGAATCGGAATTTTTCATTCGTTATTATTGGTTCGGGCACACATTTTGCTTTTGATATAATTTTGCTGTATAGGCATTTTATTTGCTTTCCAAATTGTGGAATATTGGGCCGCAATCACCAGTTTACGGAGTAGCACCCTTTTTATCGCCTACCTTACCTTTAGTAGTTTGTTTTGGTTGTCGTTTGGTGGTACTCCGTCCATTTTTATGGGATTTTAACCTCTTCAGTTCTTATTCTTATACCATCTAACGACGTGCATTAATGCATGTCCAGAAGAAGTGGGCTTCAAGTTTCTTCACAATGTCTGCTTCCTGTCAGTGGGAAGGAATCGAGGAAGACCCTTATCTACATAAGACCGTGTAAATAAAGAATTTAATACTCGAGAAGTCACGCATTTGAAAAATCCCCGAGTAATATTTTATGAAAGGAAAATAAATGTATGAGTTGACGTATAGATTGATACACAGTTATATGCAGTTGAACAACTTATTTGGCTTGGATCTGTGCCAGAAAGATCTTAAAGACTTCATTCACTTCTCGTACGGAAAGCATCTGTTGTGACAGTTCTATATTTATGAAAGTGCTATAGCCAGTATTCGCGCTGAAATTAGATATGGAATATCAACGAAGATATTTCATTCATTGCAAAAATTTCTAGTTTCACGTTTTCAAACGTAAGTTTGTGGCCGTGTTACAGTCTGCTATGAAACAACCTTTTATTGTCTGCTTGTTTAAAATTCAAGGGGAGATCATTTGCTGAAACGGCGTCTAATCTTCATATTTGACCAATCTGAATGGGTTTTTTTGGTATTAGATCACAAAAATGTAGTCATTTTTTTCTAAAATGTTTTCCAAACTAGAAAAAAGCTACCAATAAAAAAAGGATAATGGTAATAATGTTTATTAGAGTATATACATTACAAATCTGTTTCTCAGAGCCAGACTAGGTTAAGTCCAAATATACTAAGTGACATATAAATCCGAACACCCACTTTAAATGGTTTTATTTTAATAAAAGTTGGTGAATGTATTTATCTTACTGTAAATAACAAGTGAAAAAATTTTCAGCCTTATCAGTTGGACATTCCGGTTTTTATACTGCTTTTTTTTAATTCACTAACGCTCTAAAAATGAATATTTCAGCCGCAGTAAAGAATCATCGTTGGCGGATTTTGGTACTTGACATCCTTTACGATCGGTTACGATGCCTAGAGTACGGAGACCTGTACGATTTCGTTAACTTAGTGAGTTTGATAGGGGCCGTATAGTGGGACTTCGGGAAGCTGGACTTTCTTTTCGGGCAATTGCAGTTAGAGTGCAAAGAAGTGTAGACACTGTGGTTAGGTGTTGTCAGGCGTGGCTTCGAGAATGCCGTACGCAAAGAGCAAGGAGCACTGGACGCCGCCGTAGAACAACAGACCGTGAAGATCGCCGCCTAAGATTATTGACCTTAAGGGACCGTTTCTCCACTACCAGGTCCATTGCAAATGAATGGTTTGCAGAACACCGAAGACCTATTGGCATGCGAAGTGTTTACCGACGAATGAGAAGTTTTGGCTTGTTTTCATACCGGCCACACTGGGTCCTCCCTTTAACTCGAGAACACCGATCCACACATTATTAAAGGTCAAAGGGCATTAAAGCATCATTTACTTATTATGCTTCATTAAGTACTTATACAAAATTTTATTAAAATAAAACCATTTAAACTGGGTGTTCGGATTTATATGTCACTTAGTATAAGTAGTTTTGAGATAATTGTATTTGAAATTCACCTATTTTTCTTGCGACTTGACATGAGTTAAACATTTGTAACTTCCTTATCATTACAGATAGATGGACGCTGCATGTAGCAAATGAAAATTCACAATTTTATCATGAGCTTAACATATTAAAATCATTTTTGATAAAAATGGACTTAACCTATTCTGGCTCTGGGGTACAGAAATATATGTAATACCTTAAAAGCCTGAGGGTTGACAACGCCTATTAAACTGCAGGTGTACAATTTTTTTTTTGTAACATTGTTTACATAAGGAATAAAATTATAAAAATACAATTTGGCATATCTGTACTTGTACAATTTCACCATTTAATGATATAGTAGAATATTCATTTGATTTCTAAATTTTTTAAGAGTGAATATAATTACTATCGATTTTTTTCGGATTTAATCGCAGATTATGAATTTTCGCTTACTAGTCGATCGAAGTCTTCATTAATTTGAGCCTCAGCAATCATTATAATATCAGTATTAAAATTATTGTATAATATTGAATATTGCAGTGTTTGACAACATTATCCAGATCGGAGGTATATAAAATAAAAAGAAGTGGTCCAAGAACCGATCCTTGAGGCACTCCCAATATCTATATTGGTACGACAGCAATTACTGAGCATTTTATTGAAAATAACAGTGTAACTGCTTACCCGAGAGAGATAATTTAGGCAAAAAATATTGTTTTAGCTAAGCCGAGTGATTTATGAATGATCTCTTGATGTAAATTTTACAAGAACTCGCCGCACGTCACTGAACTCGCGCATCAGTTCCGACGACCTGTTATTTTCTGAAGAGCTTAAAATTAATTGAGTTTTTCGTTAAAAGCAGCCACCAGAGCGGTATTTTTAATGATCGCTGGCTCGACTACTTCAGTAAATGGTAGTTTACCTACACGAAAATTATGATTTATTAAATTGTCAGTTTTCGACTTCCAACTTTTTGCGGCCGCGAGTTCTCAGGAACTCGACCGCGCAAAATCTCGCCTCCGGCGATTTCCGAGCATCGGAAGACCGAGAAAGGTTCGCTTTGGGCTATTTGGGAGCGTCATAGGTACCGTAAGGCTAACTGCTGGAGGTAGGTCAGTGTAACGATCAACGGACTGTACAATCTTCCAGATGAAAATAAATATGCGTTAATCGAAAAGTCAGCCTGTGAAATCTATTTGATAATAATAATGACAATAAAAGGTCTTTATTTACAGAAATAGCAGATGCTATATACAAAGTAGATAGATGTTATCCATCACCACAAAAATCACTATGTCGTTAGTTTTCTGTTGGTGCCTAGTCGTGTGTGTGCTTGAGCTGCGTATAATCTTGTTAAAGAAGAAACGACACCCATCAAAAATCCTTGATATCCTGATCTTTGTCGACGGGTGGCCTAGGAGTTTCGTTCCAGCACAGTGGACACATGTACGATGATAGCACTACGTTACCGAGAAAAACCATAATTCCTCCGTAGTAATGAACTTTTTCTAACCGCATTAAGGTACAATATACAATAAATCAGCTACAGATAATTTATAATAGTCTTGTCGGCACACATTTGTATGCTGCGATCTACAGTATAACAGGTTCTGGACTCGATGTAAAATTAGCTGGTAACGTTCGACAAATGATATATCGAATCAGAACAAATACCTTAAGTGACAGACGTTATGCAATCTGGAAACGTTTGTTTGGTATAATGGATCTTATAGAAACTTGGCTTTTAATGGTTTCTAGGCGTATTTGGTGCTACTTTTATTTAACAGATTGATTGGTTATACATCTAGAAAGAACGAATTCCAATCGATTAGGAGAGGCCAGGGCTGTATGTTTAGACTGCATTGTTTGTCGCCAAAATTTTGAAGTTTTAAAATTTTCATAATTTTTTTAAAATTCCCAAAATAATTTTAAATTTCAGTTTCCAAGGATTTAAAAAATGTCATGAATTCCAAGGATTTAATGAATTTCAAGAATATTCAAACAAAATTTCAAAAATTTAAAAAAATCTAAAAATTTCAGAATTTTCAAAAATTTCAAAAATTCACGTTACTTGAAAGATTGATTCAGCTTAAAAAAATTCCAACAGATTCAAATATTTCAAAAATTGTTATATGTCAATTTTCAAAATATACAAATGTTTAAAAAAATTCCAATAATTTCAAGGACTTCCAAGAATTTCAGAGATTACAAAAATCTCAAAATAAATTGAAATTAAAAAATTTCGAATTTATTCAAAAATTTTAAAGTGTTCATATTTCAAGAATTTCAAAGATTTCAAAAAATTCAAATATATGAAGTTTCAAAAATTTCAAGGATTTCGAACATTTCAAAAATTTCAGACATCTCAAACATTTCAGTGATTTTAAAAAATTGAAATTTCGAAAGATTTAAAATTAACAATAGCAATAAATAATAATAAAATAATTTCATAAATTTAATATCTCAAAATTTTTTAAATTTCAGTTTCCAAGGATTTAAAAAATGTCATGAATTCCACGGATTTAATGAATTTCAAGAATATTCAAACAAAATTTCAAAAATTTAAAAATTTTCAAAAATTTCAAAAATTCACGGTACTTGAAAGATTTCAGATTAAAAAAATTCCAACAGATTCAAATATTTCAAAAATTGTTATATCATTGTCAATTTTCAAAAATTTTTTAATACTTCATCTTAAAATTTTCAGATTTAAAAATTTTCAAATGTTTTAAGAATGTCATAAATTTTGAGAATTTCAAACATTTCAAAAATTTCAGTGATTTTAAAAAACAACAATTTCAAAAGATTTAAAATTAATAACAATAATAAATAATAATGAACTAATTTCATAAATTTTGAAAATTCGAAGATATCAAAAATTCCGGATATAATAATAATAATAATAATAATAATATAATTTCAGAAATACCAAAAGTTTCAAAAAGTACAAATGTTTAAAAAATTCCAATAATTTCAAGGACTTCAAGAATTTCAGAGATTACGAAAATCTCAAAATAAATTGAAATGAAAAAATTTCGAATTTATTCAAAAATTTTAGAGTTTTCATATTTCAGGAATTTCAAAGATTTAAAAAAATTCAAGTATTTGAAGTTTCAAACATTTCAAGGATTTCAAAAATTTTAACAATTTCAAACATTTCAAAAATTTCAGACATTTCAAAAATTTCTGTGATTTTAAAAAACAATAATGTCGAAAGATTTAACAATAAATAATAAAATAATTTCATAAATGTAATTTCTCAAATATATCAAAAATTCCGGATATCTCAGAAATATCCGATTTCAAATATTTCAATGATTTCAAAGATTTCAGAAATTTTAATAGTATCAATAGTTCCAATATTTCCAGATATTTCAAAAACTTCGAAATTACCAAAAAATTAAGTTTAAAAAATTACAAATGTTCCAACAATTCCAATAATTTCAAGAATTTCAAAGATTTCGAAAATCTCAAAATAAATAAAAATTGAAAAATTTTTAATTTTTTCAAGTTTTTCAAAATTTAAAGGATTTGACAAATTTCAAGAATTTCAAACATTTCTTTCAGACATTTAAAAAATTTCAGTCATTTTAAAAAAATCAACAATTTTTAAAGATTTCGGAAATTTCTAAAATTACAAATTTAAAAAATTCCAATATTTCAAAGATTTGAGATATGTCAAACATTTGAAAAAATTCGGAAATATCAGATTTCAAAAATTTCAAGTATATCCAAAATTTCAGAAATTACAACAATGTCAATAATTTCTCCAGGTATTTCAATAATTCCAGAAATATAAAAAATTTCAAGTTTCGATAATTCCAAAAATTTCAACAATGTTCAGATTTCAAAAATTACAGACGTTTAAAAAATTTTAAAAATGACACATTTCAACAATTCCAAGATTTCCAAAATTTTTCAAGATTATCAGTTTTCAACATTTTCAAAACATTCATAATTTTCAATTTTGAAAAACCTGAAAATCCGTAATGAGAATTGATACCGCGTACTGCGAAATGTAATGTACTCATAGGGTGCGGTTATTATTCGTTCAACATCCAAGGGCTGACCAACCATGAATCGGCACCAGGCCCTGTAAATGTGGGCCTCACGCTGTTCAGTTCTGATAACGCCTCAGAGATGGCGCTACCATTCTTGGCGTTATTTTCATTGTCTATCTTCATGCATAGATTAACCTGTTTCACCTGAAAAGACCCGATCAAAAGAGGCGCTAGGCAGCGACATCTACGAGGCATCAGGACTAAACGAAACATTAACAATGATAAAGCAAATGAGTCTTAACCGCACCAGAAGAAAATCGTTCAGCATCACACAACGTTTCGCTGAAAGTCCATTAACCAGTGACACTCTGAACGCAAATCTCTATAATGATCCGATAATAGTGAAAGAGCAAACAATTAGGTAGTAAGAATAACCGTATTCACTACGTACGAGCAGAATTAACTTGTAACAAAGTGATTATTCAACTTCTGTTCCTCAAGTGAAATAATAGCCTCGACGGTACGTCTAGAGGAAAGAAATAGAGATACGTTCCCAAGATAAAGAATTCCTTTTAAAAAGGAACATGAGCGATACATCACTCATTTGTACGTAAATTGTCATTTATAATGGATGATCGGTGAAACAGTTAAAACGACTCGGTTACTCCTCTTTGGTCTAGACGCGTCTATGCTCGGCTGCAGAGCCGTATTTTACGGATTTTTATGGCGACGGTAATTGGGAATAGGATATTTTTCACATTTAATGGTTATGTTCCGATTTGGTCACGCGCTTTTAGTTATTTCTCTATGCGGTATGGAGTCGAGTCCAATACGATGCCACAATATGGATACAGAAACTTGACTGTATAGGGATAGTTAACAATAATGAAATGTCTTCATTAGAACCACAGCAATAAGAAGTTTGCCAGTTTGCTACTATTACCCCAGGAAACATGTACATACGATACATACAATAGGAATCAGATCTTTGTTGATTGTCAATCCGATCAAGAATTTCAAGAAATTTAAAAATTTCAAGAATTTCAGGAATTTCAAGAATTTCAGGAAATTCAAGAATTTCAGGGAATTTTAAGAAATTCAAGAATTTCAACGATTTCAAGAGATTCAAGAGTTTTAAGGTTTTCAAGAATTTCTAGGATTTCAAAGAATTCAAGAATTTCAGGAAATTCAGGAATTTAAAGGATTTCAAGAACTTTAAGAATTTCAAGAATTTCAGGAATTTGGAGAATTACAAGGATTTCAAGAATTTTTAGAATATCAAGAATTTCAACGACTTCAATAATTTCAAGAATTTTCAAAATTTCAAGAAATTCAAGAATTTCAGGTATTTCAAGGACTTCAAGAATTTCGAGAATTTTAAGAATATCAGGAAATTCAAGATTTTTAAGAAATTTTAAGAAATTCAGGAAATTCAAAAATTTAACGGATTTCAAGAACTTTAAAAATACCAAAAATTTCAAGAATTGCAGGAATTTGGAGAATTTCAAGAATTTCTAGAATTCCAAAAAATGTCGAATTCAGGAAAGTCAAGAATTTAAAGGATTTCAAGAACTTAAAGAATTTAAAGAATTGCAGGAATTTGGAGAATTTCTAGGATTTCAAGAATTTATAGAATTTCAAGAAATTCAGCAATTACAACGAATTCAATAATTTCAAGAATTTTAAGAAATTTAATGATTTCAAGAATTTCAACGATTTCAAGAAATTCAAGCGTTTTCAAGAATTTGTAGTTTCAAAAAATTTAAGAATTTCAGGAAATTCAAGAATTTAAAGGCTTTCAAGAATTTTAAGAATACCAAAAATTTCAACAATTTCAGGAAATTGTGAATTTCAAGAATTTCTAGAATTTCAAGAAAAACAAGAATTTCGAATATTTCAAGAAATTTAAGAATTTCAGGTATTTCAAGGACTTCAAGAATTTCGAGAATTTCAAGAGTATCAAGAGTTTCAAGGATTTCATGAAGCTTTAAGAAATTCAATAATTTCAAGAATTTCAACGATTTCAAGACGTTCAAGGGTTTTAAGGTTTTCAAGAATTTCTAGAATTTCAAAAAATTCAAGAATTCAGGAAATTCAAGAATTTAAAGGATTTCAAGAACTTTTAAGAATTTCAAGAATTGTAGGAAATTCGACAATTTCAAGGATTTTAAGAATTTATAGAGTTTCAAGAAATTCAGCAATTTCAACGAATTCAATAATTTCAAGAATTTCCAAAATTTCAAGAAATTTAAGAATGTCAGGAATTCCAAGGAGTTCAAGAATTTAAAGAATTTCATGGAATTCAAGAATGTTAAGAAATTCAATAATTTCAAGAATTTCAACTATTTCAAGAGGTTCAAGGGTTTTAAGGTTTTCAAGAATTTCTAGAATTTCAAAAAATTCAAGAATTCAGGAAATTCAAGAATTTAAAGGATTTCAAGAACTTTAAGAATTTCAAGAATTGTAGGAAATTGGAGAATTTCAAGGATTTCAAGAATTTATCGAATTTCAAGAAATTCAGCAATTTCAACGAATTCAATAATTTCATGAAATTCAAGAATTTTAAGGAATTTAATGATTTCAAGAATTTCAACGATTTCAAGAAATTCAAGAGTTTTGAGCTTTTCAAGAATTTCTAGAGTTTCAAAAAATTTAAGAATTTCAGGAAATTCAAGAATTTAAAGGAGATCAAGAATTTTTAGAATACCAAAAATTTCAAGAACTGCAGGAATTTGGAAAATATCGAGAATTTCTAGAATTTCAAGAAAAACAAGTATTTCGAAAATTTCAAGAAATTTAAGAATTTCAAGAATTTCAAGGACTTCAAGGATTTCGAGAATTTCAAGAATATCAAGAGTTTCAAGGATTTCAAGAATTTCGAGAAATGCAGGAAATAAAAGAATTTCTTTAATTTCAGGAGTTTCAAGAATTTCGGGAATTTCGCGATTTCAAGAATTACCATAAAAAGTAAGATACATACAATACGAATGAGGTAATTGTTGATGGTCATGTCCTCTTTAAACAAGTAACTAGGACAAAAAAGCTTGCAAGTACTTTAGTCAGGATTGATCTTCAGCATGTGTCTCTTACAAAAATCAGTTTCTTTGGCAAGATCGTAAGTTACTTTATGTGACACTTCATCCAGTTCCATAGGCATCCATCCATTCCTGTATACAGTCGTTGGGCGAGATACTAATTTTCTTCAACTCTGTCAACAATGATGAGAAATTTCGCGACTTCAGCAATCATGTTGTAGTTGTTTTTTCCTATTTCTTTTTGGAGCTGTCCTAGAGCTAACGAATCCATCCAGAAATTGCATTTTTGATTACTAAGTTTGAGCGACGATCGTCATATTAGAAACTGTAGAATAAATTGTAGTTATTTATTGACTCTGAAGATTTTCTCATATCCACGGAGAATCAAATGTCACTTATATGCAAATTTCCTGTTAAGTATACACTTGCCTTATAAGTGATATCAGAATTTACGGGCGTATTGAAATAAGTCTCATGACGGCACAGCCAGAGAGAGCTCCGTTTTCTCTACGTGAACCTTCATCAAATGATGATTATTAGTACAGTGAATATTAAAAGTTCTTCGGTTATGGTAACTTTGAAGATTCTGCAGACAATATTTCCATTTTTTTCATTCGACAGTATACATTTACGAAACCCCGCACAAAACTGTGAGCACTGGATATTAAACAGTCTCGAAACTCTATGAGACAACGTCAACGCGGATGTTCCACAGGGATCGGTTATCGCCCCGAGATTATTTCTATTATTTATCAACGACCTCCTTTCCTTTCTAATATGTCTGAACCACAGCTTCTTTGATGACAGCACTCTACATGCTGGTATAAATACTATTATTATTATTATTATTATTATTATTATTATTATTATTATTATTATTGACTTTCTGAATCAAATAGAGTCTGTTGACTAGACTACATCTATGCGAAGACCAGCGCTTCTATCGAGTCGAATCTTCTTTATAACTTCCCGTTACCTTCCAATTCTTTCATGTCGCTCGGGACGAGAGTGTTTTCAGGACGGATAAAAAATTTGATGTACGCTCCCAGGCAGCGAAATCGAGATTTATCCATGGGACAGCGCTTGATGAATGTCCGCTTGCCATATGAATAAGTTGCAGGCGAAGTGTAGAACTGGGTATCAGTCAGCAGATACAGCAGAATGTCTTCATTTCATGCAAAACTAACTGCTCGATTTCCGAAAGCGGTAGATGGTAGGAAAGGAGATATAAGATGGATTTGTAACGGGTCATTTAGATTCGACTCTTACCATTGTGATCTCGGAAACGGTGAGAAAAAATTTCTAACGTTGGAAAAAATCTGTGTAAATGCGGTTTTCCGAATTTCGGCGATTTTTCGGGCTAAACTTCATGATTTTGTTTGTTTGTTTTGCACTGAAAGTCCGGCTTTCAAGTTTGCGAAATTCCCGTTATTCAAAAACAAAATATTTTCTTGAACGTTCTTGAAGTTCAAAAAATTCAAAAACGTCAACAATCTCAAATATTCCATAGCATCATTTCAAGAATTGCAGCAATTTCAACGACTTAGTTTTCATGATTTCCAAATTTTTCTAAATTTTCTACAATTGTCAACATTTCCAACTTTTCAGTTTCATAATACAAAAATGTCATGTCATTTTAAAAATTCAAAAATTTCATTATCATATTTAAAAAATTTCAACAATTCCAAGAATTTTCTACAATTACTTACAATTTAAAAAATTTTAACTTTTCAGTTTCAAAATTCAAAAATGTCATAATTTGATATTTAAAAAATTTCAACAATTCCAAGAATTTCAACAATTCCAAGAATTTTAATATTTTCAACATTTTAAAAATTTTCAAATTTTCAGTTTCAAAATTCAAACTTCATTATTTCATACTTAAAAAATTTCAACAATTCCAAGAATTTCAGGAATTTCAAGAATTTCATGAATTTTCTACAATTACTAATATTTTCAAAAATTTTAACTTTCCAGTTTCAAAATTCAAAAATGTCATTTCATTTTTAAAATTCAAAAATGTCATTTCTTATTTCAAAAATTTCAACAATTCCAAGAATTTCAGGAATTTCATGAATTTTCTACAATTACTAACATTTCAGAAATTTAACTTTTTTGTTTCAAAATTAAAAAATGTCATTATTTAATATTTCAAAAGTTCCAACAATTCCAAGAATTTCAACATTTCCAAGAATTTCAATAATTTCAGCATTTTCAAAATTTTCAACTTTTCAGTTTCAAAATTCGAAAATGTCATTTCATTTTTAAAATTCAAAAATGTCATGTCTTATTTCAAAAATTTCAACAATTCCAAGAATTTCAGGAATTTCAAGAATTTCATGAATTTTCTACATTTACTCACATTTTCAGAAATTTTACTTTTTAGTTTCAAAATAAAAAAATGTCATTATTTGATATTTCAAAAATTCCGAGAATTCCAAGAACTTCAACAATTCCAAGAATTTCAATAATTTCAGCATTTTCAAAATTTTCAACTTTTCAGTTTCAAAATTCAAAAATGTCATTTCATTTTTAAAATTCAAAAATGTCATCTCATATATCACAAATTTCAACAATTCAAGGAGTTCAAGAATTTGAAGAATTTAAAGAGTTTCAGGAAATTGAGGAATTTCAATTAGCATTAGCATTAATGTAGCATCGGCAATATTATCAAATTTCTTTGTGCGTGTGTAAAAAAATATTTTCTGTCGGCTAAGGCTTTTAGACATAATATGACTCAATTTGGATTGATTCAGATTTCGATACCGTTGGAATCAATTTTCATATGTAGTTTCGCCTATAGCCTTTATCAAAAACTGTCATTATCGGGATCTTGAATATTGAAACACCCGGTATGCCTTACGGAAAGTCCAAATGCAGCGTAATTATTTTCAGTAAAACGTTCGGCTGTTCAAAATCCATCAGCGTTCGGTGATAACGCAGCTACTTGTGAGGCGCTGTGCAACCACCGGAGCCGTGAACTTCTGTAGAAACGTATAAGCGTAAATCATGACAAGTGCGGATATGAATGGACCACTTATCAACGTAAAGATCGACAGTTTCGAGAACCCGATCTCACTGTCGCCCACAAATCTTCAAAGCCGTGAGACGTGAGGATGTACTTCCAAAACCAGATGGCTTATACAACAGGCAATATGCATTTTTATGGATTCTCTGGGTTTCTTTAACGCTTTGGACCGATTTGGGCCCGATTTTACCATTAAAGCGACGGAAGTTATTCAAACAAAAATCAGGCCGCGCGCCGTGTGCCTGTCTAACGTCAAACCGGATTTTTTTAGTTAATATTTAAACGTGGAACCTTCTTGGCTTTTCAGTATTCCTAAGTAAATAATCTGAATATTTGAATAGACGAATTTGAATGGTAATTTTTAAGACAGTTCATGCATATAGGCATGACATACCGCCTTGTTTATTCAACCTTTATTTAGATTTCTGGCCTCCCTGCATGGGGCGCATGGGTGTCGAAGTCGATTTTCATGAAGAGAAAGTTTTGAAAATACCTTCCGGAATGATTGCTTCTACACACGTCTATTTGAATTACTTATTGAGCAGGTAATTTTTTATGTATAGGCAAGAGCCGAGAAAGTGTAACGGTGTTTGGTCCTCCTCCCAGCACGTGGGGCATGTGGGGTCTCTGCCAAATTAAAGTGGGTAAAATTTCCCTCGCTAAACCCACGATCATGATACCATGATGCTAGACAGAGCTATAAGATCAATCATCTAATACCAAAATATAGTACTGCTCAAGCGAATTTCGTTTCTCGACGAACCAAATTAATGTGGGTAACTCTCCGCCGACTCAACAATCAGCTGTAGTACCAGGTACCATCCTCGTTGTCGAAGCGCTTAAATCTCCTGCACTCTGGTGGCAGAGGTGACGTGGCTGACATGTCTGCAAGCATTAAGAGCCGCCATAAGTCGCGATTAGCGTTAGACGGCCAGATAAGGGCTGTAAAGCATGTCTGGGTGTCTGGTGGTTTCGTGCCGGATAGGTGGCAGCCCCGAGACGAACCGCCATGGTACTGCCGGTACTGCCTGCCGCTGTGCGCGGAGTACGACGTCGTGCGAGGTCAGAGGTGGCCAAGATCGTAATTAAGTCCGTGCAGGATGAACGAGAGAGACGCCACCGGTACGACTTAGATGGACATGGCGGTACGGCGTCGGTGCTGCGGTGCCGCCAGGATGCACTTGCTCCGATTTCAGGTTCAGCGGCAGAGTACCAGCTTTAGAAAATATTCTTAATGCTCGTGCAGGTACGACTTAGATGGACATTACGGTACTGCCTTGGCGCTGTATCATTTTTTGTCGAGAGCGCCACTTTCAAAATATATTTTTAACATTCGAGTGGGGCGAACTCCAGCAGAACGACTGATGGATACAGTAGTACTACGTTGAGGCTGCTAAGAAGTATTCGTTCTGATTTGAACTTCAGCTACTCCTAAGTATTTCTTGGGAGTACTAGTCGTCGAAAATATTCTTCAACGATGAACGAAAGAGATGCCACTTGCACGGCTGGTTCAAATAGTAGTACCGTATTGGCGCTGCTAAGATGCTATGATTCTGTCATGGAATTTAGCTACTCCTAAAGATCTGCTCGAAGAGAGTATCGGTTTTTCGAGAATATTTTTAACATGTGCCGGTATAAAGAGGTACCACCTGTATGACAAATGGAAGCAGCAGTACAGTAATGACGTAAAAATGCTTTGTCTATGACTTGTAACTTAGTTGCTTCCAAGGATCTGCTGGATTGTAGTACCAGTCGTAGAAAATATTCTTCAAATCCCTTCAACAATGACCGAAAGAGATGCCACTTGCACGACTGTTTCAAATAGTAGTACCGAATGGGCGCTGCTAAGATAGCTATGGTTCTGTCATGGAATTTAGCTACTCCTAAAGATCTGCTCCAAGAGAGTATCGGTTTTGGAGAATATTCTCAACACGTGCCGGTATAAAGAGGTACCACCTGTATGACAAATGGAAGCAGCAGTACAGTATTGACGTAAAAATGCTTTGGCTGTGACTTGTAACTTAGTTGCTTCCAAGGATCTGCTTCATTGTAGTACCAGTCGTGGAAAATATTCTTCAAATCCCTTCCGCAATGAACGAAAGAGATTCCACTTGCACGACTGGTTCAAATAGTAGTACCGTTTTGGCGCTGCTGAGATGTTATGGTTCTGTCATGGAATTTAGCCACTCCTAAAGATCTGCTCGAAGAGAGTATCGGTTTTGGAGAATATTCTCAACGTGTGCCGGTATAAAGAGGTACCACCTGTATGACAAATGGAAGCAGTAGTACTGTATTGACGTAAAAATGCTTTGGCTGTGACTTGTAACTTAGTTGCTTTCAAGGATCTGCTTGATTGTAGTACCAGCCGTGGAAAATATTCTTCAAATCCCTTGCGCAATGAACGAAAGAGATTCCACTTGCACGACTGGTTCAAATAGTAGTACCGTTTTGGCGCTGCTAAGATGCTATGGTTCTGTCATGGAATTTAGCCACTCCTAAAGATCTGCTCGAAGAGAGTATCGGTTTTGGAGAATGTTCTCAACGTGTGCCGGTATAAAGAGGTACCACCTGTATGACAAATGGAAACAGTAGTACTGTATTGATGTAAAATGCTTTGGCTGTGACTTGTAAGGATCTGCTTGATTGTAGTACCAGTCCTGGAAATATCCTCAAAATCCGTTTCAGGATGAAAGAAAGAGACGTCACCGGTACGACCGATAGAGCAGCACCATGTTGGCGCAGTTCAGATCCTATTGTTACGCTTCAAAGTTTGGCTTTTTTTTGTCATGAGAATATTTTAAGTATCTCTGCAGGATTGATGGCAATGAAAGATAATGACGCCACCAGTACGACTTGGCGGTAGTACGCTGGCGCTGCTAGGATATCTTTGTTCTGATTTGGAATTAGCTACTGTCGAAACTGCATTTGTCAAGAGTTTCAATCTTGAAGAACACTCTTAAAATCAAGTACGACATACATGGGTAGTACTAGGACACCGACATGGTGTCACCGCTACTGCTGAACAGCTGTTGATCTGATTGAGCAGCACTGTTTTAAATTGCAGAAAAAAAGACCATAATTTTTCACGTTGTACGCTGACCTAAGGCAGTACGCAAACGAGGAATATAGAGATAGGTAGTACCTTTGTACGCCACTGTATTAGTGCGCTCCTTGCAAACTAATAGATATAATAACGGGGCGGGGAAGTTATGGGTAATTGCCAGGTACGACTTTCTGATTTATACGTAGTACCACGGTCTTCTCTTCCTTCGTGTATCATGCCACGAAACAACACACTGCTCAGGACTGCCTACCTACCGACCAACCTACCAGAAAATCTGCTGCTTTGATGTTATAATACCATGAGAATATTCATTGTAATTGTATAGTCCTTGCCATATCGTAACATTTCTAATTCTAATTTTGGAATCGTATAAGATTAGATGGTACGGTGTCATCTTGTCGAACACTATAAAAGGTTATCGCTAGATACAAAATCGAGGTACGACTTACTGATATTGCAAGTGGGTCCGGTCCACCCAGGCGAGCAGCTGCAACTGAAGCTGCCTCCAGCTTCGACGCAAGTACCGCCGTGCAAGCAGGGTTGCGGAGCGCAAGGGTTATCGACCACCTCGCAGTTGACCCCAGAGAATCCTTCGGGACATCGACAGAGGTACGTGTCGGGCGCAGTGTTTTCGCAGGTACCGCCATTCAGGCACGGTTCGTGGGTACCGCAGTAGTTCAGATCTGGAATAGAAAAAAGAGGAATTAATTTTAGGGCAGTCGGTGCACAGGGTTAAATGATGAAATGTCGGGCAAAACAGATTCGTTTTTCACGAGCGCCACTTTGGAGAATATTCAATGCAAAACTTTTCGATGTTACGAGGCAACACCACTGGGTACACTGAGGTAATTTGACAAGCTGATTTCGAATATTGCCATAAAAATATGCCGTGAAGCTGTATTCAGTACTCCTACCGGATTTTCGTCGTCCAAATCGTCCAATAAACTCGAGAGTTTTTGGTAATTTTCATCATTGGGTGTACGTTTAAACTTTTGAAGTTTCCCATGGTAAACTTTCAGTGTTTGTATTATTTAATATAACGCAACTATATGAGAAAGTTAATTTTTCTATCATAACGAAATCATCTGTGGAATTTCTGTATCACAGTCGAATGCTTGTGCTGGCCCTTCCTTGAAAAGGTGACCAGCACGGCAGTTCGGTGCAGTACTGGTTGCCCACTCTCATTTTCTTCTCTATGAATTTGTTATAAGTTACAAATTTGAGAAAGTTTTGCATTGTTTAGTAACAGCACAAAAAAGCCAACTATCCCAAAATTTTCAGTATTTTCAATAGATATTTCCAAATTTTCTAAATATTCCAAATTTGTCAAATTAGATATCTTTGAATTTTTCAAATGTTTCAAATTCGAAATTTTAAGATCTTTAAATGTAACAACTTTTTAATGATTTTTGAAAAACAAAAAATAAAAAATCTAAATTTACAAAGAAGTTTCCGCATTTTTTGGATTTTTTTTAATTTATCTCCAAAATTTAAAAGTTTGTCATCTTTTTCATTTTTTAAAATTTTTTTAGAACTATTCAAGATTTTTGAAACCTTCGAAATTCTCAAAATTTCAAAAATTCTACTGGACGGTAGAACGACAAAATTCCTTCACTCTTCAGTCTTGATATTTTTTTTAATTTTCGAATTTTTCAGAATTTTAAAATTTTCAAAATAACCAAAATTTTCGATGTCTTCTAAATGGTCAATGTTTTCAACCTTTTCAATGTCTTCAGAATTTTCTAAATTTCCAAATTTTCTCAATTGTTCAAATTTGTCAACCAAATTTTAAAATTTTTTTCTAATTCTTTTAACTTTTCACATGTATCAAATTCCTTGAAATTAGGATTTTCAAGAATTTTTATAAACGTTTCAACAATTTAAAATTTTTCATAATTTTCAATACAATTTCCAAAATTAAAAAATTTAGAATTCCAAATTTACAAAGTACTCATTTTCAGATATTTTGAATTTTAAATGTTTTCCAAATTCTTCATTTTCTGCAATGCTTTTTGAAAATTTTCAGATTCTCAAAATTTTCAACTCACTTCAAAATCTTCGAAATTCTAAAAATTTCCGAATTTTAAAATTCTACTGGGTGGTAGACCGACAAAATTTTCGAAATTTTTGAAATTTAAAAAAATTACAAAAAAATAAAAATTTATTGAATCTTCAAAAATTTCCAACATTTTCAAAATTCGTATGACTGAAAATTCTCGAAGTTTTAGAAACCCCTAAGATTCTCAACATTTTAACAACCTTCACTTTTCAAAGTTTTCAAATTTTTCAAAATTTTTCGAAATTTTCAAAATAACCGAAATTTTCAATTCCAATTTTTCAATAGCAAGTTTTCAAAATTTTAATAATTCTACAATTTTTAATTACCAGAATTAACATTTTTGATACCAAATTTTCAAAAAACTTTCAATATTACAAATTCTTCAAAATTTTCAGAATCTTCAAATATTGAAGATTTTGAGAGCTTGAAGCATTCCTCAAGGAAGCCTTATTCGATGAGACTCGTAAAGCATGCCCACTCGACGGTGCCCCAGGGTATTTCCTTCTCTCGATCAGTGAAAGGCAAATTATCTCTGAAAGGTGTTTTCCTTAACGCATTTATGCACAGGAAAGGAGTCGTGTTAACTTTTAAAGCTTTGATGTTTCGATATCGGTATTTATTGGCTATCGAACGCTTCGGACTGTGTTATATGTTTTATGTACACTGACGGTGCTTCAATATATGCGGCAGAACTACATTCCAAGCAGAAGATCCTATTTAAATGAGAACTCGTTAGTATTTGCTCAGCTATTGAAATGGTTGTGGCAGAATACAGTCACTTTAAAAAGAGAACCTAAAACAATAAAAAAAATAATCTTACCTAAAATCCAGAGCGGAACCTTTGCAAATCGTTTTAAAAATATTAGCTTGACGATGCCTGAACAGGATTTGTTTGTTTTCTTTCTGTCATCTGTCATCTACCGTGTCTGATGATTGATAAAAAGCATGAAGCAACGTCGTACCCGGATGTTAATACTCGCAAAGAGACAAATAAACACCTACCTGATATGGTTGTTTCTTTGAAAATTCGTGAAAATTTTAGATAAAGCGGTGGATGTGTATAGAAATGATGAGATGTACGGTGAAAGTACATACAGAAAGTCGACCAAGAATTCAAACGTCGAGGTGTTTTCATCTCCATTTAAATGCACCGAAAAAAATATGAAAAGAACATCGGCAAGCTCATAGAACTGGAATTTGTACAAAAAGTTCATTGTTGAAACAAACGTTTGATAGTTCTTCTTAGACATCTGTCTCATATTAGGAATGCTATACGCTCTTCCATTTTTTTTCCATGAAAACTGAACCGACACCATGATTCAAGCATTTCTGATAAAGTTCCGAGTGCCATTCTTTCCATCTATTGATGTACGTTGCCCAAACATCGGAATTACCGCCATTGTCGAAGCACATGTTACAAGTGCAGCTCTAATCGAATCGCCCCACGTAATCCCGAAGTTAAAAAAGTCCTCTGAATATAGACGTATACGTCGTGTTGCGGACCGATTCCCCCAATGCTTCTGGGTTAAACGATCCGTAACAGAGTCTCAACCATCGCTTTTGTTACCTTCGAGAGCACCCTCTTGGCCGAAAAAAAGCTTTATCGGCACCCCATGCGGTAGCGCATTAGGAAACTAAAGCCTATTTATAAAAAGTGGATTATCGTTTTTCGTATGTAAAAACGCACTGATATGAATGTGTTAGTACAGTGCGGGTAAATTGAAGTAAAGACAAACATATTCGAGATGTATCGGTAGAGTGAGTCGAGGACTACAAGGCTGGTGCCTAATTGGTGCATCTTGTCGACAATAATTAACTGATCTTATTGATGTTAAGGATTTTGGTCCACCAGTGATAAGGACTTTAACAGGAACGAATTTTGTTGTGCAGAGAATTTTTTAGTTTTAAATCGATAATTTGTAATTGCCGAACAATAACTTTTTGTAACATTGTTCACATGAAGAATAAAATTTAGACATTGATTAGAATTTTATAGTTTCGCATGCTTGAATACTTTCACCATTTAATGATGTAGTCGAATATTTATTTGGCTTTTACATTTTTTAAGAGAGAATATAACAACTTTTTTGGATACTTGTCGATAGATCTCAAATCTTCATTAACTTGAGCCACAGCAATTAGTATATTGTCAGTATCAGAATTATTGCATACACAAACTGGGCTGCTAGTAAATGCGTCTGTTTCGTTGTCGATGCGCCACCTTTTATAATAATCATATATAAAATAAAAAGAAGCGGCCCAAGAACCGACCCTTGAGGCACTCCCGATAATATTAAAGCGTCAGGGGTGGTGTTCTCATCGATGACACTCTTTATGATCTATTTCATATTCTGGTTGCTCTTTGAGGGTGTGTAGATTGTTATGTCATAATCAAATGTTGGTGACGAGATCTTCAGTGTCGAGGAGACCTTGTGAAGATCAATATGGCGGTAGGTAAAGTTAGAGGGAGTTTATAAGTAGTATATTGTTTTATCTAGATAATGCTCCCAGCCGTACCTTCTGCATTGCTATGGCTGTCCATCAAGTAGGCCGTACATTATGCACCACATTTGCCAGATCTAACCCCCCAGTAATTTCTGTGATCAAATTAAAGTGATTCCTTTCCGCGGCCAATTATTGCACCCATTGAACAATGAATGTTGGTTTTAGTAGTAGCTATGTAAAAAAATAAAAATAAAATAAGTTAAATATTGATTTGTTCCGATAAGGAGAGTATAGGGATAAAACCTCGTATATCTAAAATGACTGACCTATACCTTCCCTAAATTCCATGGTTGATGATTTATTTATTTATTCGCTCATTCGTGTCAACATTTCATTAAAATTGTTATTGATCGAACGCCACAATGATTGATTATTGATTCTATTAGACAATCGACAGGATAGTGCTGGGTACTGTAAGCCGATATAAAATTGATTATTATTTATGTTATTTCTTCATAATTAATCATCCGGATAGTAGGTTGAATTTGGAAAATCAACGCGGTGATGTGTAGGTTGGCCTGTTTGTATGTTCACAATGTTTTTATACGATCTATATACAATATAATATGTCTTACATCTATTGTATTCAATAAAGGATATTTTATAATTTAGAATTTGATAACTGTTATTCTGATATCACATCATTTTTTCGGCTCTTAATTACGTGATTCACAAGATTTCTGAAAAAAAATCGCCCCTTCAAATTCAAATGAGCGCACTTGTCCAGGCCGATCAGGTTCAACCTCCGACAACAAAAAATAAATCAAATTAACGCCGGGCGTGCCAACCCTTTCGATAATTTGACGCACATGTTTGAAAACTAGATAAAGGGTTACACGGATCCCTCCTCCTATCATTTTTCCTGCACTCTATTCGATCGCATTTAACTCCCCATTGTCCGAACAACGGACTCGGTCAGTAGCGTACGAAAAGGCGATCGAAAGCGAAAAAAGCTTTTCATAAAATCAGTTTTGAAAAACAACTTATATACTATGTGACAAAAAAAAGGTAAGCACTTGCGTATGTTTGTTAGAATTCAAGAATTTTTTACCTATAGAGAAAGAATTCTATGGGACGGGATGGAATCAGGCCGTCTTTAGCTTCTGTGATCAAGTAGATAGATAGAAAACAGACGAATTTGATGGAAAGGAATTTCTCGCGATACTTCATCATATTTTTTCTTGTATATCGATGCAGCGGACTCCGTAGAGCGATCCAATTTTGGAAAGTTACTAAAACTGGAAAAAGCCTCGTCAGGCAGGTTGTCGTATAATCTCGACACTCTCGGTACAAAGGAGCCAGTTTTGGATGAACGAAGTTCGACACGGTCAGGATGGGAGGCCAAAGTCAGGCGGGTCTGTATGGCAGGCACATCGTGCGGCTACATCGGGGAAGAGAGCTCTGAGGTACAAAGTCTTTTGGTGTCGCGGTAGAAGAGGGCTAGGTCGTCGACCGCTCGCCGGTGCGATAGGGTTCCAAGGTTAAAGAAGAGTAATCGATCAGAGCGAGCATGGACAATGTAGTCGGGGCGGCAGCAAACATGGGAGTACAGAGTGAGAAGGAAATTTGAAGAAAAGTACTTCTTAGCCCTAAACAAACGGTCTAGCTTTGGCAGCGATTGACGAGATGCGTTCCGGATTAACGCCTCGATGATCTGGAAATGATGCTTTGGAATCATTAAACTATATAAATTGTTGCGTTCCCTTAAGTCGAGCTTCGGCCTCCGCCACTGTGCCCTCAAGGGCGTTAATGTCCACGCGATCAAGTGCGGCATTGTCCAGGGGCAGCGTGCCGTGACCCTAGGCGCTGCGCCTACTGATACACTTTTTTATATAAATTTGATGAATGGATCCCTGCGGCGTTTTTTCAGTTTCGTCAACAGTTGGGTGAGTGTATATTGCGGTGCATCTGTTAGACTCTCATTGGCGGTTTTGTAATAGGTTTTTTGCGTTCGACAACCCTCTTGAATATGTATACGCAGAAAGGGCGAGCGATTCTCACGCAGGTTGTCGGTTGACGAAAAAGAAAAAAAACTGTTTTGATGTTTTGGTGTCGATAGCCTATTCGGGTCGACGGCAGTTGTAACCGTCTCGTTTGAGAAAAGGAAGTGATATGCATTATTTTTTGGTGGTTAATTATATTTTATTCGTTCGATGTGAGACCTTATTTCAAAGCTTATCGTGCGTACTTTATCACCATAGAATATGAAGTGAGTACCTCCAAAAATGGTGTAGTGGCAGGCTGCCAATGTTCAGCATATTTGTACACTGAATCAATCTCCAAAATGGGTCAGTCGGGAACGCCGAGCCCAACCATTCTTATAATACGTTTTTTGGATCTCTCGAACCAAATGCCTCGTTTTCGAGATACTGGCAAGAATTCTACTTTATCAAAAAACTACTTTTAAAAATTCTCCAAAAACTGTTGCGCGTCTATCACCTAGACGGAAGCTTGTTTTCTAGGTAAATCGGGTACATAGATACCAAATTAAAAGTCAGTTTAGCGCTAGAATTCACAGAAGGCTACGAATTTTTCACCTCTAATTTGGCACCATGATTCTGTAAGGTTTTTTCATGATAATATTCAAATTCAATGTTGATAGTTTTAAAATTTCCAAATTTCTTCCAAAATCAATCAACGTAAAAAAACTTCGACAAAAGTCAAGCAAAGACGACTCTTTATACTTTATTAATCTCTAGCTTTCAATTAACTTTACCATCTTCATCAGGAGCTGCAATTTCTTCTCAATGTTATTGCAGCTCCTGATGAAGATGGCAAAGTCCATTGAAAGCTAGAGATTAATAAAGTATAAAGAGTCCTCTTTGCTTGAATTTTGTCGAAGTACCCAACAAAAGGCGGAATAAATATATATATATATATATATATATATATATATATATATAATGATTTTCCTTCCTTCATATCTTGGGAACGCGCAGTATGCAAAATATTGAAAAATGCTGAAACAACCGTACACTACACGCATTTTACAAATTTTATTGCATCAATTACCGAACACGTGCAACATATCCGGCGATACTAAACCGCGATAAAGCCCGTTTTACGTACAACCAGCATATTTCCATGTAAACGCTTCGTTGTGCACGAGATATGAAACTTATCAAAGCGATGGCAAGTTAATTTCATCTCGCATCCTAGACAGAAAGAGTACCACCCCGGAACTACCGGAGCATTAGAAGCGCCGAAGCGCAGCCGCTGCATCGCAGTCAGAATCCCACGGTTTTCAAACGGCGGAGTACCATGCGTACGCAGTACCAGTACCACTTGCACATACGTCTTTAACGGGCCGCCGCCGCCGCGTGCGTTTTTTCAATAGGCATCATGCCCGGCGAGTAACGTAGCCCAAGAGAATGCGGATCGACGTCGTGTGTTGGAGGCTGAAGATTTTTTAGGCGGACAATAGGGGCGAAATCGAAACATAACAATTGAATCAATTATAATACAATATTTTGAAACAGTAGTGTATTGACCCTTGAGAAACGGGACAAACTTTTTATTTAATCGTGCATTTTTTAACCATAACTTGTATAAATATCATAATAATAATTAACGTCTTCTTTTATTTGTAATAACATCAGTCGAGATTTAGATACTATATCTATTCTACCGCAACCGCCAACAATACGAGATGATAAAACAAAAAAATTGTAAAAAATGTTACCTCTTGCTAAATCTGAGACATACTTCGAAGTTGAGTCATTTATTTTAACAGTGAGTAGATCTGATCAAAAGAAATGTTTTTTTCCTTTACCATTTTTCTGGTAAAATTAAAGTAACAAAGTTATAGCCCTTTGGAAGTTTGAGTACCGCCCTGTCTCAATAATAATATTATGTGCTCGTGTTTGGCGACAACGGATATAATCCGCCTTATCGGTTCATCGCATCGGAAACAAAAAAGCGAAAGAATTTGGAACGATGTTTTTACAATTATTTCATTCAGTTGTATACAGTCAGTGTCAGTCGGTAGTGAATAGTGGTGTAACTGTTGCGTGGCTCAAACGAAATAAAAAATGGCACATGTTTATGCGGATCACATTCCATTCACTATTAGCCGCAAGAGAAACAGACAAACTAACTTTGGTCGATATTACTATTTGTTTATTCTTTAGTTTGAGCTTTGAAATAACGTCAGAGATGATGTGATACTCACCTTGATCACATAATATACCTCCCCAGTTTGTATCACAGATGCATTGCCAGGAGGAACCATTACAATAGCCATGTTTACAGCCTGGGTACGGTTCGCACTGGTCACAAAAATCTCCTCTCCAACCAGGTCGGCATCTGGAAAAAATATATAATAAATATCGAATGCGTCCAGTATGAATCACAATTTGCTTTCATCTACACTAGAAGAATTATCCAAAAGTTCATGAATAATTCAACCAAGGACAAGAGTAAACTAACTACCGACACTTCCATTTCTCATTGTTGAGATAACATCTCTACTAGCGTTCATGCAAAGTAGCAGACAGTCGGTATGGTAGATGGAAAAGGTCAATTCGTTAGAATCCGTTGGTTCGAACCTAAAGTGCAATAATAATAATTGTCGTACAAGTTGGGTAATTGTAAACAAGTCGATCGTAAACGAGTGTACTTTGACATTGTGGCTCTGATGAGCAAAATCCGGTGGTATATCGGTAGAAAATTCCTAAAATGTATCTTTTTTGAGTTGTAAGGCCAGCAGCATTGATTGACATACCGCCTGATAACTAGACTTTGATTAAAGTGTGTCGATAACGATCGTTACGATGCTGGAAGCATCGAAAGTCATCAGGAGTTTTGCCTTCAAGGCTTCTGGAATTCGTCGATTGAAAAGTAAATACGCCCGCCGAGGCAGAATGTCGGAGTCTACAAACACTGAACGATGAGTTGGCAACAGCGCGGAAACGGGATAATCCGGTCGAATTAGTCATAAATTCGTAATAAATTAGTCGCAAGCGTTGTAATGAATTAGTGTCAGAGTAACAAATGCGATTTGAAATAGTAAGTAAGGTGTTTTCGTTACAGTATTCTACCCAACCATACCCTGTATTTCGGAGTCCAAAAAACGATCTGAAAGATAATAGCGCCATCTATTAGACAGTAGCAGAAGACAGAAATGTTTGTTCTGATACTACAAATGGCTATATTCAGGTAAAATATGTCAAGTACTATAACCACTAAAAAAGGAAAATAAAAAAGTCCGGTGGTATATCGGTAGAAAAGTTCTAAAATGTATCTTTTTTGAGTAGTAAGGCCAGTAGCATTGATTGACATACCTCCTGTTAACTAGACTTTGATTAAAGTGTGGCGAGAACGATCGTTACGATGCCTGGAAGCATCGAAAGCCATCTAGCAAGCTTAAGTTTTGCCTTCAAGACGTCTGGAATTCGTCAATTGGAAAGTAAATACGCGCGCCGAGGCAGAATGTCGGAGTCTACCAACACTGAACGATGAGTTGGCAACAGCGCGGAAACGCGATAATATAGTCGGATTAGTCATAAATTCGTAATAAATTAGGCGCAAGCGTTGTAATAAATTAGTGTCGGAGTAACAAATGCGATTTGAAATAGGAAGTACGGTGTTTTCGTTACAGTATTCTACCCAACCATACCCTGTATTTCAGAGTCCAAAAAACGATCTGAAAGATAATAGCGCCATCTATTAGACAGTAGCAGAAGACAGAAATGTTTGTTCTGATACTCCAAATGGCTATATTCAGGTAAAATATGTTAATCAATGTCGGTAGTAGTAACCACTAAAAAAGGAAAATAAAAAAGTCCGGTGGTATATCGGTAGAAAAGTCCTAAAATGTATCTTTTTTGAGTAGTAAGGCCAGTAGCATTGATTGACATACCCCCTGATAACTAGACTTTGATTAAAGTGTGTCGAGAACGATCGTTACGATTCTGGAAGCATCGAAAGTCATCTGGCAAGCTCGAGTTTTGCCTTCAAGGCTTCTGGAATTCGTCGATTGAAAAGTAAATACGCGTGCCGAGGCAGAATGTCGGAGTCTACAAACACTGAACGATGAGTTGGCAACAGCGCTGAAACGCGATAATCCGGTCGAATTAGTCATAAATTTGTAATAAATTAGTTGAAAGCGTTATAATAAATTAGTGTCGAAGTAACAAATGCGATTTGAAATAGTAAGTACGGCGTTTTCGTTACAGTATTCTACCCAACCATACCCTGTATTTCGGAGTTCAAAAAACGACCTGAAAGATAATAGCGCCATCTGTTAAACAGTAGCAGAAGACAGAAATGTTTGTTCTGATACTCCAAATGGCTATATTCAGGTAAAATATGTTAATCAATGTCGGTAGTAGTAACCACTAAAAAAGGAAAATAAAAAAGTCCGGTGGTATATCGGTAGAAAAGTCCTAAAATGTATCTTTTTTGAGTAGTAAGGCCAGTAGCATTGATTGACATACCCCCTGATAACTAGACTTTGATTAAAGTGTGTCGAGAACGATCGTTACGATGCTGGAAGCATCGAAAGTCATCTGGCAAGCTCGAGTTTTGCCTTCAAGGCTTCTGGAATTCGTCGATTGAAAAGTAAATACGCGCGCCGAGGCAGAATGTCGGAGTCTACCAACACTGAACGATGAGTTGGCAACAGCGCGGAAACGCGATAATCCGGTCGAATTAGTCGTAAATTTGTAATAAATTAGTCGCAAGCGTTGTAATAAATTAGTGTCGGAGTAACAAATGCGATTTGAAATAGTAAGTACAGTGTTTTCCTTACAGTATTCTACCCAACCATACCCTGTATTTCGGAGTCCAAAAAACGATCTGAAAGATAATAGCGCCATCTATTAGACAGTAGCAGAGGACAGAAATGTTTGTTCTGATACTCAAAATGGCTATATTCAGGTAAAATATGTCAATCAATGTCAGTAGGTACTATAACCACTAAGAAGGAAAATAAAAAAGTCCTGTGGTATATCGGTAGAAAAGTCCTAAAATGTATCTTTTTTGAGTTGTAACGCCAGTAGCATTGATTGACATACCCCCTGTTAACTAGACTTTGATTAAAGTGTGTCGAGAACGATCGTTACGATGCTGGAAGCATCGAAAGCCAAAAGGAAAATAAAAAACTGGAAACCAGAAACCGGGTACCTGTAATTATTGTGGGTAACAAAAAACTTGTTCCCGCTTGAGTATTCATGTAAAGTGCTGTAAACTCGGTGTGACAAATCGCGGGACATAATTCAATGAGTATACACCGTTATGCAAAAATTATCGAAGTAGACAATGCGCTTCTTCTCGGATAAAACGATCATCGAATTAGCGGCGATTTATTATGAGGGCACGATGTTTAAAAGATAGTCCCATTTTGGTATAACTTTATCGATCATGATACGATAGTGACAAATTTATAGAAATGTTTCAAAAAAATAATCAGGGACATCAAAACCTCAAAATTAAAAAAAATTGACTGCACTTTTTGTAATATTTACTCAGAATTCCATATAATATTATTTAGTAGAGAGATAGTACTTTACATACCTAGTGGGTCATTATCAGGAGAGCATTTTCATAACTTGTGGCGCGTAGCGTATGTATGGGCCTTTTTGACCGACTTAATCCGTTCCATTTCCCTATTATACATGTTTTGAGTATTTCGTTTTCTCAGAGATGGTCTTAACTTTTACTGAACGTAACCCTTTATGGACGGGTGCGCGAAACGTAGAGTCAACCTACTCGACGCTATTTTTCTCAAATGCCTTGTAATATCTAGTTGCCTAATGTCAAACTACAATAATATAGTGAGTTTTTGAGAAAGGTGATGAATCATATTCATATCAGTCCGATATCGTTGCTGTTAGGCGTGCGTGCTATGTGTCGTTGGTCGGAGGGTGGTTGGGAAACATTTTTACAACAGACTATCGCGCAAATAATGCCTTATTCCGTCCCTGTTTGGATGCGATTCCTGCCCAAGAAGCCCTACACTTGTTGCTACGTCTCGCTCGCAGACGACCGATTATTTTTTGTTTCATTACCATCGATACTCTTTTTATCATTTTGGTCGGTGCTTAGATTTTATTTATTAACCGACGTACGTGATTATCATTAATCTTTATCCAATTAAATGGAGTGTTCTTCGGTTCGGCGTACGGTGTTCCTTCATATAAACACACACAAACGGACCGCGCTGATCTTCTTCTTCGCAAAGTAATTAGGTAGCAGATTTATTGAAAATGATCGAGCGATTGTTATGGCGGTCATCGCATGACAAAATTTCGATTATAATGCGAGTGCGGTCATTTTTTAATCGAACAATTTGAGGGACGTACTGGGTGCATATATCTTGTTATCATCCCCAACCCCAACACATCAGTAACAGGTAAATCAATTGATGTGTTCTGGTTACGGTGAGGCTCATGTCGTTGCCTTAGTATAAACTTAAATCCTATGGTCTTCCAGAGAAGCTTCGGAGATGCTCCTCTTCATCCCATAACGTCAACGCGGGTGTTCCCCAGGGATCTTGCCTCTGGTATTGTTTCCTTTCCGATGCCAGATCCTTGTAATCGTGTCGAACTTCATACATCTAGAACTGGCTAATACGACCGCTCCTTTGTCCCTGAGATAGCAGGATTGTCGAACAATACAAGGATACTTTATGTAAAACAAATGCAAAAGGTAACCTTCCTGTCGTATGCAATTGAGACCCGTTACGACTAGTTGTATTACATCTTCGCAAGTATGTTATCGATCACAGTAACGACCGCCGAAGTCAGAATAGATAAAAACATTATCTTGTCCATAAAGCAAGTAGCTCGTTAGGAAAATGTCAATTAATATACCATGAAAAGGTAGTAGATGTTGATCGTTCGAAAACGGCTTCAATTTGTGCCTTTGTAGATGAAATTATATCAATCGAAGATATACCGGTATCTAACATAAAGAAGATCCTTGTCAATTACCGCAGAACTAAATCGGATGTCGATTTATAGTCCAAGAAAATGAGGTTCAAATATCTGGATCCGTTCGAAGGAAAGATTCGCGTGGAGCTTTGGTTGACGTTCTATAATTTGTCCCAATATTTACTTAAGTTTTTTCCGGCCATTGACCAAACTTGAATGACGTTAAATCACATGCTCTAGGAGGTCAATTCTGATCGACGAAACGAGAGATTGCACGGCCAAGAAAATTTAAAAAACCCCTGCAACATAAAATTCTTTTGAACCTTGGTATCTGGATATATACTAAGTGACATATCCACTACCAGGTCCATTGCAAATGAATGGTTTGCAGAACCCGGAAGACCTATTGGCATGCGAAGTGTTTACCGACGCATGAGAAGTTTTGGCTTGTTTTCATACCGGCCACACTGGGTCCTCCCTTTAACTCGAGAACACCGACGTAATCGCCTTGAGTGGTGCAGACAACGGTCACTCTGGGATCAGGAATGGAACAGTATTGTCTTTAGTGACGAGTCTCAATTTTGTTGAGGCATGCACGATGGTCGTGCCAGGGTTAGAAGGCGACGTGGTGAAAGGAGGAATCCACAGTTTTTTGTTGAAAGACATGTCCATCACACTGTTGGAGTTATGGTTTGGGGTGCTATAGCTTATGGTTCCAGGTCACCTTTAATCTTCATCAGAGGTAACATTATATATATATATATATATATATATAGGTGAAAAATTAAAGCTTCCGCCTTTTGTTGGGTACTTCGACAAAATTTAACCAAAGAGGACTCTTTATACTTTTTTAATTCTCTCTAGCTTTCAATGGACTTTGCCATCATCATCAGGAGCTGCAATTACAATGATAACAGTAGCAACAAAAGTGTAAAATGAATTTAAATTGACTCAACTTACAGTAGTATGTGAGGATGTTGCTAATTGTTGTTTACGTATAGGATGAGGGAAACGTCCAGTAACATGGTGAGAGCTGGATACATGGTACAATGGTCAAAATTATATAAAATATGACAAGAACAAGTTAAAGACAGATTAAAAATTATTTAAAAACATTAGAGCATTACATCGTGAAGCCACTTGATGATTGCACAAAATGGTGGTCATGGAATAATGAGTGAGGTGAACCCTTTGACAGAAGGCCGATATATATATATATATATATATATATATATATATATATAGCGTTATATCCACGAAGTTTTAGAACCCCAACTTTTACCCTATCTTGACACCCTGGCAGATCCAACTTTCCAACAAGATAATGCCCGACCACATGTTGCAAGAGTCACAATAGACTTCTTTCAACATAATGATGTCACATTGTTACCATGGCCACCAAGATCTCCCGACTTATCCCCAATTGAGCACATGTGGGATATGTTGGGTAGGAGATTGTTCAATTTGCAACGTCCTCCTCAGGCTCTAGAAGCACTTCGAGAGGAGTTGGTGGTTGGCTGGAATGAGATACCACAGGAGGACATTGACCACCTGATCAGAAGCATGCCTAGGCGCGTTGGAGAATGCGTAGCACATCAGGGTGCATCCACACATTATTAAAGGTCAAAGGGCTTTAAAGCAGTGCAATCATTTTGAAATTTTTATCATTTACTTATTATGCTTCATTAAGTACTTATACAAAATTTTATTAAAATAAAACCATTTAAACTGGGTGTTCGGATTTATATGTCACTTAGTATAGTAATTGATCATCGAAAAAATGTAATAATAATAATTTATCTTTATTGTATCATCAACATAACATTAAAAAGTATTCGCTTATCTACTCAATCCATATTTTGAAATATAAAAATAAATAACAGTTTAAAAAAAACACACAGAACTGTTACCAGGATGTGATCCAAATTGGCGATGATCTCATGGTCTACAATAGTTCTAAATGGCATTCAGTGTAAAGGAAACGATTCTCATTTCACCGGATTATCGGGCGTCACGTGAGAAAGCGGCTTCCGGAAACGCAATTCGGTTCTTTTTAAATCGGATTTATTGTCGAGATAACCGTTCGTCTTTCGTACTGTCGAGTATCGATCGGTATTATCGATTTTTTCCTCATCTGCCGTCCGCTCTGATAGGGAGTTCTTTATGTGGCAGAAAACTGCTCTGTTGTCGTTAATATCGACGTCGTTGACATCCGCTGCTTTCCGAAGATCTTAACTTGCCCGCAGACAAAAAGACTGCCAGGCAAGTGCACGGTTGACGACCAGCCTTTGTCGGACCGCGTAAGGGTTGACGCAGACGCGCGGTTCTCGGCTAGTCAAATTACACTGGTGGACAAAATTAAAATATTTTTTGTGATATGGACAAAACAGGGTGGTTATTATGTAAAACGTACCCAAAACGCCGAAGGTAGCATACGATTTTTTCTATCACCCACGGTTTTCTTGCAATAAGGCATTTTATTTGCCGCTTCTGCTCGTAAAATGTAAGGATGTGTGTGTACGAGTATTAATAAACACTCGAATAAACAACAGAATGTTGTTGTCGATGTACTCTTCAATACAAAAAAAAGGTAACTGACTCGGCTGCTATTACTCTACTAATAAACGCACCATGCTCTCTAAACATAGAGATCGCATATAACAAATAGGAATAGACAGGTCTTAACATTATATATGTGCGTCATGGCATAAACGCCGAGAAATGTTACGTATTGTAATTCATAAAAGTAGATGTTACCGGGTGATAGAAAAATTCTGTTTTTAGATTAAAAAATACTTAAGATACACCCAAAAGCTGTGATATCAGGAATCCTGTGTTTATCAGTGTTATAGTTCGGCTCTTGCGATTCAAAATGTTGTGAAGTATTATTCTGAAATGAAACTCGGTAAATCTGCGACAGAGACGTTTGATATGATCAAGCAGGCTTACCCAGGTGTTGCTTCAGCAAGAAGTGGTGTGTTTCGGTGCTACCAGGCCTTTTTGAAGGGTGGGGAAGAGGTCGCAGATGAAGACAGTGCTTGAAGACTTTCGACTTCGACAAACACCGATAACGTGACTCGTGTGCGCGAAGTTTTGAACTCAGACCGTCGACTAAGTATTCGTTTAATTGCCCAGATGGTAAATTTACCAAAATCTGTGGTTCATGACATTGTGACACAGCATTTGAACCTGCGCAAGGTGTACGCGAAGACAGTCCCAAAAGTGCTCGCTGACGACCAGAAATTGCGGCGAGTGGAAGTGTGCCGAGAAAATTTGAACATGTGTTAAAGTGACCCCCAATTTTTGAATAACGTAATCACGGGTGGCGAGTCGTGGATCTTTGAGTATGATCCCGAGACAAAGAGGCAATCTTCCGAGTGGCACACGACGGCGTCTCCTCGCCCAAAAAAGGGAAGAACGAGCAAATCCAAAGTGAAAACGATGCTCATTGTCTTTTTTGAGGCATCGTCCACCATGAATTTGTTTCTCGTGGACAAACCGTCAACGCCAAGTTTTACGTGGAAGTGCTCAGGAGACTCAAACGAAGGGTCAGTCGGGTCCGACAAGACATCGCAGCCGACTGGAAGATGCACCACGACAACGCCTCGGCTCACACCGCCTTGTGAACATCTACTTGACCAAGGCCTGCATCCCAACGCTTCCGCAGTCGCCCTACAGCCCGGACTTTTTTTTGTTTCCTCGCCTGAAAAGGCTAGCATTTTGAGACGACAGATCCAAGCAGCGTGCACCGCGGCTCTCAAGGCTATTCCGGAGAATGCCTTCAATCCTTGGAAATCGCGCTGGCAGCGCTGCATCGACGCAGAAGGAGCCTATTTTGAAAGTTTTTAAAGAATCGTAACGATTGGCTCATAATTTTTTTTAAATCGACTCAGTCCTATTACTTTCTGGACAAACCCTGTATAATCTTTTCTTATTTCTATGAGGGTTAGGTACGCGTTGAATAAATTTTTGCGATTATCGCAAATAAATATCCGGAATTTCTTCATAGTTTGTTCTCGGATATTAAATAAAATTACTCAGCTTGATTAACTTGATTCTAGTCTGTTCGCCTTGGCAATGCTACAGTGATTCGTCGAAACATTACGAAATCAGCAACCATCTGGATTGAACCGTAATAGATGTCATTGCCAAAGGACGTCGCGTAACACGACGAATCCCTAAAAATATCTTGAAGAATCTGAAAAAAAAAAAATAATCAAGACAAGCCTCGCGTTCCTCTGCAAATAGCAAATGGCACTTCTTTGTTGCAGTCGCTTCGTCACTCGGCCGGACTCCGTGACTAATTCGCGCCTTCTGCAGACGCCAGTAACGTTCTAAACCTTATCATTACCATAACAATACTCTGGATAAGTGCATCCGACGGAAGTGAGAAAAAGGAGTGAAAATGAGCTTGAAAAATCTCTTCGTACCACGGTCGACAGTTATTACAGACTAGAATCAGTTTTTAACAGGACTGCTGTAACCATATCCTCTACAGGGTGACTTTGAAGTTGAGTCATTAATTTTCAGATAATGATTGTAAAAGGAAGATAAACCAAAATATGTGTGTAAAAATAAAAAAAAATGTTACCTTGTTTTATAAAGTATCCTCCCGACAAGTATTTCAGTGCGGACCTGTATTTGATCGTGCGGTCTTGGAGCACCGGCATGTCGTCCCCTGTGAGGTCTTAAGTCACCTGATTCACGAGCCCGTTGTACTACATTAACAAAGGCACGAGGGGTTGGTTGCACTCGATGGGGAAACCGATCCGCATAAACATGTGCCATTTTTTATTTCGTTTGAGCCACGCAACAGACACCACTATTCACTCACGCGTTACCGACTGACACTGACTGTATACAACTGAATAAAATAATTGTAAAAACATCGTTTCAAATTCTTTCGCTTTTTTGTTTCCGATGCGATGAACCGATAAGGCGGATTATATCCGTTGTTGTCAAACACGAGCACATAATATTATTATTGAGACAGCGCGGTACTCAAACTTCTAAAGGGCCATAACTTTGTTACTTTAATTTTACCAGAGAAATGGTAAAGGAAAAAAACATTTCTTTCGATCAGATCTACTCACTGTTAAAATAAATGACTCAACTTCGAAGTCACCCTGTAGATGGCAGCACCGTTGTGTTTTTACGAGGTTTGTTCAAGAAGTATCGCGAGTCTCATGTTTTTTAATCAACAACAAATCAAGATTGAAAAAAACAATCTTAAAAAAATGGTAATAAAGCAATTAAATTGTTAGATTGGGACAGAAAGTTGCTGAATGTTATGGAAGGTGACTGTAATCCTACAATTGGGAAAATTAGAGGTGCCATTCAGGTTGTTAGTGTTCAAGAAGAAGGAAGTGAACTATATACCGAGCGCAGCGAGCAAACAGTTAGTATTAGAGCGCTAGCAATTCAGAAGACATCCAAAAGCTTATTATAATTTATTTCTGCACCTGGAGTAGGCATGGCTCAATACCACAACCGTCATCGCCAAGCAGTACAACATTTGCTTTATTTATTAGTTGTGATCTAGTCTGTGAATTTCTCCATATTCTGGAATCATGCAGCGATCCAGGCCAACTGACATCAACACTTATGAACATCTCTCTGCATTTACTTCAAATTACAGTGGACCTCCGGTAATCCGACAAACATTATGCAGGGCAGTGTCGAACTATCGAATTTCTCGGATTATAGAGCACTGCCTAAGACCCCCTATAGTCCGGAATTTTTTACAAAAGAGTACCTTGTAACCCGGCAAATTACATATCCATATAGATTATGTATGTCGAATTTAGTAAATTGAATAACAATAGAGAGCTTACGTTTTATTATAAAATTAAGCATAAATGCACATACATATGTACCAAAATAATCAATAATTATTAATCAAAATCATTAATGAATTTATCAAATTATGAAGCTTGGAAATATTCATCAATTTTTTTTTGTTTAAGGTTGTTATAACGCGAGATCAGAGCTTTGTCCCTCAGTCTTCTAAAAAGTAAAAGTTCGTTGTAGGATGTACCATTCTCTTCAGCCCATTGTAAAGACGTTAATTGCGTCTTGTGCTGTGACTTGTGGAGCAGTTGCAATCACGTCGTCGTTATTTTCCTGATTGTTTGTTGTATAATTAGAAACCTCTTTTATACATAATCTCTTCGTCAGACATTTCATGAAAAACATTTTCCTCTTTATCCATTCCACGCCACCGTATTTCCAAATCTTCCGGACTTATCTGTGTTTCGGTAGCGACTTGTTCTATAACTTCCGAAGTACCACTGATTTGTGGAACGTTGCTAGGAGTGGTGACTATATCTGGCCATAACTTTTTCCACGACGATTTACTAGTTGATGACGGTAACGCATTCCACGACTGACAAAGAGCAAAAACCAAGACTTTCATATTAAGGTCTTTTAAAGTTTTTTCTATTGGTTGGTCTTTTGATGCGGCTCTCAGAAGTAGGTTTTTCTTATAGTCTTGCTTGACAAACTGAATGATATTCTGGTCCATTGGTTGAATCAGTGCAGTGCAATTTGGCGGAAGAAACATCGCAGTGATGCATTTATCCTCAGTTGTTAGTTCTTCTTCAGACGGATGACCGGGGGCGTTATCAAGAAGCAACAACGCTTTTTGAGGAAAATTATGGTCTTTTAACCATTTTCTAACTTCAGGTACGAAGCATTCATCACACCACTTTCTGAAAAGGTCTTTTGTCATCCATGTACTTTTTTGTCTGTAATAGCAATGTTTTGAATGCCCGTGGTTTATTAGATTTCCCCATGACCATCATGTTAAGCGTGTGTGTACCCGCAGCGTTAGCACGTGGTAGTATGTTTACACGCTCTTTACTTACTTTTCGTCCAGGTACGGATTTTTCGTTACAAGAAACGAAAGTTTTGTTAGGCATCACACGCCAAAAAAGCCCCGATTCGTCTGCATTGTACATCTGTGACGGGTCAAGATTTAAATCGTTCACCTTTTGCAAAAATCTTAATTTAAAGGGCTCTATGCAGGTGGCATCGTTATAAAGTTTCTCTCCTGTAATAGTCATTAAACGTATGCCACGACGACTTTTAAAACGTTCTAGCCATCCTTTGCTGACCACAAAATCATCTTTTTTTGTTATTTCCTTATAAAAAAACTTAGCTTTCATGGCCAACATGGGTCCTGAAATTGGTGCATGCCTATTTCTTTCCTACAGAAACCACGTGTACAAAGCTTCTTCCACTTCTGGATGTTCAGCTTTCTTGAGTGTCAGTCTCTTGCCTGGCCCGCAGTCAGTAGTTGACACGTACTTCTTGATCTTCTCGTGGTTTCTTTTAATGTCATAAATTATAGATAGGCCTGCGCCGTATTCACTTGCTAAACTACTGAAAGTTTCATTGCGATTTAAGCGGTCTAAAATATCACATTTTTTTAATTGTCAATTTTTTTGTGCTTTCGCTTCTGAGTTTGTGATGACATTACTAGGTACTATACTAAATACGCAATGAATAAATAGTAAACAACGAACGCACGCTAGGCCGTACCGCTATCACCAGTAGTCAAATTCAAACTAAGTAAAACAATGCTTACGCGTCGAGCACGATAGCGGGGCGCGTACATTAGCGAAGATTGTCAAATACGTATGTATGTAATACATATTCAAAGACATGTCGGATTACAGGGGGCGTCGGATTAGACAGGGGCCGGATTACCGGGGGTCCACTGTATTATAAATAGCATTCGGAGGATTTCCTTCAAAATTTGCAAGTACAAGGATATCCTTTGTTTTATGAATACGGCTCATTGGCTTGGTTTTCAGTGTATAATCTCTTTCATATCTTCGAACAGAAACCTTGTGTACTGAGTGACAACAAAAAAAAAACGTAAATAACTACGTATGTTTATCCGATTTTAATAATTTTTGGCATATACGTTCAGTGTCCCTTTCTAGTAGAATGATTAAATTTTCAACTGACTTCAAAAGCTGGTTCAATATTGCAACTTCGTGAGAAAGAGCTACTAAAATCTGTGGAGGGTGTTGAAAAGCATACTCGTAACATATCAAAATTTGAAGGCTCAGAAAAATGACACACCCCAAAGATTAAGTCTTGAGATGATTGTGAGTATGACGAAGACGACGACATTGGAAACGAATGATGCATCAAGATCGTCACTCACTGACCTTTCCTGTTGGGCAATTCCGATTCTCAGAATCGCACGCCTTTACAATTCCATCGGCGGTATCTATGCGATCGAGCGGATCTCTTGATTGTAAATTTCATCCTTGATTCCGATCATTACACAGATTAACTGCGATCTCCTATGATTTTTAACCTACATTCTGCTTCGATCGTTCACAGTTAATTACTTCCACGTCGTAAAGAAAGAACAAACAACGAGCAACAGCGAAGCCGATCGGCAATCGTAAATTAAGAATGTATTTTTCGTGATCGAACGGTATCCTTGCGACAAGGAAGGCGGACACAGACCGGCGCGTGATTTCCAATAGCGCAACTCATAATTAAGGAGTTTTACGGGGGGGAGGAAAGAATGTTCCTGTATACACAGCTCAAAAAAAAATAAGAGAACAAGAAAAAAATCCAAATTTGGTTTATTCTGCTTCAGTGTCCTGTTTTTGAAATCTCGATACGATCATTTGACGCGGAGATATCTGGATTTGAATGTAAAAGGTTCCTTTTGTCATTGCCCACGATTATCTCGGTAACCAGTAACAGACACAAAGAATCTAAGGATATTTCCAGAAACTGGAATAAATTTCCTATAAGATTTGATTACAATCTTTGAAGAATTTTTTTGTTTAATTTTAAAAACGTCAAAAAAAGCTACTTTTTGCCTATTTTTTGAAAATCGACAAAATTTTTGGAACTGCTAATGAAAAGGATAAGGTGTTCACCATGCACCGATTTTTTTAAATTTGAAAAAATATCAAAAAAGTAAAATTTTTGTATCCTGTATAATCTGGTTGAAAATGGCAAAATAATTTTTCTTCCAAAAAACAAAAATATTGACCAGTGGCGGATCTAGAAAATATTAGGGGTACATTGAGGCAAACGAAAACTAAAAACATAAGATTTCTCATCAGTAGTCGATTTTTCAAACCCGTGGACAAAAAAGGAAGCAAAACTTTGCAAGAATTTTTTCTTGCGCGATCTGCTAGAATCTCATAAGAACCGTTCTTCTTTAAATATTTGGGATTTTAGACCAAAATGTCTCTATGGTTCGATGTCAACAAAAAAGGTGAGTAAAGTTTTTCAATCAATGTGTACGATTTAAATGATTGGTTATTTGTGCTTTGTTATGCTTCGTGGATAGGTTCTATTCGGAAAAAATGTTTCTTTTTCCCCTGTATCTTCGGTCCGGTAAGGTTGAGGTAAAAGATACTATCGCAGATTCCGTGAGGCGGCCATCTAACGTTAATTGCCAAAGAAAGTGATGGGCGTGACTTAAAAAACGGATAAAAACCGCAGAAGTTAATTGCATAATCTGATGCGGGAAATATTTATAGCCGAAAATTGCTTGGCAACCGACGTGCCATTAAAATCGGATCTAGATTCACTTTCTGGTGTAATCTATAAGGTTGTGCTTGCGATAAGTCGCAATTTATAGAATTAACTGGAGTTTTTATACGTTATTTTTATGTTTAAGGAATTTCATCCCGCCTCACACATATTATGTCCTTCATTTCACATACAAAGATCACCATCTTTGATTGTAATAAATATCCAGACTTAGAATTTGCACTTATTTTGGTCGCCAGTGTCAAAAAGGGGCTCTCCATTTAACAAACACCAAAATTGAGCTTAAAATAACCTCAAGTGAGGCTCAAGGTCGAATACAAGGCCGTCACTGAATTTCTTGTTCACTTTCTGATCAGCTTGAGGTCTTCTTGAAGCACAGATGAGTTCGTGGCAGTGTTATAGACTTTAGCATCATCTGCATAGATGGAGCATATAGAAGAAAGTCGGGTACGAAGGTCGCTTGTATAAAGAAGAAAAAGTATTGGCCCTAGCACAGATCCTTGTGGAACTCCACTAGTAACGCGATGGCTAGAAGAATAGGCGTCTCCAACACGGACGGAGAAAGATCTGTCTAACAGAAAAGCTTCAATCCACAACAACAAATTTCTCCTGATTGCGAGATGTTCAAGCTTGTGCGTTTGATCGGGTGTTCTCACTGTTTTTGATGACTGTTCATGCATGGCGATCTAGTTTTGTCTGTATATCACGTACAGGGTTTTGTTACATCAATTGAAGAAAATAATATAAACATGGATAAACTATGTAATTTCTTAATATTCAATAAGTTGGTGATGTTAGAGAGATCATACTGAATAATATACAAGGTGTCCGCAAAGTTGGGGTTTTCCTATTCAGAAACAACTACCCTGGAAATAACAAAGGTAATGTGTAGTGAAACGAGGGCGACCAAGTAAAAAAAAAAAAATAAAGGAAAAAGTACTCACTCTCCAGTTGACGAGAAGGGCTAAGTACGTCTCTGCCCGAAATCATACTGCTCCAACAGAAAATGAAATCAGCTGATGCGCTACCGAGCAGACGCAGAAACCACATTGATTGTCTTACAGTTAATAGCACATCTTCTAACAAGGAAGGCAAAATGTTGCGTAAAAGTCTAGGTACTGCATCCCGTCTAATCGATTTGGGAGAATAAATGGTCCAGTGAGCATACCGTTCACCATGCCAGCCCAAACATTCACCGAAAATGTTTGTTGAAAACAGCGTGCGAATTTTCTACTGACCAAACATGAGTGTTGCGAAAGTTATTCACCCCATTACGCGTGATCGTAGATTCGTCTGTCACCAATATGCACTGCAAAAAGTCCGGATTATTGTCAGGTTGATGCAACAACCACTCACAAAACCGCACTCTTGCTGGAAAATCGTCAGGTTGAAGGGCTTGTACACGTTGGACGTGAAACGGATACAGCCCCTCTTCACGCAGCGTTTGCCACACTTTAGTTTTTGATACTTGCACTTCTCTAGCCACGTCTCTAGAGATTCTCGTCTACGCGATTACCTCTACACGCGTGACCGTAACCGTCGGTGAAGGTTGCATACGGACCTGACACACTGACCCCGACCCAGTTCTGCCGTCGCGTTGAGACCTTGTACCAGTCGGGGATATCGCGGCGGGTCGCGGCTACAGGACGGTATTCAGATATTTTTGATGTTGCAGAGCCCTTTATCTCGGTTCCCTTAAGACATTGGTGTATATGGTACTAAGAAAAATTGCTTATGTTTTCAAGATCTACACGTCGTGTAAAGGAAAACCCCAACTTTGCGCACACCCTGTATTGTTATTAGAAACTTGTTAGGTATTGCAAGTAATATAATTAATCGGAAATGCGGCGGAGGAACGACCGAGGTACCTTGCAGTACCTATCAATACACATTTTTAGAAAGAGTAAAGTTGATCATTCTGAAATCAAGTCGTGTTACTGAGCGCGCAACAGCCCGTAATACATAAATTCATTACAGTATACTCACATACAGTCCCCCGGCATTTCGCACTTTCCGTGGACAGGATGACAGCCCGGTTTACAAGCAGCTGAAACAAAAAAAGGTACACCTCATTATCGAGATTGTTACAAACTAAAATGATAACGATAAGATAATTACATTTTCGTTTGATGAGGTAGTTAAAAGACGCGTCAAGTACGGCGGTCAGATATTGCGGGTAATCACGGTAATAAAAGTAATGGTTTTCACACAAACCGAGATGGGTTTTTTATTAGGAGTCGTTGCGATTAGAGATTATCAGAGACAATTGACACATTACGGAGACGGTGACACGTTGCAATTTTCACACGGAAATATACAGTGTGTCCCAGATTCGCTTTTCTGTACAGGGATCTCGCAGCAAACGAAGTTTTAGAGGAAACTTGGTGCTTTCGATTTTTTGATTTTTGAAAAGAGTGTACAATGTTCAGTCTAGTGATGTCTCACAAGCGCATAATAGATTGGAGTATCACCGAAATATCATCACACGTTGTGAATTAGTTTTTTTTTTTCTAAGGAGGCCATGATTAATGAGTAAGGCATAAAAACACTTAAGCGCATTGAATTTTCAATAGAATATTAACGTTAATATCGACCTATCAATAAGTCTGGTGTTTTGTGACAAATTTCCAACTATCAAATCCATCTATTTTGCTAAAAATTTGAAAATGTTTGTTGTTATACAGGGTGAAACTAAAAGGTGCATTTTGCCCTAAATTTATGAAGACCCCGTGGAAACATTGGATTACTGCACGTATGAGAATTTTAAGCCTCAACTTTTCTTTTTTCAATTCATGTCAATATCTCAATTATTGAAGAATATATGCTGTTTTGAAGAAAATCCGGCGAATCATAGCCCTAGACAATTTAATTTTAAAAATTACAGTGACAACACTGGTAAGAAAACTAAAAAAATCATAACCATAATAGCTTAAGTTTCCGCTAAAACGTCCCCCCTAATCCCTGTTTAGAAAAGGGAATCTGGTACACCCTGTATGCATGGGATACTAGTAGCATACGTGTACAGTATAATACAAGTAATACCCGCTGTTGCAAATCCGACTCTTACCATTCGTATCTAGGAGACGTTGAGGTATATATACAGGGTGACGCATCGAAAACGAAACAGACGCATTTACTGGCAGCTCAGTTTTTTTTTTGGAATAATGCTCAGACCCGTCGATTTTGTTTTCGAGGGGGACACAAGTTTGGCAAAAAATCACGTTAACACGCGCACCTCCCTGGGCGGGGCTGACACCAACCCTAAAATCTTAAATGGAAAGGGGGTCGAGTGATACCTTATTTTAAAAAGGTTGTAAAATACATGAGCTTCAGTTCAGTAGTTTTGAAGATTTATTGATTCTCGAAAACGAAATCGACGGGTCTGAGCGTTTTTCCAAAAAAAAAACCGAGCTGCCAGTAAATGCGTCTGTTTCGTTTTCGATGCGCCACCCTGTATATTTCCGAAAACAGACCGGCAGATTTTTTTCCCTAAATATATCTGAGGTACGTTTAATAAAATGCACATCAACATTGCCTGCTGAAATGCTCGTAAATGTAACATGATGTTTCGCTTACTCGCCAACTTTATGCTTTCCGATGAACGCCATAACATTTTCTGTACTTACCAATTTCGCATGTGGCGCCTTTCCATCCCTCTATGCATTGTTTCTCGCCGGTGACGTCGCATATAAAATGTCCGAACGCGTCGTCTCGCGGCCGACAAAACTTCGTGCATGTCGAGTTATAGTAGTGGACGTCGCATTTCACTCTCACCCTGTACGTCAGTCGAGCCTGTTTGCCGCGATGGTTCAACGTGTGCCATTCTTCGCTCGGGTCTATGATGCCGGAGTACGTGGCTTCTTCTATTATGTCAGTCGTAACTGGAAGAGAAAAAAGCGATGTCAAAGGTGCAATTACCGAGATCGGAGCTACAAAAGCTACTATTCTCGTACTCGAAATCGAGCACCGCGACACTTTGTTGATGGGTTTTTTAAAACGTATCAAGAAAATCGCCCAAATACGTCTTTGTTTATTCACAACAACATTGTAATGTTGTTATGAATAAATAAGGCGAAATTCACCGTTTGCTACTATAATATACTAAGTGACATATAAATCCGAACACCTAGTTTAAATGGTTTTATTTTAATAAAATTTTGAATAAGTACTTAATGAAGCATAATAAGTAAATGATAAAAATTTCAACATGATTGCACTGCTTTAAAGCCCTTTGACCTTTAATAATGTGTGGATGCACCCTGATGTGCTACGCATTCTCCAACGCACCTAGGCATGCTTCTGATCAGGTGGTCAATGTCCTCTTGTGGTATCTCATTCCAGGCAACCACCAACTCCTCTCGAAATGCTTCTAGAGTCTGAGGAGGACGTTGCAAATTGAGCAATCTCCTACCCATCATATCCCACACGTGCTCAATTGGGGATAAGTCGGGAGATCTTGGTGGCCATGGTAACAATGTGACATCATTATGTTGAAAGAAGTCTATTGTGACTCTTGCAACATGTGGTCGGGCATTATCTTGTTGGAAAGTTGGATCTGGCAGGGTGTCAAGATAGGGTAAAAGATGTGGTTCTAGAACTTCGTGGATATAACGCTGCGCGTTCATGTTACCTCTGATGAAGATTAAAGGTGACCTGGAACCATAAGCTATAGCACCCCAAACCATAACTCAAACAGTGTGATGAACATGTCTTTCAACAAAAAACTGTGTATTCCTCCTTTCACCACGTCGCCTTCTAACCCTGGCACGACCATCGTGCATGCCTAAACAAAATCGAGACTCGTCACTAAATACAATAATGTTCCATTCCTGATCCCAGAGTGACCCTTGTCTGCACCACTCAAGGCGATTACGTCGGTGTTCTCGAGTTAAAGAGAGGACCCAGTGTGGCCGGTATGAAAACAAGCCAAAACTTCTCATTCGTCGGTAAACACTTCCCATGCCAATAGGTCTTCCGTGTTCTGCAAACCATTCATTTGCAATGGACCTGGTAGTGGAGAAACGGTCCCTTAAGGCCAATAATCTTAGGCGGCGATCTTCACGGTCTGTTGTTCTACGGCGGCGTCCAGTGCTCCTTGCTCTTTGCGTACGGCCTTCTCGAAGCCATGCCTGACAACACCTAACCACAGTGTCTACACTTCTTTGCACTCTAACTGCAATTGCCCGAAAAGAAAGTCCAGCTTGCCGAAGTCCAACTATACGGCCCCTATCAAACTTACTAAGTTGACGAAATCGTACAGGTCTCCGTACTCTAGGCATCGTAACCGATCGTAAAGGATGTCAAGAACCAAAATCCGCCAACGTTGATTCTTTACTGCGGCTGAAATATTCATTTTAGAGCGTTAGTGAATTAAAAACAAGCAGTATAAAAAACGGAATGTCCAACTGATAAGGCTGAACATTTTTTCACTTGTTATTTACAGTAAGATAAATACATTCACCAATTTTTATTAAAATAAAACCATTTAAACTGGGTGTTCGGATTTATATGTCACTTAGTATATTTAACCATAAAAGTCACTAGCAGATGTTAATAATAATGAAATATTCTTCACAACAAATTTAAATTATTGCAATAAAGCATGCTTTCCAAATCAAAGTACAGAAAAACATTCGTTTTTCTAGTCTAAAAAGAGCCTTTCAAAAATGTTTGCGTTCTCTGTTATACAGCCAACAGCGGACTAGCCTAAAAATAGGCAACCAGTGTTGCAATAATCTGCACTTCCTGTTGCAGAATACGTTTGACGACAGCGTGGCTGTAAAGTATTCCTCCACTACAGCTTAGAAAAAAGAAAATTTTGCATCGCGGAAGTTGAACGTTTAAAGACACACTTTTGAAGAACAGTTTCAAAAACTCTTTCTCTCTCTTTCTTCTTTGAATTAAACACGGCCACAATAATGCGTTGTCCTTTCAAGCCGTTCGCGTGTTAGCATAGAGGTAACCACAGCTTCCGTGTATCTTTCCATCTTCGGAACACAAAAGCACCTCGTGTGTGTGTACCTAACATTTGCTTTATTCTAGAGAGAGAGAATTCCGCCCACGAGGTACCGGAGAGCCACACTTACTCTCGCAGATAGCGTCAGGCAATTAACGCGCTCGCAACAAGAGTTTTGCTACTACTCGAAACAAAACAATCCCGAGTGATTTCGAGTATGTGCGTGCTTTGTGCATCGAAGTTATGTCTTGTACGTGGGAGGTACAGAAGTGGCTGGATCGTCAACAGAACATATGAAGGCATGTTGCGTAATCACTGTCAATCAATGAGGGTTGGGTTTTTTTTGACTGACCAGTGATTATTCAGATGACACGTATTGATTTGCCTTTGAAAAACAAAAGATAATTAAATTCAAAAAATGTTGTTTTTGAGCAATGCGTTTAGAAATATTTGTCAGATTCCTTAGAATCCCTTCTAATTGTTTATGATCTCTCAAAAAATATGTCGTCCTGATGAGCTCCAATTAGTACAAAACGTTGCAGTCTGTAAACTATAACATTCTCGCTTTGCTGAGTTTCTATTCATAAGAATTTGTTAGCAATCGAGAAAAGCCTTCAGTTTGCACAATCTTTTCCGATTCTTTGACATTTATAGTAAAATGCTGGCCTCTCGACGTAAGTCAGTCTGTCTCAGCTAGCGCCGGTATAAATCTAGTGTCCTAGTCGTATGTCCATCACTGTCGCTACCGTCGGCATTACCTTGCATTGTGTTGTGTAAGGCTAAACATATTCTTCCACGCCTTAATCAAACTTCAGTATTTCTTCACAGAGCTACTGCATCATTGATTTTTATCGCAGAAGCGCATTTTATCTAAAAATTGAAATACAGATATCTCTATATAACAAAAATATTCTGGGGTTCTCCACAATCACGATCAGTTTTAATATACAACTTCGAAGTTGAGTCATTTATTTTAACAGTGAGTAGATCTGATCTAAAGAAATGTTTTTTTCCTTTACCATTTTTCTGGTAAACTTAAAGTTATAGCCCTTTGGAAGTTTGAGTACCGCCCTGTCTCAATAATAATATATGTGCTCGTGTTTGGCGACAACGGATATAATCCGCCGTATCGGTTCATCGCATCGGAAACAAAAAAGCGAAAGAATTTGGAACGATGTTTTTACAATTATTTCATTCATTTGTATACAGTCAGTGTCAGTGAATAGTGGTATCTGTTGCGTGGCTCAAACGAAATAAAAAATGGCACATGTTTATGCGGATCGGTTTCCCAATCGAGTGCAACCAACCCCTCGTGCCTTTGTTAATGTAGTACAACGGGCTCGTGAATCAGGTGACTTAAGACCTCACAGGGGACCTCACGATCAAATACAAGTCCGCACTGAAATGCTTGTCGGGAGGATACTTTATAAAACAAGGTAAAAAATTTTGGTTTATCTTCCTTCTACAATCATTATCGGAAAATTAATGACTCAACTTCAAAGTCACCCTGTATTTAGAACAGAATATTTGAATATGTTTTACCTAGATTTAATTTAGTTTATTTCACTGTTGCGTCGTGCTAGCAAGATTGAAATATCTAAAAACATCTATTATTTCAATTCCGACAGCGTGAAAAATTGTGCATAGAGGCCGGTCGTCTATTATATGTAAATTAAAAAAAGATATCAAAATACGCAATACGAATTACAGCTTGAAAACTGAAAGAGACTGATGATAGTGGAATGAACACAATAAACAATGAGGTACACAAAATTCCTGAATCGCAATTAATTTTCGTAACATTGCGTATATTATCATCTAAGTACTGCCGCTTTTTTCATTTAGCAGTTCTTGTGAAACTGAGGAATGAACATTTCTGCATAGACTTAAGATAACCATTTTGTTTAGCGTATTACTTTTGACTGAATAATGAACTCTTCAACTGCGAGATAATTTGTTTAAGAAATTATTTGAAATATTGTGGCTCTTCGACGTATATGTATTTTACTTATAGGATCAGCCGTGCACAGCGCCGTTTCATGCTTATTGACAACGATCAGCACAATCTAAAAAATAATAAATCTACGTTGTTACGTGAAGCTGAAAATACGAAATTCAAAGCTACTCCTTTCTCTCCGGCATTATTTGAGCAGCGTCATCGTGCCATATCGCCAGAATCGACGGCATCGAGCGGTCATGGCGACGTATTTTGACCAAAGGCACCTTACGGTAACACAGTAAAAACAGGTTTGTTCATCTATAGAGTCTTACACTTCAGGCGGTGCCTTTTTGTGAACTGACGAGTCTATGAAAGCCTCAGAAACTATTCCATCAAATGTTGTGTCAATATACAGGGTGGCGAAAACGAAACAGATGCAAACTATGTACTAAATTCCTATTTAAAATAAGTACGAGATATTTCCTTATCTTTCTTCAAGAAATACGTTTTTTCCAATAGCTATTTTCAACAACAAACCATGGGCGTAGTGAAGAAAAGCATTTACTTATTAAGTAAATTGTTTTAATCAAATTTCTTCTGAAAGTAGTACAAACTAATCTGATGTACCTATTAAAGTCTACATTAAGCTTTAAATCAATAAATCTTCAAAACTACTGAACTTAAATGCGTCTGTTTCGTTTTCGACGCGCCACCCTGTATATCTGAATATAGCATAGGATATAGGACGCTAGCCATGTAACAGATGAAGTATCTGTGGTCTGTGCGTTCTCGTCAATTAACCGTAGGATTTCTGACACTTCCATCTCGGCCAATTAAATAAAAAGAATGTCATATATACAAACTGCCGACTAGCGCGTTGGAACCATTAGTACCATGATGCACCGTTAGTTTACTTGCATGTTAGATGTGCCGCAGGTGGAGTGATAGCACATACTATTATGCATCTCATTAGAATTGTACACGAATTGAGCATATCAAATTTTCTAGTCGCACTAGATGCAACTTTAAGCTGCTTTAGGATCACTAAAATAGTAGATAAAAAATATGCGTAGGCCAGCTGTTTTAAATACACTGCCACGAAAAATTAACAGGACAAACAAAATTTTGTTCAAATTAAATTTGAAATAACTTTTTAACCGTTGCATCAATTTCGTTGATTTTGCTATCAAGTTGTAGGTAATTTGATTGTTATCATCATCGACTGCCGATCTTGCAAAGAAATTGGAAATGTTTGTTGTTATACAGGGTGTAACTAAAAGGTGCATTTTGCCCTACACTTCTGAACACCCTGTGGAAACATTGGATCACTGAATAATGTGTAATGAGAAATTCAAGCATCAACTTTTCTCAACAGTTCTTTTCTTGATTCATGTCAACATCTCAATTATTGAAGAATATACGCTGTTTTGAAGAAAATCATTCATTCATCGTGAAATTAACGAAATTGATGCAAAGGTTAAAAAGTTCTTTAAAATTTAATTTGTGGCAGTGTAGCTGTTCGTATTGACGGTATTAAGATGGAATTATTTGCGCAACACCTACCTTGCAATTTCAATGTTCTCGTTGGAAAAAGAAAATCAGATGCTCGCTTGGTAGACGATTCCGATTTCCCCGGTATGTTCACTTTGCCCGAGTTTACCTATTTACCTTAACATGGAAAATTAAAACGAGTGTAATTTTCAGTAATACGCAATGAAAAATATGATTAGGATGATTCTTTTGCTTAAGACCTATTTTCTGCTAAAACACTGAAAATCCATAACAGTTTTTCCGCCTTTACGATTTATTGTGAAGGTTATTCGGGATTTTAGAAGTCAAATACTGTGGAATTCCCCGTCTCCTAACCAGACAAAAGACAAAATAAAAAGAAACGCCATGTCTGAAAATTGCTATCGCGTTTCTCTTCATTTTTACGTTCAGATTCTTACGTATCTGCCTAGCCCTGTAACCGATATTCAGCTCTTAGGCTCTAGATTTTTCATTCCCTATTCTCCCATTTGAAGATACATTTGAATCATTTTGATATCAATTTCCGTATGTTTCCTGTACTAATATTATAGAGGATGCTGCATGTGATTTTTTTCTGTTACGGGTTATAACGCCCGATGAATGGCTCGTACCGCAGCAAAGGCTATTGGAAAATATTCAAATGAGCCTTATTCAGGAAGGCGTAATTATTAACAGTGGGCAGCTAGCGATTTTTCCTTATGTCGCTTGGTTGCGTGCTAGTGACGCGCATCCCATCGAGAAAGTCCGCGAGCTGCCGATTAGTCAGATAAGAAATTGAGATTGTCGGGAGGAGACAGTTAACGAAATCACTCGGTTTCATTTGTTATAAGGTATGTACATGTTATGATATGAAATAATAATAATAATAATGTTTATTGGTCAGTATGCAATAAATATAATGTACCTAAGAAAGTTTAAACTTGTGCTTGGGTTTTCATAGAACGTGAATTATATGAATACAACAAATTTCCTGGAAGTACACTAGTCAAACGTATAAATTTGCATCAATTTACTATCAAATAACATATTAACTTGATGTTCCATATCTATATGGATGTGTAGCCTTGGTCGATTTAAGATCCATGACTTCAATTAAATTTTTGAACGTTTTTTTTTTACATTTTATATGTTTGAAGTTTTCAGGGATAAAATAAAATTTTGAGCATAGAAAGTAGAATGATCTTTGGCTGATAGTTATATTTAGGGCCAATTTCACCAACATTAATATTTAACGGTCCGTAAAATCCGCTTCAAGTCCATGCAAAGACAATCTAAAATTTCCAATATGAATTTATATTCTGAATTCTATGCATATTCGTCAATATTTCATTTGAAGCTTTTATTTGTCATAAGATTTTAGAAAAATGTACGATAGTAAAGGCAACACCGCACCCTGCAGCCCCATTGACAAGAACGACAAGCTGTCAAGGTTAGAGATGTTTAGATCCACGAAAAGTATCGATATGTATCGATTCTTATCGTTTTAGGAAGTATCGATATTGGAATAAAATTAACGATATCCAGCGAAAGGAAACAAAGAAGGAAAGTAATCTGAAGTTAGTCACTGTTTCTAACACAGCCCGGATCGTGAGATGACGATACGATTTGTTTTCAACATTTCATAGCTATTGGTTGCTAAAATTTGTTGATTGGAACTTGAACGTTTCCTTGATCGTTGTGGCTGATATAATGTAACAATTTTGGCTTTTTTGTTGAATATATTATTGTATGATAAACATATATTTGCCGGCAGTCGAGATTCACTGTAAAGATTTACGGTGGGATGACATTTCCTGTTGTTCAACATCTTCAAAATCCACTCCTGCGTTATTTTAATTTTTTTATAATAACTATTCACGACGCCCCCGTGCTAAGATGGTACCGATTGAGAATCGAGGATCTTTTATAAATGCGACTCGTTAACGCGTTCAGTGTTTGTTCAATATGGCCCCGACAGTGTTGTCATGTCAAATAGAAAATCCGATAAACACTTTTTCATGTTTACGATACCGTCGGCATGTGAACCACGTTGAAGAGATACTAATTACGCTAATCCCGTGTACGAAAGCATCTTAGCCACGGGATCGATTATTTATTTAAAACAACCGTACATATTTATTGTGAGGAATATATTAATCGCGGGGTATTTATTTAATCCACGACTACTAATTAGGCGTTATCGTTGCATTAAGCCATGAAACGAGACCGAGTGTAATCGTAAAAACTGAAACTAGTTACGTCGTTATGCATGCCCTTAATCACAAGCGTAGTATACATAACTTGTCATGTAGATTTGTTATTGGTTTAACCAGACGCGGACGCCTCCACAGGTGGCCAATGAAAGTGATCTGTCAAACGAGATGCCGTATCAGATTTATTTGAGCGTAGTTATCTGGTTGCATAGATAACTAGCAACTATGTCAAATATAGCGACAATTAGTCAAATAAGGGGTTTGTATCGCAGTGACAGAGCTCTGGTCTTGTAAACCAGTGGTCGTGAGTTCAATCCTCACAGGAGGCAGATTGTAGTATACTTTTTTCTAAAATTTTTGTCGGTTCGGGAACTGGGCATACCACAACGGAGGCAGATACTTTTTCAAGTTGGTGCATGTTCACATTTTTCATTGGGTCTTGTCAAGTCAAAACTTTAATTGAAGCCTTTGTATAGGAACTAAAAGGATCGGAATTCCCAAAGAGACGTTTTTTCGTTGTTTGAGACTTACCTCAGTTGGTGTACAAGCAGTTTATGCGTGACTCAAGTCTCTACGTTCGAATAGTATTAACTTTGTTGGTAAGTCAGAAAGATAAATTACCTTTCCTACTATTGACATTTTGCGTTTTATTTGTATGAAGAACCTACTGTAATAAAATTTCTTGGACGTGACATCATCATCGACCGATTGACGTTTGCGACATCCGCATCGTAGGTAGCGTTGATTACAAATCGCGGACTACCTGATTCATTTGTTCAACAATCGCAATGCGTTTGTTCTCTCTGTCGTTTTTGAAATTTAAATCTCCGATGCGCTGCTCTTTATTGGCTAATCTCGCGTTGCCCAAGTGTATTTACGTTAAAATTAATTCCTTTGAGAACTGGCCGCGGAACACCTCGTGAAAAAGTACCACCCGTCCGTCTGTAAAGGAAGTCATTACGAAATGTTCTGATGCATCGGTATTCCTACTCTCGGCCATTTGTAAGCAATAAAGGGGTAATTAGTTATTTGCAGTATCTTCGGAGGCGTTTTTGCTGCGGCTAATATGTTACTTTATGTTTGTAAAAGATGTCGTTTAACTTCGAATGACGTTATGTTTCTTGTTCATAACGGTTTGTTATACGCATATTGCAACTCCATTAGGAGAGCTATTTGAATGTATTCGTATCCAATGAGATACAATAAATTTATTTGTGTGGTCAGCTTCCGCATAGAGACTCATAATCTTGAAAGAACAGTTTAAATGAGTGACATTTTACAAAAATAAGAAATAATCGTACTGATTTAACAACTCTGTCAAATTAGTTCACTAGATAGCGTTTTACGAATGTGTCGCCGTTTTTTTTAATCATCTCGAAAATTTTGAATGCAACGGTATACTTTTTTAATATTGCTAGGACAGAGCATAAAAAATGCTATAAAATGGCGAAGACTTTATTCGTTATAGAGATATAATGAAACATATGCTTAAATTACAATTTTCAAGTAGTACTGGTTAAAAAGAAAAACTCAAGCCATGAATAGTTATGTAAAATGTATCAATATGATACGATTTGAATATATTTTACTTGGAAATTTATTTTTACGATTCTTATAATCCTAGCGATCGTAACTGTCTCCTTATAATATGGAAGAAGCCATACTTCAATTATTATTATTATTATTTTAACTCTTTGGAATATGAAGAATTCGGGAAATACTGGCTGCTATTTGTTATGCCATTCTGGGACATAAACAAACGAATAACCTAAAATAAATGTCATGACATTTCATATAACATCAACAAGTAAAAAACACGTAATCAGCCCCTCTTTATATATATATAAAGAGAAAATGATCATGCGGAGAAAAGTATATAACAAAAAGTAGGAAAACCATGGGCAAAATCCGCAAAAAGGAGGAAAGTGGATTCGAGCAGAAAATAGGATAGGTAACCCGAGCGATACGTATTTCTGCTGGTTGGCTTCATCAGGCCCGAAATGAATGCACATATGAAACTACAAAAGTAGATTAAAACGACACACAAAGTCCACAACAAGAGCCAACCTACACATTGTAGTATAAAACGGCTAGAAGACCTCGATATATATATATATGTCTATATGTTCAAATTCTCGGACTAAAGAACTAAAGACTAAAGCGGCGATCGCGGTGTGAATGATGCTTGAATAGACCATAAAGCGTAAATTAAACGTTAATGAAACTGAAGACTAATGATCTAAAAAATCTGACTCTGTCTTGTGGTGGCACAACAATGAAGAGAATAGTACTATTAGTATTGCCACGATTTGCCGAAGCTCCCTGTATATCTGTCGCTTCCCAGGCTGTGAGGCGGCAAAGATCAAAATGCAAATGCGGCAACCGCACAATCGTACGCGAAATCAGTCAGAACGCGATGGGGGAAAAACAAAAGAGGACGCGAGAGTACGGTACGTTCGCGCCGTACCGCGCCGACCGAATGTAGGTAAGTATTACGAATGTAAAATAAGATGGTCTGCCCATTCATTTCCTGGTTCGGGCATCCCTTGGTGCGTGGGTACCATAATGATTCATAGAATTGGCTTTGCCGGTATGAATGGACTCACGATTGTCCTAAGGGTGTGTTGAAGAAACTCAGAGACGTACGCCAGGCGGCGATGAAGATGACATAGCGGTACTACTGAATGTTTACAATCACCACTGTATAAGATACCTGTTGGGTCTGTTTGTGCCTCAATTAGTACTAGATCTCAACATCGCTCTCTTTTCTAACAGGACTGTGGCATTGTTCAAAGTAAACTGTCTGAAGGGTGGTACCTCTCTCAGGTCGTACCTTCCGCGGAAAGTACAATGCCAACAGGTAGCTTGGTCGTATCAAGGCGGTACTTTACCGTGGGGCCATCTTGGGTACTGCATGTGATGCCACCACTGTTCTCTGATTCAAAAGTCGCCTTAACTATAACTGAACGAGTGCCACAGTACCTGTTTTCATAGTAAAGGTGGTACCCAAGAATATGGGTACCGCCCTAAGTAGTACGACTTGTATCCCATTCAAAACTCGCCTTATAAATAGATGAATTATCTTGCTTGCATTTCCTTTCATAGTCAGTCAAGTCGGTTCCTCCATCGGTAAAACCTAGATGTGAGTACAATATTCGGTACTCCATTGCGTACCCCCAATGTTCTATTTCAAAATGAAGTATCTTGGGTGATCAGTACCGTTGCACTTTTTATTTGAAATTTATCTTATAAATAGATGTTTTTTACCACTGTTCTCTCATTCGAAAGTTCATCTTCTAAATAGACGAATAAGCCTAGTACCTCTTCATAAGATCGTACCTCTGTAGGTACCACATCGGGTACCACCACTATCTAGACCGTAGTCAGCGCCATCTCAGGTCGTACCGTTATGGATGTTCCCGGACAAGAACGAGAGCAACAGTCAAGTTGATCGTGTTACGAAGGTGGTACTTTTATGAGGATACCATCTTGGGTAATATGTACATTGGGTAACAGCACTGTCCTCTTAATCAAACATCGTCTTATAACTAAACGAATAGGAGTAATAGTTATTGTTTTTGCGATGAAGAAGACAGTACCATTACGGGTACTGTTTTGGGTACCACCCTAAGTACCACTGTCCTTTTTCGGTATAGACGAATACGTGTAGTACTGATTTTTTGAATCAAAGAGATGGTACCTCTTGTGCCACATCTGGAACCGCCACTGTTGTCGCATCCTTTCCCAGGCCGTAGACAGCGCCACCGCAAGTCGTACCGCCTGCGCCAATTATGGATGTCCCAGGGCAAGGACGAGACCGCCAGCCATTTTCAGCGATGTTCGTTCGGGTTCTCTTCTTGTATCCATCCTTTATTACCACACTATAACCAGTGTGTGAGATGATTTTTTGCCTTGCAAACAGAATACGATTGTTCTCCTTTAGGGAACAGACATGTGGTGTGGGCTGGTTCATTCACTGTTCGGCGTCCATTCACAATATCCGGTAGCAAGGAGTCCGCCGTAGTTCTTCTAAAGTCTTATTTAGAACCGAAGGCAACAGATCGTCGAATACCATGGTTGTATATCAACAGTCAGCACAGTTTTGCTTGGCGTGCCACAAGGATCTATCCTTGGCCCTTTGCTGTTTTAGCTCTATATAAACGACATACTCTCTTATAAACAACAGAATCTGATGACACCACTCTAGTCTCAACCCACGATTCATTTATAAATATATATCGAGTATTGACACCAAGACAACTTGCACCCAAAGCAACATAGACTTGATAAAACGAGAAAACCTGTTTTTAAAAAGTTTTTCCTAAGGAACTAAGATTCAAGAAAGTTGCTGTTGTCGATCGACAGCTTCTTTTACCACTGACGAGTTCCTCCTACATGAGAAATCTTTTCCCAGATATACTAACCTTGGGCTGTTCAAGACAGTTTCTTTAACCTCCTCATAGCAGCCTCGATGCCATGGTATTTAGGCTTCAGCCTGTACTTTGATATGACTCTAGTAGAATAAATATATAGCTTCGAAAATACACGCACCGCGTGGTCTGCCGACAATAACATTTCTCAGCATTTTTTTTTATTATCAAATAAGTAAAATCTCCATTTTTTATTAAAAAGCAGTAAAATTCATAAGGTATTTAAAGCCATCGATTATAAGTTTACGCTAATTACTTCTTCAACATCAAACAACAACTACAACTAATTACTATTTCTAATTGCAATTCCTAATTACCATGCAGCTCTAAGCCTCATGTATTGCAGCGTTTGGATTAGTCACGTTAACAGAAAGAGAATATCGCTTAAACAATCTCAGGAGGGATATGTACCTCTCTTAATTGTTCTATCGCTTACGTACTGTTCGTAAAATGGCAAATGCTACTGAACGATATGGTTAATATTACTCCTCAATCTGTTCTCCAATTGAAGAAGACATTAGATTCATGGTAATAATAAGGTGTATCGTATGATGGCCAAATGAACGAGAAAGAAACTATACATAGAACGTGGTTTCCTAAAAGGCTACAATACGACAGGTGCATTGTTGGAGCTGACAGATAATATTGTTAGAACGCGGGATCAGCACATGATAACAACATCCTTTGATTTTACGAAGGCATTTTATACCCTAAAGTATCGAGTACTACTTGCTGAAGGTAAATTTTGATTTTGAAATTGATATGGATATGTCGCCTAAGTATGCCGTTCCATCTTGAGTACCCCAAGGTTCTGTACTCGGACCATTATTCTTCAATTTATACATTTCTTGCAAACATTCGTTAATAGTACTAATTTTTTTGCTGCAACACTCAAATCGCTGAATATGAAACCAACGAATATGTAAAATCAATTGATGAATATGCAAAAAATCATAACCTCCAACTGAATCACTCAAAACCAAGAGACTGTTTTTTCGCCTAAACCTTTTAGAAATCATGTTGAAAAAAACTTTAAATGATGTCTCAAGTTCATACCTCATAGTTACTAAAAACCGCTTTTCATTCTTACGAAATTTATATCAATATACAGGGTGACTTCGAAGTTGAGTCATTTATTTTAACAGTGAGTAGATCTGATCAAAAGAAATGTTTTTTTCCTTTAACATTTTTCTGGTAAAATTAAAGTGACAAAGTTATAGCCCTTTAGAAGTTTGAGTACCGCCCTGTCTCAATAATAATATTATGTGCTCGTCTTTCTCAACAACGGATATAATCCGCCTTATCCGTTCATCGCATCGGAAACAAAAAAGCGAAAGAATTTGGAACGATGTTTTTACAATTATTTTATTCAGTTGTATACAGTCAGTGTCAGTCGGTAACGCGTGAGTGAATAGTGGTGTCTGTTGCGTGGCTCAAACGAAATAAAAAATGGCACATGTTTATGCGGATCGGTTTCCCAATCGAGTGCAACCAACCCCTCGTGCCTTTGTTAATGTAGTACAACGGGCTCGTGAATCAGGTGACTTAAGACCTCACAGGTGAGAGCATGCCGGTGCTCCAAGACCGCACGATCAAATACAGGTCCGCACTGAAATACTTGTCGGGAGGATACTTTATTAAACAAGGTAACATTTTTTTTTATTTTTACACACATATTTTGGTTTATCTTCCTTCACAAACATTATCTGAAAATTAATGACTCAACTTCAAAGTATAATAATCAAACGATTATCAAACTAACAGGGTCAGTTTGCAAAATAGCTTCAAGATAAACCTCACGTGTCTCTCGCTTTTCTCTCGTACTCATGCAAGTCTATAAGGGAAGGCCACTTTGGCCAGCACTGTGTAATTTTGCCTTGTGTTACAAAAAACAACTGAATACGTACCCGGTAACGATGAATTGTTGTGGTCCACCGCCTGTAGAATCAGCGTGAATGACCTCTGAAACAAACATGACAAAAATAAGAAAAAATCGCAATAGTTTAAACGGACAACTACTATAAATTATCAACACATTGTTTTCTAGATCAGTTCGTCGATGTTTTTGTATTGGTAGCGAATATTCATATTCATTTGTTATTTATTTGTGTTTAATACATTTAAAACTACATATAGGATGTAAAATAATTGTTGGAAAGATCAATATTAACAGAGGAACTGTAAGTTAAATATAAAGGTATAGAACAAACGCAATATTGCTTGTGGTTTTCTAGTAAAACGTTTTTCATCGATTTTCAAAAAAGATCCTCATGAATGCAGTTTCTGATCATCTTACCATCTGTTCTTGTGCAAATTTAATAAAATCAAATTTTAGTACCAACCACTCCTGATGATGACAGCATAGTGTGTCGAAAGCTTGGGTTGTACGTTGAAAGAGTACACTTTGCATAATTTGTCGTATTCCCCAAAGCCGAGCTTCCTCTAGCAACAACAGTATACGTGGCGCCTCGAACAGCAATTTACGCGCAACTGATCCCTCCATTACTGTAATTACAACACAGCGAAGAATCCACACTATAACTAATTACAAGTCGAGGAAGCAGCACAGCCATAGCATATTCAATATCCATAAATTACCATATTTCACCTCAACTCGGTGACACATATTTCCTGCCGGTTGTAAATTCGAGATTGCGACGTATTCCTTGCCGTCCGTGGGAGATAAATATGACCGCCTGCTTAATATTGATGCGACGTACCGATATATTTGCAATTAAACGCGATTTTTGTGGCACAGGTACGTATTAGATGTCTTGGTAACTGATGAGACTGATTTCTTAGTTTTTTTATACAAATATAATTACAATTTTAAATTGTCATCCTCAAAATAACTTCATTCGGAGCCACACAGCGCTGGAAACGGTTCTTCCACTCCTCATAGCAGTTCTGGAAGCCCAATACGCAATTGCCTTCAGCTGGTCGCTTTCAAAAAAAAAATCGTTACTCGAGCGAGTCCCAACTTATACTGAAGGCGGATCGCGTATTCTTCCCCAAGCTCGGCGCCTCCAGTGTTGCCACATCGAACGCTACGTTGCCAGTCTCGGACCTCGTATACTGCATCGGTTGTCATTTGGCACCCCGTCTCTGTCCTATTGTGTGGAGTATATAAGGGGGAAATAGGATGCTGATCAAATTTTTTTGTACATTTGACAATATATAGGTGAACTATTCCCTTTTCGAGACCACGGACGTAGCTATAGCTATAGGGGGCGGATATATGGTAAAACAGTATGATGGTTTATCAATTCGAAAAATTGCAAACCAGGAGCTAATTCGCGCGTTCCAAAATTCGCGTGTTTCAGAATCGAGGCGTACCGACGGTCGTCTTTAGTATTTTAGTGATGAAAAAGGATTTGCTAGAGCTGGAATGGGATGCTGAGTCTAAAAAAATCGTATATACGTGCCCAAAAGCGCTGTGTAGTTTTCATCGTTATTCTAGCTTACATATGGAAATGAACCTGAATTTTATCATGTGTGGAACTTTATGTATATCAGTTTTTTTTTCGTAGGTGCTGCCTCAAACATTTTTACATTTGCTTTTAAAGTTTTAAGAGCAATTCAGCAACGTATCGAGATATATACATAAATGTTTTACAATGACATTAATAATCGACAAATTATGCAAAGTGTACTCTTTTAACTTACAACTCAAGCTTTCGACATTATATGGTGTCATCATCAGGAGTTAGTAAGCGAGATTGGTGCTAAAATTTGATTTTATAAAGTGTGGATGAGAACACATGGTAGGGTGATCAAATACTGGATTCATGAGAATCTTTTTGGAAAACCGATGAAAAACATGACTATGTTTCATTAAAAAAGCTGGATTCATGAGGATCTTTTTGCGGAATCAATGAAAACATGGGCTGTTGAAAGCTTGAGTTGTAAGTTAAAAGAGTACACTTTGCATAGTTTTTAATTTCCCCCAAAAACGAGTCTTCCACTTAACTGGATATTTTTCGACCATAACTATGAATCGTATATATATATACTTTGAGGCGTGGTCATTGTCGTTTCGAACAGTTAGGTGAAAAATAAAGCTTCCGCCTTTTGTTGGGTACTTCGAGCAAAGAGGACTCTTTATACTTTATTAATCTCTAGCTTTTAATGGACTTTGCCATCTTCATCAGGAGCTGCAATAACATTGAGAAGAAATAGCAACTATTGTTTAAAATGATTATAAATTAACTTACAGTCGTATGTGAGATTTTATATATGTATATATAAATCACTTTACACAATAGTTGCTATTTCTTCTTAATGTTAATGCAGCTCCTGAGGATGACGGCAAAGTCCATTGAAAGCTAGAGACTAATAAAGTACAGAGTCCTCATTGCTTGAATTTTGTCGAAGTACCCAACTAAAGGCGGTAGCTTTATTTTTCACCTAACTGGTCTAGACGACAATGACCACGTCTCAAGTTATATATATATATATATATATATATATATATCATTGTACTGAAAATGATCACCTTTGAGATTGAAACGTTTACTCCGGTAAATCCCCCAATACCTGTGATTTTATTGGGGGATTATCGGCATGTAAACCACAAGATAAGTTTTAGATTTAGATTACAATTCTTGTTATTTTGTTGTGATACGCCGTCACTGTGCGCTGAAACATGCAAAGATGCATCAAGTCGAACGCCTACTGCAGCTCAGTAGGACAAACTGTTACGAAATACGAGCCATTGTTACATAGAAATTGTCTCTATTTTGAATATCTGAAAAGGTAAAGGTTGACGAACAATACGCGAAATTATTTCGTCGTTTGTCACTGTCATCTTCTTTATGCAGTTCGTTCATAAATGGTTATGTTATCGGTTAGTTATGATCAACCAACCAACATAGCAGTGTGATCATCAAGAACCTCAATTCGTTGGGAATCAGTTGGTACCGTATGGAGATACCAATAAGGAAACGCTGCAATAACAATTCCAATGCACACGTGGCATGAAATTCGACGTATTTTTTGCAGCTTTTGCGACAAAGCTTCCGGCCCGGACTTGATTCCTGCGGGGGTGCAGCGGAGTTTGCTCCAGTTCTTTCGCGTCTCTTCCAGATACCTTACGAATCTGGTCCTTTCCCAGAAAGCCGGAAATTTGCTCATGACCAACACGTCCAAAGAACAGGGTCTGTTATAAGTAAGGTGATGGGGAGGTGCATGAATCGGAAGCTTCTGCAGACATCCATCCACGGAGAATTTTGAAACTTTCAGTATTCCTTTTCCGATGAAGCTCATTGCCAGCACCAGCAGTGAAAGAACCGCCTTCGGCGCTATGTGACTTCAGAAGGAATTTGTGAAATTTACAGATCTCGTATCTGCGCTAGTATCAAAGCCGGGTATGTGTTTCCAACACCATCTAGTCAACTAGCATCAATTTTTATGAAGAGTTATAGCATTACCGGCGATTCATTTGACTTTATAGCCAAATGTAAATCATGTTTCGTTCCAGAGTAAGCTGTGCGATTATGCTGACCCAGCAAAAAGCGCTAATGACATCCTAACTTGTCGTAAAAGCGATTGCATTCCATTCACACACTGACGCGAAAGGCTATGGATGAGTTTGTGAGGAATTAGATATGACCGTAATTAGATATCGCACATCGCATGTCCATTGTACATCTTGAAAGCGTAAAAAAGATATCGCTGTTATCATGTACAGCAGAAGATCCTCTGGGATAAAAGTTAGTTACGAACATGTATAACAGAGAAAGCCGCCACTCAGTGTCATTTTTTCAATCGTGTAGTAAAACTGTTTCTATAATTTTCTCTGTTAGCTGACCCTACTCAAGTTTACCTGAGTGTATTAACATGATAGTAACAAATATGGCATATTGTTAACCTACCACTTACCGCCGATGTTCGTCAGTTATCCTCCCGTCGAACGATTTCAGATAAGATCGGTACACTTTTAATCGATTAAATGCACCTTGTAAGTCGTTCGGTTCGCATTCGAACATAATAATTACATATTACGACTATTACGAGCAACTCCTGTAGACGTCTGCGTCTGTGTCGGTTTTTTCCCAGCATTAACATGCAAAAACTCGGTGTCTAATAGTTTCTAATTGGGTGTTAAACGTCGGCCGTAATTGATGTAACGGCCTCGATGAGAGAAGGAAAGTCGTCGAAAGAAACGAAAAGCTCTAATCGAGATGCGCTTTTTTGGTCTTTGAGCAGACGGAGTTATCATCTCAGTGTCCGATCTCGTGGTGAGGCCATGTCGTTGCTCTTCACATCACGAAAGCTTTCGATCAGCACGCTTCCGTCCTGTTTCCTCCCAAAGAAGCTTTGCTTTCTCTCTGGCCGCAAAATATCCGTTGTATTTATCATCCCACAACGTAAACGCCGGTGTTCCCCAGGGATCGGTTTTGGGTCCGATTTTGTGACCTTCCGACAGTGCCCGTACTCAGTACTGTTTAGAGTAGAACTGTTCAACTTACCAAAAATATGAATAGTATTCGTTGATGCTATACTATTCAATTGACTACTGGTGGTGTCCAAATTGAAACCACTGAAAATATTTGCTTCCTTAACGAATTAGTAACGGAAATCCGATAAGCGCTGAAGATCGGTGAAGAATAATGAAGAGTGACGGTCTCGCAGGTCAATACATCACAGTACGCCGTACCAAATATCTTCGGATCGTATTTCAAGTGTTTTTACGCGTATCGATCTCGGGAGGCATCGCGCTATACAAATTCATCGGCTTCGAGGAAACGAAATGTAACAGAAGAACGTCGTTAAACAAAAGAAGACTACTTTTTGCGCCTCGGCAAAAAATGAAATGGTTAACAAAAGCCACTCCAATTTATATCGATGTTAACCGGCAGTGAGGCTAAATGTAGAAAGGCACGACAATTTATGGGGTGACAAAGTTGAAAAAGATGCCGAGTCTCGCCGATCGCCATTGTCACTGTTTTTGCTGAAGGAACGTACCTTACTGACAGTTGAGCGTTGCTTTTTTTTAGTTCTGAAAGTGCGAATACTCGCACGAAACAATGTTGGCGTCTTCGGTATTACGCACAACGATGTGGATCAATAGATTCTAGGAAGAGTGTGTAATGTTCTACTGATGTGTCAAAACTTTTAGGACATGACACCGTCGTGTCTCTCACACCAACCAGGCCAAACAAAATTACAATAAAAAGTTTATGCATTTGGAAAAAAAATATGAACATCGTGAAATTGAACCTCTTAAGAATGCATTCGCAACTAACAAAAATATGCTAAAATTAAAAAAGAAGTACGTTTGCAGTTTTGGCAGTTCAACAAAGTATTGATGAGCTGTGGAAATTGGAAACATTTAAACAGTCGTGTTAAAAAAAAGGTAGCGGAATGAAAATACGTAAAATTTTCGACCTAAAAGAAAGATACGATAACAGTTAACACATATACCATTAAAACTAGATAATATAAAGAACAATAACATATTCTCAAATACGAAGTTTTTTACTTTTGACTTAAAATGTGGCACTGATATTACTTTGAGGCTAGCAGGAATCTTATTTCACAAATATGAATTATCAAAAGCGAAACTCTTAGGAAATATGTTCTACTAGACGAATTGGCGGTATTCCTTATCTCAGTAACGCCGCGATATATCAGAAGCTTCATCAGCGCTGGCAATCAACACCATCGATTAAGCGGAGGAATGTCTCTGCAAACACAATTATCCGCGGGCAGACCCATTAAACTTGATATACGCGGTTAGGTAAAGTAGAAAAAATCTCGAATACAGCATCCACGCCGTAAATTCTCATGGTAAAGGTTGAGAGAAGGACGCAAGTAGTGTTTACCTTCGGTGCACCTGTGTATACATCACTGTCGAGTGGGTACGAGTGTGACCAGCAGATGCGGGGCGAGAATCCGGCTTCATGGGGTTGAAAAGAGAAAAGTTATTCGATGGCCTTTGGACCCTGGAACGATCTATCCTTGTAAAAAAGCTTAAATGCTTTCGTTTTTCGGAATCTGCAGGAGTCAGAGGGTTGTGATTGGGTCAACGATCTCTGAGGATGTACCAGTAAGACTAGGGGTGCCACAGGGCTCCATTCTGGGTCCATTATTGTTCTCTATTTACATTTATGACTTTCACGAGTACGTCGAACGCTGCACTATTCATCATGATGCCGACGACGTTCAACTGTACTTTGGCACTGATATAAAAGATTTAAGAAGTGAGGAACATTTGATTAATAGTGACTTAATGAATTTATCTAACGCATCGAGTGTCCATAGTCTCAAAATTGATCCCTCAAAATCACCCGCAGTTATACTCGCATTTCCTATGTCTGAGAATCTCTACTACGCTCTGATCAGGAAATTAAGAAACAAGTGGACATTTTTCAATACCTGGAACGCTTCAGAAAAATATTTTTTATTACTGTCTAAAATCGTTAGAACCTAGGAAAGGTAAGGCCGCCCACAGGACCGGTTCAAAGTAGCTTCGAGTTGTCGGTCAACATTGACGGACACTTGAAACGGCTTCTCAAATATTATTTTATCGATCCAGAATATTCGTAATAAAAACATATCAGAACTAGTAAATGTTCCTTTGATGAGTTTGCACACATTCAATTACCGTACACGGATTCCTGTGTAGTGTTTATTTCTAGCTGCCAAAGAAAACAATACTCGACTGATGTTTATTTTTTTAAGCAACGCGCCAGGAGCAACGATCGTAATACCCGAATTTATTACATTGAATCACGGTTTTGGATTGACGATAACACTGTCTTGAATTATCGTATTTTCAATGAAACGATAAGGAATATTGGTAAAGTTGGGGTTTTTATTGAAGTATCCTCAGTGACATACAAAAAAAATATTAATCCTACAATCCTGTGTACATGCTTCTCAACAGCAAATCCATTGTGCGTACCTAGACAGAATCGAGATTCGTCGCTGAAGATATAACAGCGGTGGGTTGGTTTGTTTTTGTTCGCGTACGTCGTCGTGTTTATTTACAATGTTCTCGAAAATCCTCATACCATTCGTGAAGGTCATTTCCAACAACGTTATAAAATAAATATTTGGGCGGGTATTCTTGACGATCAGGTAATTGGCCCTTTCGAGTTACCCCCAAAGTTGTCTGGAGAAGGATACCTTAGCTTTCTAGCCAATAACCTGCCAGAAATTATGGAACATGCCTTAGACAACATGCCATTACAACGGAGACAGATTTTGGGGTTTCTTCATGACGGGGCACCACCACACATTCTTAGAGGCGTCATTCAGTATTTGAATGAACATTATCCAAATCGCTGGATCGGTCGAAATGCTCCTGATCCTCGAAAATGGCCAGCAAGATCTCCTGACCTCAATCCCATGGATTTCTGGTATTGGGGAGAACTTAAAGGGATGGTTTATGGGGCTGGTCCAATAACAACTGAAGCACACAAACTCCATCTTTATTTACACTGCGTTCCGTCGTAATTTGCGACTGGCATTGCGTCGTTGTCAGATTTTATTTTACTCTAACGTCGCTTTTCTGTAAAAAATGCCGTTTTGACCCCCATGATATATGAAACTTTTTGCTTCTTTCAACCCCCTCTATCACCCATTTAAATAATGACTATCATAACGTTTACACCCTGTATGTATATCAAAATTGACGTGTCTAGCTACAAACGATAACGATAACGATGACGATGACGATGACGCTGACGAAGACGATGACGATGACGATGACGATGACGATGACGATGACGGTGACGGTGACGATGACGATAACGATAACGATAACGATAATGATAACAACGTTGTTACTTCTAAGAAAGACGATATTTACGAAAGCACCACTTTTAGCAAGATTTTTCGCTTGAGAGCAGTTACCTTTCTAGCTACAAATTCTTTATCGCGTGTACGGATTTCGATGAAACCCTACTCTTGACAAACATTGCCGAGCTTTATTGCTCCGAAAATAGTACGTGGACGTGACGTTCTCAAATATAGAGCTTGTTTTCCTAAAGGCTGTTTGACATTCATGCGTGTGAGTTTAACCGGAGGGTCGTGATTTGCCGAGTTTTAGGAGCGTGAAAAACTTGTCTAAAGTTAAAGGATGAAAGGTGGTATCCATGTGGCTTCAGAGACGAATGAGCGGTCGTATCGGCCAGTTCTGGATGTACGAAGTTCGACACGATTAGGTTGGGAGGCTGAAGCTCTTAAGAGGAAAGTACGTTGGCTTAGCACACACACAAACATACATCTGTTCAACAGAATGTATAGTTTAAAATATTCTGAAGCGCCTTGTCAAAATAATTTTTTGATATATGGAGCTTGGGTCGTTACTTCTGGAGCTACCGGATATTTTGATAAGTTTCATTTTGGCATTTGGAGGTAGAGGGGTTGGTCGAATTACTGAACTTTTAGTTGTCTATCTAATCGCAGAGTGAAAAAGACAGATAAAAATGATACATTGTTTCTGGGTGTTCTGGATATACAACACTGTGTTCGAAGAACTAAAAAAAAAAACACATGGATCGTTACTCTTCGGCTCCAAAACATAAAAATCCCCATACAAATAACTCGGAGATGAAGACTTTCACAAAAAGTTTGGACTCGTTCCGAAATAATAATTGGCGAATCCGCTCAGAAGCTAATCTATTCTTTGTAACTTTTCTAAGTGGCTCATTCCTCGTTAAACGTGCGTTACCGTCTTTCGATCGAAGATTCCGCGAGTCGTACCGCTTCTTCCTGCCAGGCAGTACTGGCGATAAAAGAGCAATCAGCATGAAAGTCGTCGAATCCAGCACTTTTGCTACCGATAACGACTGACCACCAACCACCGTATGACGGTCGGACTCAGCAGTGGTACTGCTGCGCCGCGTTACGTGCAGAAATCACAAAAGAATCGTACAGATGGTAGTACTGACGGTGTGGCAGCCGGTACTACCATGCCGTTTCTCAGACAAGGATATTATCCGTTAAATTGAATGCATTCCTTCACGATGCACCACTTGGTGCCTAGCTGAACATAGGTGGTGCTGGTGGTACCCGACAGAGTCGTACTTTCAGGGATGTAATTTCTCTCTCATTGACACTTAATGTCACTTCCCGGATATTATAGAACAAAACTGCTAATACTTGTGTTGACTGAACGAAAGCAGTGCGTTTGCTAATAGAACAAACGGCCGCTGCAATTCGTTAACTAGCGCGCGCCGAATATGCAAGTTTTGACATGTTCCAACGCAACGGCACGGATTGTCCTGGTTTTGGGTGCATAAAACTTTATTTACAGTTGTTTTGACACTGTTGCGTTTGAAAACAAGGGGGACACCCTAACCTGTCACCCGTTACCTGGTATGTAAAGGTTCGATAAAACTTTTGCTCGACGTGAATCCACTGCACAGTAACAATAATAGGGTATTGTTAGGGGAACAAGTGTACGATGATATGGTCGGAAGCATGAATAGGAATTGCTTCTTCCGAGGCGTTTATTCAATTTAAGGCTGTCTTTTGTTGGAATCGGATGACACCGGCAATTACCATTCGTCGGTTTTTTATGTGTCACTGTTCGTTTCTGTTTCTGTCTGCGCATTACTACCTTTTGTGTGTGGTCTCAGTACTTGGAAACGTTTAGATTGGAAAATTCTAAGCGTGTCGCCGACTGTCTCGTATCATGGTTGAGATTGAGCTGTTTTGCTAAGGTAGTATCGAAAGTTGCAGTAACAATATCAGAATAACCACTGACATGTCTGAGGCTGGTTCTGTTTTCAACAAAGTTTTTGAAGCAAAACCAATGAAAAAGATAGTGGATTCAGGTCCAGCGATCTTGCTGGCGATGTCGCAGAATAATATCGTGTTCCGCATTTGACAGGTGTTATGCCAAGTCCAGGAAATAACTTTGTTGTTATCTCTAAAAGTTAGAACTACTGATTCTCAACAGGCACTTGTCGCGACTCTTGGATGTTGCTAGCATATCCGTTGTACGTATACGAGTATACCTCGGCTGTGCTTCTACTGTGAATATGATCAATTTATTTATTTTACGCGTGTTTACTTTATTCGTGATATTATGCAGTAGTACCTAGTACTAGTATAGTTTTTTCAAGCGTGGCATAACTCGAGACCGAAATACAATATGCGTATCTGTATACAATATAACGTATAATATTATTAAATATGGCTTCCTTCCTGTAATCTGCTCAGTTTAATACCAGTTGTTTCCTTAATAGCGTTGTTGACTTTATATAGTTATTTATTTTCATATCGAGAAAACTACATGAATTTCAGATACTTCGTAAATTACTACATCTGTAGCTTCAGTTTCATCATTTTTAACGTTTTTAGTTTTGTCTGCATACTTGTAATTGTCATGTTACTCTAGAAATATATTGATACATTAACCAATCTATATGTATATCTATTATACGACGCTCATGCTACAGATTTTTACTTGTACAGACTTGAACAGTCATAGAAGTTTTAGTGTGTGTGATATCAAATCGCCCATTTATGTTGTCGTGTTCGACGACGTGTTTGATTTGAGTTGCGATTTTTGCGCTTGGACCATCTTCCTTGAGGAAAAGTCTCTATATTTTATGTATAATATTTGACTACTATATGACGTCGGATACAAAGTTGATTGCAAGTAATACGTACTAGCAGTACGAATGTTTATTCCAGCCTTAAGGCGGCTCCGACGCAGTGAGTCTCAAGCCATTTACAGAGGTTCAGCTGCTTCAAAACTGACACTCCATTTTTCAATATTTTTGAATGAAATTCACACAGTATGTTGAGAAGATAATTGCCCAGGGTGCTATAGGAACACTTTTTGAAATTTTGTTATTATAAAAATTTACCGTGGTATGCACCCGCAGTCATCGTTTCCTCTTTTGAAGTATCGCCGACACGACCGTCTACGCCCAGCCCAACCTCGTTTCCTTTTCACCCTCCCGTTACCTCAGCAGATGGTGCTCGTGATTGTAGGAGCCCCGTCAAGATAATCTGATGACCGAATTAATAAATACTGAATATTAGGTTAGCAGTGCTTATGCTCCCGTTTGTAGCACAATCAAACTTAATTTGCAGCAGATCTTTTCATACGTTCGCCTACGAGTAAAGATACGACAATCTCGCTTGTTTCCTGTATAATTTATTGCGGAAGTATTTATATATGTTAAATGCTAACAGTTGTACACTTTATTTCATCGACTGTGTTTGGTTAGATTTGATGCAAAGAAACTTTTTATCATATAATGTGAAAGTCATGCTTATATTGTTATACTGTCTTCAGGAAAACACGTATTGATTTTAGTACGAATCATTCTTGCAGACGTCCACGCAGTTTTGGAAATTTTGTTGTGTATCCGAAATAAGAAAAGAAACATTTATTTTTTTATTTTATCAGAGACATGGGATGACGTATATAACAGCAGCAGTTGGCACTTGTTCGCCATCTACTTCTAACAGTGTTTCAACTTCGTGTTTATTTCGAATGTATTTTGCTTGCTTTTCGCGGTTTTTTGGAAACGCAATTTCTCGGAAACGAAACAATCGCAGCGAGACGTCCCAACAATCGCGTTGCGGTGATATCGGAAGGCGGATCTTGTGTGAAAGAAACGACGACTCGCGAAGACGCTGGATGAGATTCGATCTCTGCAAGATCGCTGCTCGATCTGAACACACACACTCCTCTTAACATATAATTAAATTGGTATTGTCTCGTGTCTCTGGCGTGCCCGCAAAGCTCCTGGTCGTTGCTAGTTTGGTTCTAGACCTTCATGCAAGCAAACATAGAAGGTAGATTCAGATATATGAAATATTATGGCATAGATACAATTGCATTGAACTTTTTCGGAATTATACAGGGTGACGTCAAAATAGATGATTTGTTGCGTTCGGATGTGTTTGTTTGCTCGCTGTTTGGTATTTCTAACGACTTGGCTCTTTTTGTACTTCCGTGTGTGACGACCTAAACTCTGGGCGCTGAAGAAAGACATTAAACGTAAACAGTGATCAGCACGTGAACAGATCCCTCGAAAGCATACACGGATATACTCCAGTCACTTTAGGTCTAAACATCCTCGGCAGTGTATTTCTAGTGAATCCACAGACCCTTTTTCGTGTCATCTTGAGACTAGAAAAAGGATGACTGTTAAAATAAGTTACCTTGATCTTTCATGAGCTCCCAGTACAAAACATCATCGATATATTTTTGATGTAGGAACAACAAATTGGTTTAGAAAACATCCACTTTGAACCTAAATTGACTGGAGTAATATCGATCTACAGACAAATTCAAGGTCACTAGCAGTCGTCGGCGCTCTACGAATCTGCACAGGTTTGGACTTGTAAACGTGATTGTAGATGACACGACAGGCATCTAACAGTTAATTCACGCACAGGATTGCATTGCATACGCATTACGCATTCAGTAGCGTATACTCGTTTTTCGCGAGTGGAACGTTTTGTTTATATATTGCCTAAGATACGATGTCTGACACAGATACAGCCGACGAAGTGGTTGACATCAGCGCAACCCCACCCAAAAAAAGGGCTAAGAAGCTACATTTAAGTGCAAATGAAAAACAAATAATATTACATATATACAAAAACCAAATTCAAGAAAAACCCGATTTGGTCGTGGACGAAGTTATATGTAAGGTAGCACATATTTCTGGAGTATGTCGGTCCAGTGTTTATAGGATAATTAAGGAATATAGGAGCACTCACTCACTTTCTGAGCCAAAACCGTATCCTGCAAGAAAAAGGATAACGGACGGAGTAGATGACTTTGACAGAACTGCCATCAGGAGGAAAGTGCATAATTTTTTCTTCCGAAATGAGATACCTACAGTAGATAAGATATTAAGATTAGTTAATGCTGATGAGGATCTTCCATCATTTAAAAGAACCACATTCCGAAAACTTTTGAAGGAACTTAATTTTCGATTCTTGAAAGGGGGAAGAAACAGTATGTTAATAGAGAAGGAAGAAATTGTTGTGTGGAGAAGGGAATACCTTAGGAAGATTCGGAAGTTTCGCGATGAAAAAAGAAAAATTTACTATTTGGACGAAACGTGGGTGAATGCTGGACATACTCAAGCGAAAGTTTGGGTCGACAAATCAGTAACATCATCAAGGCAGGCTTTTCTAGACGGTCTTTCGGCTGGATTGAAAAATCCTGCAGGTAAGCTCCTTCATCTATCCGGCAATTTAATTTTGATAAATTCGGGCAAATAATATGCTGTGATAGCAGATAATGTGTGATATTCTCCAAAAATGGTGCATTCGCAGTGTAGTCATTAGGAAAAAAGCTTCGACCCTCTTTTAAGCGTTATTTTGAAATTTATTATCATTTTTGGGTGCAGTCAATTTGCTTTGAATGGGTTTTGAGAAGTTGCAAACTTCAATTTTCTACGTTTTTCAGTTTTTGATCAGCATTCCGTGACTAAATGAACTCAATTGCCTCATTCCTTCAAATTTAATCAATCCATAGTGTAAGGAATAATTTATTTCCAGGAAAAGGCAAACGGCTGATCATTTGTCACGTAGGTAGTGAAGACGGCTTTGTTCCCGAAGCACTGTGGGCCTTTGAATCAAAAAAGACAGGGGACTATCATGAGGAGATGGACGGCAATTCCTTTGAAAATTGGTTCTCCAAAATGTTACTAAAGCTGGAGAATAACGCTTTTATTGTACTGGATAATGCCCCGTACCATTCTAGAAAAATAGAAAAAATTCCCACAATGGCAACTAAAAAAGCAAACATACAACAATGGCTGGCCTCAAAACAGATCGATTTTGATGAAACAATGGTCAAGGGTGAATTGATAAGTATAGCCAATAGACATAAATACAAATACGATTTTAAAATGATCGACGAAATGGCCAAAAAACAAAATTAAACTGTCTTGAGACTGCCACCCTACCATTGTGAGCTGAACCCTATTGAGCTGATTTGGGCCAACATAAAGCAATACGTGGCGTCGAATAATAATACTTATAAATTTTCTGATGTTAAAAATCTCTTTCACATCGCAGTCAATAGAGTTACGGCAGAGGAATGGAAAAACTGTATCCGCCACGTTCGGGAGAAGGTTGAGGTCAAAATGTTGGATTTGGACAATGTCATCGATACCCAAATTGAACCTCTAATAACTCATTTAAACGATTCAGAAGATTCAAGTTCCTCTTCTGAATGAGTGCGCGCAGCTTACTTACTAATAACTAAAAAGTGTAGTTAACTCATTTGTGAATCTCTAACTGAAATTTGCTGTAAAAGATAATAATTATCTTGTATGAAATTTTTGATGACTACCCATAATATCTTGATGCGGTCCTGTAATGTCTCCTGTGCCTAAACACTCACTCACGAGCAATATGCGTGTATTTGTTTGGGTTTAGTTTCTTTCTTCAGCGCCTAGAGTATAGACTGTACCCTGTTTTTTGTGATTCCTTGCGATTGCTGTGTGACTTGATTGTTCGTTGTTCTACCTATCGATGAACAACGGCTGATGAACAAAGGAGGCGGCCGTTCAGTTTCTAAAAATATGCCGATATCCTTTTCTACTATGGAGATGCCAGAGGTAACACTGAAGAAGCTCGTCGTGAGTATGGGGAAATGTTTCCTAATCGTCGCCTACCTGACGCCCGCGTATTTGGGCAAACGTTCCGCCGGGTTCGAGAGCGCGGTACCGCCGTGGGATATCAAGGTAAGTTTGCATCATTGGTAATTATTATCTTATCATAATCAGTCGTTCAGTAAGGCCTATGTAGAGCCTTGGAGGTATGTGGGCTGAACTGATGATACTGAACATAGTTGTTTTGTTTCAAATGATTGAACTTCTTAATTAAGAGTTTATTCATTTAATTTTAACACGAGCATCTACACCGCTCTGAAGATGTTGTGTATCGTTTTTTCCAAATAATATTTCGCCAACTCTAGCTCATAGTCTTACCGCTATGTTTATTAGGTAACAATTTCCTCCAAAGAAACTGTTGTTATTTGTTTTTTCATTTTATTTCAAGTGATGCAGGTAGACCACGCATGATGTGGAAGAAGAAGAAGAAATATTAAATATTTTCTAAAGAGACACCACTCTCTCTACTCGCGCTGTTTATAGAAATCTCATCAGGAGTACCTCGGGGGTCTGTTTTGGGTCCCTTATTTTTGGTATACAAGTTTTTATATCTCAACAAATGGACGCAGGAGGCTGCATGTTGGACATGTCCGTTGATTTAGCTGTTCATGCGTATTGACAGTGAAAAGTGCGGCACGTAGGTTGTGGTTTCATCGTACAGATAAACGTGGGGGATGATCGACACGAGAACCACAGGGTAAGTTTCAGACGATACGGGTCTGTTATTCGATGTGTACGTCGAATTTAAGTGATCGCACCCTCGTCGCGATCCCGGTTTCGCGTGCAAATTTACAAAGCGTTACACGGCCGGCGAATTGAAACTGGAAAGACGAGTTCCAGATGATAAGCCCATCGTACCGCATCGAGGCGCATCGGCGGTGCCGTCGGGTCGGGGACCTTTGCGGAGAGCACAGGTGCTTCAATTCTATGCACCGCTGCGATGCGAAATATAAAGAGCGCCTACGTACTTACTGTACGGAATCAGGGATTTAATATGCTGTAATGATAGTGAATAAATCAATAAATATACTAAGTGACAAGAAAGGTAAACACTCGGTATTGTTATTAAGAAAGAAAATTGGGAAGTTTTTGCGGGTGTATTCAAAGTTGAGTCAAAAGGTTTTAATATATCAAAATTACTCTCATCCCTTGGATAGATGATAGTTGCTATGCTTTCTTTGTTGCTTAGACCATAGTGATAAGTTGCCAAAAGCACAAGACAGCTGTCGTTGGTTAGCAGCCCATAGCATGTTCAATCATCATCATATCTTTCCGCCCAATACTATTTTTCTCGATGTCCGAAGCATAATACCAGTTGATGGCCTTATCCTGTACCCGGTCGATATCTCAGTCGATCTGTCGAGATTCATTTCATTGATTGATGATCGATCGATCGGGTAGAGATCGTCGTTCGATTATTTCGTTGCGGCGGCGCGCGGCTTCCTACGATTATAACGAACAAGAAAAAGTTGACTAGACGCCGTCTTTATGGGGTTTGCGGAAAATCTCTGTACGGCGGCTTCCAGTGGAAAAAACCAGACGAGTGTCATGATTTGAAATGATAAACAGGCTCCGACAATCATGGAAAGGTAAGTTCATGCTGCCTGTGCAGCTTTTTGCGATCGCAAGCTCGTCTAATGGGACGTAGTTGACATATATTGTTTGGTTCATCCATTGTAGTTTATACATTTTTTTTTCTTCCTGTTCTGGAAATCTTCCAAATCCTCCTTTATCGTAAATAATCAGAAATTAAAAATTAACATAGCATCAGATATAAAATTCCTGGATCCGCACTTGCGTTGGGATGTACACGTTTCAGCTATTGTCTCGTATAAAATTAAATACATCAAACACAAAAGAAAAATATCTCTATACTTTATACTATGCCTGTATCCTAAAGTTAATACTCGCTTGTTTACAATCTCTGAAATGAATATTACCTATAACTTTCAAACATCGCCTTTGAACCGTGAACACTTTTGAAGTATGTGATGAATGACCCCATTCTATAATACAATAATGATTCTTGAAGTCAAAATATGCAAGATACGTTGTTATTAACACTGTTATAGATACTCTGTTATTCAAGGTCCGGAACAGATATATTAAGTATTGTAGCGTGTTTCTGGGTTCTTTTGGGTGGCACTAATTTATTTAACTTGATAGAACAATATGTCGCCATTGACTGCACTATACTCCACTCCGCTCTGCTCTGGTGTAATCTGTACTCTGCCTCCATCTCCCGGCCGCCGAGTTATACATAGTCCGCATTGCTGCTTCGAGAAAGGTCTGGTGAGCCGCAAAGCGACATCTAGAATATTGGAGGTCACTTCGCGTCGATCTAGAAGCCGCGGTCCTCAGAGACGCCGCCAAGCGGCTTGTGCGGTCGTGGTTCGCGTACAAGCAGAGATCGGCCATGAAGCTCTGGCGAGTAGGAGACTCGCCCAACAAATGGCACCAACAGTGCTATTTCTCACAGTATTAAAAGTTTTTTGGTCAATGTGTGAGTCAGTAACTACTTATCTGACCTCCTCCTTCGGCGAATATCGTTCTCATTCAAGAAACACTGTTCCTATATGTATCATGTCAGAATCCTTCCTACCATTCGGTGTAAGGATAGCTGTTTTCAAGTTCCGATGATAAACGTTTGCCGCTGCTTCGTGCCTTATGTTGCTCTGCTTGCTGATGCTGATACCCCCTTTTCTCCAGAATCTTTTCTATTCCCCCATCCTACGTCAATCTCGATCTTCCTCTTCCTCGCTTAGGTATTACATGTGCCTGCCATATTTTCTTCACCTGTCTTTGCTCATCAATTCTGTTGACCGATACTCTAACTCTTTCGTTCCTGAGTTGATGAATCCTTGTTGCTTCCAACGCCCTCCTTCGATTCGACTTTCCAGGTTCTGCGTTAATCTCCAGGTGTTTGGCCCCGTAGAAGGATTGGAACAAAGACGGATTTGTAGACTTTAATTTCTCGTTTGCATAGATATAGAGATTTAATGAAGGCTTAATTCTTTCATTGATTCTAATTGCTTTTTTCCCTTATGAATGGTTCCACCTGCTCTAAAGCCCTGCCATGTAATGAATAAATCATCCTGAACTTCAAATTTCAACCGGCTATCTTTGATTCCTCATCGCATCAAATGATATAATCCTGGCGACACAAACATAACAACTTCTCACATGATATTCATCGTGCGGTTGTGTAATATCGATATTATCTCTCGCAGTATCCACACATACGCCTTATCGTATTACATACTAGTAATCCGTTCGTAAGCAAGTGAGACCTAACTGAACGCATGATTCAATTCGTGTAACATCCAAGTTAAATCAACCTGAAAATAGGGATTTTCAGCTTTAATACCTTGATCGAATGCACATTCTGACTTCATTTATTTTCATTATGAAGCACACCGTTCTGTTTGAGACTATGCCGGCGCCGAACCGTGAAATAGAACACCTTTTCGATTTGTTGGTCGCTTTATCGCGTTTTTTATCAGTGTAGTAGTCGGTTGCCCGCAGAGTTTGGTGTTGTATGAGAAGATGGGATAATTTACCGTGTCATTGGCTTTTATCTCAACGTGTACATCGCGCTCGGGTTCATCTTTTGTTTTCTACGAGACGGCAATACGTATTTGAAACGATCTACAAATCTGAGGGTTGCGCGAGCATTCTTACTACGTACAAACTGGATGTATTGCTGATATTTGCCTATATTACCGCAACCAGCATTACGCGAGCGCGGTTAGTGGGTTGCATGCTCGTAGGATATTATATGGTGTATAATTTCGGCACGACGTGTGACGGAATGAGTATAAAAATCGTGTGACGCTGCCTGTGTGCGCAACAACGGGGACGTGTGGTGATATTTGATCGTTGATTCCGATATGCCGGAGGTGGATTCTGTCCACTAACTGGATAGGATTCGATAGAGCCAGCAAATCGAGTAAAGTCTCTGGTCGCGATCTTAAAGTTAGTGGTACAAGCCAATGATAACTAGTACGCGGTATGAACTGTGCGAAAGCAGGAATCTGACATAGACGAGCTGTCTTTAGAGAGTTTTACCCTTCGGGCAAAAGGGTCGACGGTCGCGTTACTCAAGTTTTTTCCGCGTATTTTCTTCGTCTGAACGAAAAAGAGCAAACATACTCCTCGGTGTTTTATGACTGCTCAGACACTACATATCAGTGACAGCGCACGATACGTCAACGTCAAGCCGGGGTGGCGGGACATCTCGAGATGCAGACCGCTGATATTTCGAAGACGCGACGACGATGAAACGCACTGGGTCGACCGACGATCCTTTGCAGAAGATATCGAAGACGAGGCTGCGTCTTCGGTTTTGGAAACAGTATTTCTCTTTGTACTTAGTGCAGTCAAAATAGTATTTTTCCCATAGCGAATTCAGATACACTTCAAAGATGATAAGGGCTCGTGCTGCAGATTTTGGTGTCGCTACGCGCTCCAACGAGGGTATGCCGCAAGGACGAGGTATGAGATCTATTTTACCGCCATAATCATCAACCTCTAATGGTCGATTCTGATAATAGATGGCGCTTCGTGCTGTCTTATTCCAATCGTAGGGACTGTCTCTCAAATGGTTTTCATACATAAGCCTTCAGTTTCGAAACAAACTTTGAAATGATCGTCTATGTATAAGACACAAATAAGTCAAAATACCACACACTTTCCAAATGTCAAAATATATCAGGAGCCGCTCCAAATGGAGGAAAACATTTTCGTATGTTAAAGTACTAATTTCGCTTGGCTATAAGACGTATGACGCTTATCTGAGATCGCGATCGACTGTTTTGACTGCAATGCCAGTGTCGATGCAGATTTCGTATCTCTCGTTGTTCCACAGAAGACTTCATGAATTTCCAAGTAAAAAATGCGTACGCTAAAGAATGCGATACGTCTGATCATCCCACTTTCTAAAAAGTAGATAAAAAATCATTCGTCGTCCAATATTCCGATGCAATTTTTTTCGGTACCTTTCAATCATTACGAAAAATTATCAGAATATTTCAAATGACAAAATACCAGGCAAACTATGTATAAACGTTAGAATTTCAAGCACAGTTTCTTCAGAAAGCCTAAAAGGGCTGACACCATGAGAGCTTGTTGTTATATGGTAAAGTCCATGAATCCAAAGTTCTATTTACCCTGTCTACCTGACATTCCATAGTGTTTTTTTTCTCTTTTGTACTTTTTCTTGTAGATTATGTTTCATGTCCATTTTTCTCTACAAAGCCTCAACTATCGCTGTTAAAAGGCCGTACTCGCCAATGGTGAAAATGCTTCTTTACTTAAAACACAAAATTTCTTAAGAACCTCAAGAAATGAACTGTATTTCAATAGCAGTGTAATAAATTTATAATTCTTCTGGGCTTTTACTCCCACAAAAAAACACCTACATTATTTACAGTTAACTTTATTTTATCCATAATCCTTGTTGCTAGGTATTGCGAGGTTATTGTTCAATACCTATTATTTGCAATACCTAACATTTTCTAACAGTTTACAATAACAATATTTATATATATCATAGGATACTGTAGCAGTATCATATGAAATGGTGGATGTGTCTTTTCAAAAATATTCAAGCAAAGCTCTATTTTACAGCCACTCTAGATCGGTATCTGATAGTGTTAGAAAATTGAATCATCTCTCGATCCCTTCCAAACCCACCCTCAGCGCTGAGCTACCTAAACAACAGTCGGTGTATTTTTAAATCCATAATTCAAAAGTGAAAACAACACCCTACTAGCACACCCCACAAACTACCGTAACCCGCCCCCAACTGTTCTTACAACCACCGACCCCAATAAATCAAACAGATACACATTCAATGGGCCACGTCACATGACGGACTGTCTAGCTCTGATCTGTATGAGCAGTGTTGCCGAACTTACTAATTTTAGTAATTAACGTCTTTTTATTTGCAATAAATACTATACTTTTAAATTTTGACAAGATCTTGATCAATTTTATTATTAGCTGAAAATTTTAGTATCTTCGCAAAAAAATGTGTGCTGCACGATTTTACCTCGGTTTCTAAATTTGAGGTATATAATGAAGATAACAGCGGTCCTAACACAGATCCCTGTGGTACACCAGAACAAATTTTTTGTGTGGGAGAGTACTGTTGATTGAAACAAAATAGGTTTTTTGAGAAAATCCATAATAACTGATTTAGTCACAAGAAGTGAATAAATCAATTGTGACAAATGCTTTAGTAGAGTCAAGAAGTATGAGACATACTGCTCGTTGGTTGTTATATTAAATGAGACCGGAATATCGAAAACGTCCTTAGTGTCCGCGATATTTTAAAATAATTCAGATATTTCCAGATTTCTTACCGGAGAAGGGTTCAAACATGGAGTATTTTTTGAGGAAAGGATGCCCACAAAGATAAGAGTTTGTTTAAAAACCAAGGAGAAAACGGCTCTCAATCCTGAAAGTCTAAAAATGTGAACCTTGACATTTAAAAACAAGTGCTTATAATAACAATGTCCTCTAGAGTGCTTTGGAATTTGGTTAATGGATGTTTGATGAATATTTAGAAGCTTTCGCAACATTGAAATTTTCGTTTTTTCACATAGTTTTTCGGGATCAAAAATGACATTTTGATGACTCACTATTTTTTTTGTTCGTTGACAAAGCCCTGACCGTACGTAAATCTATCCCTACCTCGCAACAACTGGCGTAGTGGTTTTCAAGTTCGGGGCTTTGTCTGACGAAGCTTCAAAAATAAATAAAAAGCAGATACGAATCAGGAGGGACAAGGGAGGAAAAATATACTTTTTTTCATAGAGGCAAAGATCGGCTGATTTTGCGACGACCCCGATCTTTTCCTCCTACCAATTTCAAGGACACTGTTTACGAATTTCCTCTATCGACACGGCAACACTGCGTCGGACTGGAGTGCGAGCATGGTTTGCCCTAAGCACTTTGCCACAAGGAAATAACAGTTTTACCACCCTGGGTGTTAATAACGAGCCTCATTGTTATGCAACGCCTATTGGGAGAGACAGCATGGTACGAACGCGGCGCGCGACACACTGCTGGGGTTTGTTTTGAGATCTGGTGCGCTACAGGTGACATGGGCGTACAAAACTACATTTACACTACATAAAATTAAGAGTATAATATAAATAGTAAATAGTAATAGTAAAAATAATCGTACTTCATCGTCCATCAGACATATTACGATTTCTGTAGGATTAATGAATTAAAAAAATAAGAATATGTATAATTACTGTACAAGTACAAAGATAGAAATTAGTATGAATAGACTATAGATGATATACGAGGGAAATTTTTAAATTGGACTCAGAGAAACTTTATTTATGTACGTAAATCGTACAACAAACTAAAATATTTGAACACCCAAAACCAGTTAGTATCTATTTCTTTAAAAATGTCATCGTTTTCCAAGCACTCACCACCGAGAAATCCCTTTAGTTTTGAGAAAAGTTGAAATGCATGTGATGTCAAAAAAATCGACCCTTCCAATTGTTTTTGCGGACGCACATGGTAATCTTACATTTGTCGCTCGCTTTGTTATATACAGATGGTAACAGGGGCTTATTTATGAGGATCATCGCACTTGTAAATAAAATTTCATTGACTGGTGGACCTTTGAATGCACTTCACACAATATGTGTACATTTATATATTTATAGATATTGCTAAGCGGGTAACCACTTGAGTAGTATTTAAGTTCTATTCCCAATAAGTTAATGAATACGTTCAAGATTCAAAATCATCGATTTTTTTTGTCTTGTATTTTCACTTTCGGGCTCCAATTTCACAGCATCATTCAAAATCAGAATATAATGTTGGACCAGCGAAAGATTGCAAGCCGAAAGAATGCGGACAAAAAATTGCGAAGTTGTCAGATGTTCTACATAAAATGCGGTCCATACATATTAACATATTTAAGATATAGAATTGTTCCGCTGAATTTGGCAATGTAGCTGGAAAACCCAGGCCGCAGGTAAACATCCGGTCGCTGATTGGTCCAAAACTCTTATCTTATCTGAAACTAGAATAACGTGCCGATGGCACGGTCATTTATAAACCTACTCCCATAGGCGTAGGCAGTTGGCAAATACTTTGAAAATATAATTTACTGTTTAGTGGTGATAATGGAATTCAAGCATGGGAAAGTTATTCACAGCCAGGCAAGGGAAATAATAGCAAACGTGATACGTGCTTGCGATGCAGAAGCGGCTAACAATACTTTCGTTTATCCACTGGTAGCTAGAAATGCAAGGGCGGCATATTATACGGGTGTTAGTGAACGAACTATAAGTAAAATTAGAAAAGAAGATAAAGACAGGCAAAATGCAACCTCCACACAGCCTTTAGCTTCTCCCGGAAAAAAGAGATCACGCCCTTCTGTGATCCAAAAAATTGATGGAGTCGATTTTTCCATTATTCGGAGAATGATAGAAAAATTTTACTGTGATTTTAAAGTGGTACCTACTTGTAGTAAACTTCTAATCAAACTGAAGGAAGAAATGGAATTTCCATTTGGTAAAGAATCGTTGAGGCTGCTTTTAAAAGCAAAAGGATTTTACTGGCGTAAATGCCACAACAAAAGGAAATTACTAATGGAAAGACCCAGTATTTTACATTGGCGATACAAGTATCTTAGGTCTATTAAAAAGTTCCGGGAAGAAGGAAGGCATATTATTTATTTGGACGAAACTTGGGTTGATAATGACCTCACTTTCAAGAAATGCTGGCAAAGCGAAGAAATTATGGGTGTCCTGAGCAATATAAGTTCTACAGGTAATAAAGTTTCTTTCACCTCGATTTTGCTTATTATACATTTTTCTCAATTTTGGAATATTCTTAATAAGTGCTCATTTAATTTGTCTAATTGAATACATAATCCCTTGCAAGTATTTTTTTCTCAAAAATATGTTTTTTATACATAGTGATTCAAAAAGGTGTTGGCAAACTTAAAATAACACTAAAATGAGGCTATTTATTCATTTCCAGGACGACTTATAATTGTTCATGCGGGTTCGCAAGATGGTTTTGTTCCTGGAGCCTGTCTCATTTTCAAGGCTGGCTGTGCCACTGGTGATTATCACGGTCAAATGAACCAAGAAAATTTCACGAAGTGGCTTACTGAAAAACTATTTCCTAACATTCCTCCTAATAGTATTATAATAATGGATAATGCACCTTACCATTCAGCTTTGGAAGACAAGCCTCCAACTAGATCTTCTCTAAAAAGAGACATCATCACGTGGTTGAGCAAAAAAGGTATAGAGCATGATCCTAATGCTAAAAAAATGGAGCTTTATGAAATAGCTTGTCTACATAGGCCACCATCTGATGAGAAAAATTATAAGATAGATAATTTAATAAGAAGTTTCGGACACACCCCACTTCGAACGCCACCCTATATGTGTCAGTTTAATCCCATAGAGATGATTTGGGCACAAGTAAAATTTTTCATTAGAAGCCATAATACAAGCGGCGAATTTACTATAAAAAAACTAGATGAAATTTCTAATAAGGCCATCGCTTCAGTAAGTGCCAGTGACTGGCAAAAGGTTATTGGACATGTTATAAAAATTGAAGATGAATATTGGGAAAAAGACAGTCTCATTCAAGAAATACAGGAAGAAATAATAATCAACATAGGAGGTGAAAGTGATAGCAATGACAGTTCCTCAGACAGTGATCATGACTCTAATCAGGATTGAAACTATACTAGATTGGCTACCTTTTAGAATTTTTAGATATTCATTTATTATACTATTGGTTTGTGGCTTTTAGTATCTCAGTAGAAAGTCTAATTCTATGGGTTTGGGGTGGGTGGGTTCTATGGTTTATGGGTTATTTCATCAAGAAATTACTTTTTGTTTTCCTATATTTTTCTATTCAGTCAGATATTTTTGACTTGTTGTATTCTATTTTAGAAGAATGCATAATTTGTTTTGCTGTTCAATCATAATGCGTACATAGGAATATTACTTGTTGCCTAAAAAATATATTTATTTTGTTCTCAATATTCAGTGTTTGTGTATATTTATTTCTTATAATGTATGTTTGGTATCACGTCATTATGAATCGCAAAAAAATATTAATACTACCAGTTGTAATAAAATATAAATTCAATTAATAATTCAAGTCTCTCCGATCTCCGCCTATGACTCCATATAAAATCGTCTAATGGTAAGGTTTTTTCATCGCATTTCCCCCTTTCGTCCCTAGCAATCTTTGGCTGGTCGATCAGTACTTGTGTTGGTATTAATCTGTATATTATGTGTTAACGCAGTTGAACATTTTCAATCTATCAGGGAAGGTGCTATGTAGATTCTTTACTTGATTTTTTTCTCTAAAACCCTAGATCTGACAAATTGCAGCAATTCATATTAACGGATGATATACGCTTAACATGTATGGTCTACGAGATAACGTAAGTGCATTGAACCGATACAAGACGTGCAGTTAATGAACGAAGAATCCAGGCAGTTAATTAAAAATAAAAAGTACGTCGTCTGTCAGATAGAGAAGTGCAAAAAATTCCGTGGCCGCATCTAACGGTATCGTAAAAAATCCGAACGCTCCGCGAGTCTTTCACGTAGATCCCATTTATAAATCAGCATCCGCTGGTACGAACCAACGTTTGCGGACTAGAAATAGTAGGGACACAAGGCACTAAAATCTGTTTCTTCCTATATCTGCTCCTGAGAGGCAGCCAGGTAACTGTGACCGTCATGGGTAGAAAAAACGATCACTGTTAGAGAATGTTTCTATAATAATTTGCGATTTACTGTTTCGAAAGTTTTCTTTGAAACAACAAAAGAGCCGATACCTTATCTGCGGCAAAGAGAAAAGAAATTTCACATAGCCCATTTTGTACATCTCGAAGAATATTGTAACTTACCGAGAAATAGTTTTTTCCGTTTAGAATAAGCAATTTTCAAGCGTCGGAATATTGGCCTTTTTTGGGGTCTCAAACGTGCTGTTCGATGTTCAACATCTATCTCCTCCGAAGATAACGGAGCTACAGACCTATCGATTTTTGCGCGAGAAAGCTCAGTCATCGGACATTTGGATAGCGTCTTTTTTATTTCTTTATTCCTTTTCGTTCATAAGTTTCGATTTTTTTTTAAATTCCTCAGCTACATGCTACTTTTCGATACATGACAAAGTCACCATGTTTATATATATACATTAAATATTTTTAATCCGTTTAAATGTGTTCCTTACATACAGCTGTGTGTAGTTTATATTAATTTTGGCAAATGTACCATGTATCCAGCATTCACCAGGTTACTGGGTGTATCCCTCAACCAAAACGTTAATCACATTTAGCAACAACCTCACATACGACTGTAAGTTTAAAATCATTTTGCACAATAGTTGCTGTTTCTTCTCAATGTTATTGCAGCTCCTGATGAAGATGGCAAAGTCCATTGAAAGCTAGATATATAAAGAGTCCTTTTTGCTTGAATTTTGTCGAAGTACCCAACAAAAGGCGGAAGCTTTATTTTTGCACCTAACTGGTCTAAACGACAATGACCACGTCTCAAGTTATATATATATATATATATATATATATATATATATATATATACAGGGTGACTTCGAAGTTGAGTCATTTATTTTAACAGTGAGTAGACCTGATCAAAAGAAATGTTTTTTCCCTTTAACATTTTTCTGGTAAAATTAAAGTAACAAAGTTATAGCCCTTTAGAAGTTTGAGTACCGCCCTGTCTCAATAATAATATTATGTGCTCGTGTTTGGTAACAACGGATATAATCCGCCTTATCCGTTCATAGCATCGGAAACAAAAAAGCGAAAGAATTTGAAACGACGTTTTTACTACAATGTACAATTTTATTCAGTTGTATTCAGTCGATGTGTCAGTCGGTAACGCGTGAGTGAATAGTGTTTGTTGCGTGGCTCAATCGAAATAAAAAATGGCACATGTTTACGAAAATGCTGAATGTAGTACAAAGGGCTCGTGAATCAGGTGACTTAAGACCTCACAGGGGAGAGCATGCCGGTGCTCCAAGACCGCACGATCAAATACAGGTCCGCACTGAAATACTTGTCGGGAGGATACTTTATGAAACAAGGTAACATTTTTTTTTATTTTTTTTTTATTTTTACACACATATTTTGGTTTATCTTCCTTCTACAATCATTATCTGAAAATTAATGACTCGACTTCAAAGTCACCCTGTATATAATGTATTGAAAAATAAACGTTTTGAGCGCCGGAAACGAGCCTGTCAGATTTCGAAAAAGCAAACTTTTAGGGCCTCAAAGGTACTGATCACAAGCCATTTTTCGACGTACTTTGTCTTCTTCGAAACAGATCTTCGTTACGATTCGAGATAGCTACGATTTTTGTTTCGCAAAACGAAAGACCAAAGTCTCCTGTTTAACTCAATATGCATCGTTATTACATTACGGTATAAACGTTAACGTTAACCTTGATGGACGTTAAAGCCATAAGAAGTTAACGTTTACGTAAGCGATAAAGTGATTATTTTAACTTTCTTTTTCGTCAAATCTATTTTCCGTAAGTTGTGTTGTGTTTTTGTCTTTAGCAAGACTCAAATATCTGATAAGATTTTCTAGTCTAATAATAATTTTTGATTTACTTTAAATCAACAAAAATGCAAACGGGAGGAATTTTGTTATCAACATTTTGACGTAGTTGATTTACAATTTTAACTAACTATTTTCTCAGTGCCTTATGTAGAGTAAGGAGTGCACAGCAGCTGGCGCTATTGATATGTGTTCGTGCAAGGTCACGCGTTCGGTAATCTGGACGTAACAAGTAATTTTCTTTCCGCCAGTGATGTTACTCCTCGTACTTCGTATACTTTTCACGAACCGAACCGGACAAGATTTTTACGGCCGTCAGTTCGATCTCCTACCGGCCGTTTTTCGTTTAATTGACCTTTCAAACGTAGCGCATACGTCAAATCTGAGTGAGCTTGATTGATAGTTACTTTTAGACGCGTACGTATGTCCGTTCTGTCGGGTCTGTGTATGTGTGTGCGTGCTCGACTTGGCGTTGCGTCGCGCATGAATATTAATGCGCCAAGTTGTTTTAAGTAGTCTTAAGTAGTGGGTTTATTGCTTTTTATTATAGGATGGTTATGTATGTATACATTTATGCGATTCGGGATTATGTACGAGGGTTGGGGTTAGCAACGATCCTGGTTGACTTATTCGTTGTTGCTACCTACTTGTTCATAATTCAAAATTCAATTCTATACACTCCCACACCGCTGGTAATCAAGCATAATCCATATTCCACTACTGCAAAAACCAGGCCTCGCTCTCGTTTTTACGTCTACACGCACAGAAGCATGAGAACTTCCCATATCTGCTTCTATCATCGGGCAGATAATCAGTTCGCGTCGTACAAATAGATCTTAAATATCCTGTGCCTCTAACGACGTCCGGTAAACTTAGCGACTGCCATTGCTATGCGCCGGAGTCTGAGCGCCGGGCAACTAGCTGGTACGATTCTCTCTCGTTTGCTATACCTCAGATATACCTAGTGAATCAAAATGTTCACCATATGTCACATACAACTTTGTACATTCCACTGTGGTGGCAAGCATTCCTAGATGTTGGTACTTGATTTTCTTTGGCGTCTTTGCGACTGGGGTACCTTCGCCGTTGCTGAATTCAGATCGGACCCTCTGCAGGTAAAGGATATCGCGTGTTGCTGGACTCGCACACGTAAACATTATGCGAAATATGTGTCATCGTGTGTCTAACAGGTGGATGATGAATTGAACGTCTTTCACGGATGCCAAAGAAAATTTTCAACACTTTCAAAATAATATAAACTCTTTGTAATTAAAAATTGTCTACCTTTGAATTCGGTTAGCTAAAATCGTGTTTTTTAGTTTTTTTGAAGTGTTATTAATTTGTTCCTAGGTCTGCTGCCACTAGATGTATTTTCAAAAACTAAAAGGCTTTTAATAGTTACCTTGTATGGAAGTTCCATCAAAATCCTAGCGGTGCTTTCCAAGTTATAGCGATGTAAAGGAATAGCGGACAGACACACTATTGAGGAACGGCATCTATTATTTTTGAAACGACAAAAAGCATCTCCTGTTCCTCGGCTGCCGTGTTCCGGGCTTCGCAGAAGCGGCGTAACAACACACGAAGTCGGCAGTAAACGTAACCGAGATAATGTTTTCAGAACATTACAATACGTCGGTCGGTACGCCATATTCCTAGGAACATCGGGAACGTTATCACATTAAAGACGAAGAAGAAGAAAATGACCATTAAGTTGATTTAGCAGTTATATAAACTGTACAAAGGGCGATTTATTGCGAACGGTCGGAATTTAATGGTAATGTGTGATATATGCACCTGCGCTACGAATCACGACTCTACTTTATCTCTTTCTTTTGCTGTCTCGGATCAGAGGCGCGCAGGTCGAACTCGCATGCGAGCGTATTGAGACCGAGGAGCTTGCAGATTTAGTTTCTGGTTATCTATTACAAACAATAACGCAGACACAAAACAGGTATATTTTAATATCCTAACAACCGCAGAAAAGTTTCAAACAAAACCTTCAAGGTCAAGTCACAATTTCCAGAATAAAATCTCAATTCTACACTGAAAATGAAAAACCAGGACATTTTACGTCCAAATGTGACCTTGACCTCGAAGGTCGGGTCAAGGTTAAACGTTATTTGGGGCCAAGGTCACACTCGAGTATTTCCTGATTTTGCCATTTCCAGTATAAGGAACGTACACATTGATTTCCAGCTGTTAGACAAATTTGGTTTTCCCTGTATATCTCTTGCATATTATTGACTATCGATAACACTGGTGTAAGAGTACTAATAAACACTTGAATGAACATTAACCGCAGAATGTTGTTATCGACGATGTTACGTTGCTCCTGAAGTATCTCTTCACAATGTCCAGCAATAATCAGCAAGCAAATTGACACTCCATTTGCCTTGATATCGTTTTTACATAGCAGAAATGTCTTGGTGGTACCGTTCACCATGTTCGTCTCTTCCCGCACCTGAATTTTCCAGAAAAAAATCGAGATGAGGATCCAAAAAGTGAATTTTTAGGGACATGTTACATCCCATTCCTGTGTGATCAAATGCGGCGCTGTTGAAGAACCTGGCAGGTCAAACGAGGGATCGGAAATTTTTACGCTTTCGAAATCGGTGGGTTCGACTTTTTCATCCAAAGACCAAGATTCTGGAACTGGGACAGAAAGTTCATCACTCTGCTTAACGGGCCGCAAAGCTGATGGTAAATTAAAATACCTAACAGTATGTTTCGATTTTTAGTATTTGTTAGGCAAAAATAGCAATCAGTAGTATGGTCTCTCGGTTCTCTTCAAACCGTTGGTACCGCAAAGGGCATTTTACGATTGTCGCCTCTTAACCAACCTGTTAACAACGTTACACATCTCTTACAACATATATGAGGGGCTCATAGTTTATCTTGGTCGCCAACTTTAATTCCAAAATAAAGTTCGTATGCTTTCAACACAACAGTAAAAGTACGTTTTAGGGATTTAAAACAAAAAACGGCTCGCACTATTTACACAATTTCTAGGCACTGTCCATGAAGCTAGTCTCGATCACAATAAACTAAAAACAACACACCGTTTTAACAAAAATTAACAATACTCAGAACATCTCAGTACTCTTCGACACAGAAAACGTAACTGACTCGACAGCTATTAGTCTACTAGTAAACGCAATATGCTCTCTAAACATAGAGCTCGCGTATAATAAACTGGAATAGACAAGTCTTAACATTATATATGTGCGTCATCGCATAAACGCCGAGAAATGTTACGTACAAATCCTGTGTTTATCAGTATAATTTTACCGAACAAACAAGATACTGGTGGACTTCTAGTCGGAAACTCTTCGGTCTTTGGTCGATCTCCAGACTCTTTATTAACTTTCGAGGAAGGTGATATATGGAGACGTGTCGTATATCTGACGAATTAGTCAAATGAATTCGAGAGCGATAAAAACAGGAAACAGATATGTTAAATGCCGTATATCAGTATCGGGATTGTTATGCTGCGTTAAGGAAGCTGAGACGATAATGAAATACTTTCAGATAAGACATGCATGTGTAATGTCAACAAGAATTTTCGACGAACTAACCAGGCACTTGTTTGTTTATATTGACAAAACGACCGTTTATTTTAAGATATACCGCTTCATTGACAATATAAAATTATCGTAGATGTTAGTATGGTAGTAGGTACGCATATCGATTCGATATTCCGCAGTTACAAGAAAAAGAAAGCTCTTTTTACTCTCTCATTTTCCTTGAACAACGTCAAAACAATCGTAACTAGAACCAGGGCAACTCGTGCCATGTTACTTTATACCAAGTATGTAAAAAATGTAACCGCGTTGGAGCGTCGACGAGAATTTGTTACGAACTTGGGCAATCTGTTTGATATTGCGTATACCGATGCCCTCCAATTGATGAAAATAAACGTTTGATAGGATCTTCTTGCAGTGGCAGAGAGAGCCAGGTCGAATTATTCAGCTGGGGTGCACAAGAAATTGGCCAAGAATCTACCGATTGTTGAAACGGATGAAAATAAAGAGCAACTTTCCGATCGCAATAATATTTTTCTCTGTTGACAAGTAACAAAATGTCACTTTTTAAGTGTACTTGTTTCCCTGATATTGTATAAACAAATAGACAAAGGTAGATATTTAGTTTTAGAATATTTTATTATACAGTAAAGTTACAATTTCCTTTATATCAAAAGTACGATCATTAAATGTGCATTGCACGGATGACACGTTCCTTAAACTATTAGGTACAACAGTCGAATTTTCTTGTGTTGAAATTATATGTTTTTCTGCCATCACATGACTTCCAATCGCCATGTTTCATAGTGTCATGAAGTCTCCCCCAGATCCAAGTAAAAGTGTAGCAGACGATGTTCGAAATGAATGACGTGCATATGAGTTAGCATTTTCAAGTTGATGAAAAGTAGCCACTGTTTCGGGAACGTCACAAAACTGGTTTTTACCCACAACCTGATTGATACATTTTCCATTGTGATATGCATAAAACGAATGGCTATGCACATTCGGTGAAATTTAATATATACTAAGTGACATATAAATCCGTACACCCAGTTTAAATGGTTTTATTTTAATAAAAGTTGGTGAATGTATTCATCTTACTGTAAATAACAAGCGAAAAAATTTTCAGCCTTATCAGTTGGACGTTCCGGTTTTTATACTGCTTTTTTTTTAATTCACTAACTCTCTAAAAATGAATATTTCAGCCGCAGTAAAGAATCAACGTTGGCGGATTTTGGTTCTTGACATCCTTTACGATCGGTTACGATGCCTAGAGTACGGAGACCTGTACGGTTTCGTCAACTTAGTGAGTTTGATAGGGGCCGTATAGTGGGACTTCGGGAAGCTGGACTTTCTTCTCGGGCAATTGCAGTTAGAGTGCAACGAAGTGTAGACACTGTGGTTAGGTGTTGTCAGGCATGGCTTCGAGAAGGCCGTACGCAAAGAGCAAGGGGCACTGGACGCCGCCGTAGAACAACAGACCGTGAAGATCGCCGCCTAAGATTATTGGCCTTAAGGGACCGTTTCTCCACTACCAGGTCCATTGCAAATGAATGGTTTGCAGAACACGGAAGACCTATTGGCATGCGAAGTGTTTACCGACTAATGAGAAGTTTTGGCTTGTTTTCATACCGGTCACACTGGGTCCTCCCTTTAACTCGAGAACACCGACGTAATCGCCTTGAGTGGTGCAGACAACGGTCACTCTGGGATCAGGAATGGAACAGTATTGTGTTTAGTGACGAGTCTCGATTTTGTTTAGGCATGCACGATGGTCGTGCCAGGGTTAGAAGGCGACGTGGTGGAAGGAGGAATCCACAGTTTTTTGTTGAAAGACATGTTCATCACACTGTTGGAGTTATGGTTTGGGGTGCTATAGCTTATGGTTCCAGGTTACCTAAAATCTTCATCAGAGGTAACATGAACGCGCAGCGTTATATCCACGAAGTTCTAGAACCCCATCTTTTACCCTATCTTGACACCCTGGCACATCCAACTTTCCAGCAAGATAATGCCCGACCACATGTTGCAAGAGTCACAATAGACTTCTTTCAACATAATGATGTCACATTGTTACCATGGCCACCGAGATCTCCCGACTTATCCCCAATTGAGCACGTGTGGGATTTATATGTCACTTAGTATATCTTGAAATGTCTACATTATTATTGGATCGTAACATACTTTTAATCATTCAATAATTCGAACACGCTGTTGACAAAGAACTGCATGTTTTTTTCATTTTCCATTCCATGAACCTTGCATAGGCGGTTTCGTAACTTTTCCGCGCTGGCAATAATTTTCCTGACGCTACTGTGGCTACTTCTACTAATTCCGGTGGAGACATTCTTTACTTTTTAGTATTAAAAATAACTTCTAAACAACCACTAAGTTCACAATTTTCAAATCGAATCACAAAATTAAATTGACAGGTCTAATTGTCGCTATAAGTAGAACATCAAAATTCAAATTTCACATCGATAATTGTCTGACTTTGATATTTCTAATAATATCGTTTTTCAATATTAAATCGTCGTTCTTCCCGTCACAGAAAAAAAAGTGTTTATACACGGGAAGAATACTAGATTTCAGCTAGACCTTTTTTCCCTTGTACAATAAATAACTATTATATTTGGATTTTTCAGAGTCAAATGGAAAAAAAAAATGAGATTGTGTACCCATCTCAATTCGAACAAGAATTTGTTTGCTCTCATAAAAAACCCTAAACAGTCTAATCTTAAAATAATATTTTGAACGCAAACTTTTCGAAAATTCGAAAGGGTGTGAAAACTATATGAATTGTTTGATTATTAAAAGAACTACAAGAGTCTATTGTGACAATATATACTGTGACTTTAAACCAGTTCCATAAAAACCCCATAAAACGCGCATGTAGTGAGATGACCGTTCTCCTAGCATTATGCTGATTACGTCGTTTATGGTCCTTTATACCTACTGAATGTTTACTCAGTTCTGAAGAGGCTACAGGTGAAGGCTGTTAAACCTGGGAGCAGTAAAGATAAAATAACGAACGACAAAGGACCAGATAGTCTTGAGAGAGAGAGAGAGAGAGAGAGAATGTGTGTTAACTTCTTGGAAGAAAACTCATAATTATCATAGAGGGTATAAACGGGAGCTTGTGATATACAGGGTGTCCGCAAAGTTGGGGTTTTCCTTTTCAGAAACAACTACCCTTGAAATAACAAAGGTAATGTGTAGTGAAACGAGGGCGACCAATTAAAAAAAAAATAAAGGAAAAGTACTCACTCTCCATTTGACGAGAAGGGCTAAGTACGTCTCTGCCCGAAATCATACCGCTCCAACAGAAAATGAAATCAGCTGAAGCGCTACCGAGCAGACGCAGAAACCACATTGATTGTCTTACACTTAATGGCACATCTTCTAACAAGGAAGGCAAAATGTTGCGTGAAAAGTCTTCTCTTCTCTAGCCACGTCTCTAGTGCTTGTTGTTTTTTGAAACGCAATCGATTATACTAGTTCGTTTACCTCTACACGCGTGACCGTAACCGTCGGTTGAAGGTTGCATACTAACCTGACACACTGACCCCGACCCAGTTCTGCCGTCGGGTTGAGACCTTGTAACAGTCGGGGATATCGCGGCGGGTCGCGGCTACAGGACGGTATTCAGATATTTTTGATGTTGCAGAGCCCTTTATCTCGGTTCCCTTAAGACATTGGTGTATATGGTACTAAGAAAAATTGCTTATGTTTTCAAGATCTACACGTCGTGTAAAGGAAAACTCCAACTTTGCGGACACCCTGTATAAAATGCATCACCCAGAATAATTTATTGAATTTCAATAAAAACTTGTAAAGGCTTTTTTCTATCAGGTTGCTGTATTTGAAGTTTCATATTTTCCGGTACAAGCAGAGGAATGGTTTATCAACAGCAGCTTTCTAGACAAATTGAAATAAGCGATGTTTTTTGTTGTTCAAATGAGGACAACTTCAGCGACATGTATTTCGGACTAGAAAAGCTGTTATCCCTATACGATTTAGGAGTATGCGGATATAATCTGTTAAATTACGTTGATTATTAGTAGCGCAAATGAACAATTATTAATGTGAAACTGCCGCCGTAAGTACAGATAAAATATGATAATTCCGAGTCGTAAACAGACACAAATAAGTTACTGCCAAGCTTTTTTGCGTAAGCGGACATCACGCAATCGTATATAGAGGCGAAACAGCTTGAAGTGAGACTCCCCAGTCGGTACCGTATTACGCGCTTGTGCGTCTGCAATCACGTGGGAATTATAGTACGGTCGAACCAACGAATTCAAATAGATTAGGTGCCGAGTCTATATATTTACATTAGTAATAGCAATAACAATGATAATAGCACCCTAGGAATATGGAATATTCCCGGGAAGCTATTGTTTACCTTCCAATGAGGAAGTGAGGAAAGGTGATGATAATAATAATAATACAAATAGTAAAAAGTGCTTACACTTGCCAAGAAAAGTCCAAGTAAGCACAATAAAAAGCAATACAAAAAATAACACAAACACTAAAAACAGAAACGAACGCAAAGCAATAAAACAAATGTCAACAATTATGGAACAAAGTCGGTAAAATCATTATCTAAATACTCGTCTATGCTTTCGCACCAAATATTTTTTCATAGTTTCTTTGAATGTGGTTGGGTTGAGTGTTTGGCACCTCATGCTGTTGAGGATTGAATAATACCTGATCACAATTAGGATTGTAGGATATTGATGTTGTTTGGGAGATCGTTAATGTAAATCAAGAAATGAACCGGCCCCAAGACACTACCTTGGGGAACTCCGCGGTTAATATGTACAGTGTTAGATAAAAAATTTCGGAAACTAACATACCGTCTTCTGTCTGTTAAAAAATACGTGATTATTACGAAATCCATACAGCGGCAACTTTTGAAGCAAAATGTGACGTTGGACATGATGAACGTGTTATCGACAAGACACTTGTTGATGAAGCATTGCGTTGTTTGTCGCTAAAATCGCGTAGTATTCGTACTTAGACTTATTTGACTACCATTGCCTACCAAAGTGAAAACGTCGTAGCAACATATATTGATTGATATTTTGCGAAAAATAATGTCTGCAACAAAATTGGCATCGTTATTTTTGTTCAAGACTGGTGAAGACTACTTTATATAAATATATAAAATAACTTACTAAAATTAGGACCGCTAAAGTTAATAAAATTAATTGATTTCACCCAACTTTCTTGCAATTTTATCCGGTTTTTGGTGGGATACCCGTTTCTAATAAAATTCAATCGCGCTTCTAATTTGCTTGCACCAAGTAAGTATAACAGCTTGAAGATTTGCTGCGGCAATTTGCCGAGGTGGTCTTCGGTGGTCCGCAAAACAGCATGCACGGTTTTACCTAATGGGCCGATACGGAGTTCGAGTGTTGATCGCGTTTATCAACGGCCGTACGGATAGATACGATAACTGCATATAAAGCAGCCGAGATATCTATGGTGGATACGTCCCACGGATATCTCGACGTGTATTCCAAACAGTTGGGGCTCGATAAGGCCTGAAATGTTGCTGATGCTGAACAATTGTCGAAAGTCTCTCACGAGATTGACATGTATCGGTGCATGTGAATTATGGTGTCATAATGCTCCTGTCAGCTTTTAAAGATTACGAGGGATTCGTTTCACGCTTTAGGTATTTACGAATCCGATTTGGGATGACGGGACTGTCAGATCCATAGATGCAAGACATTACATAGAAAATTGGCCCCAACTTTGTGCAGTTTGAAATAAGAGAGGGGTAAATGAAAGTTGATTATTATTTGGACTATTTTCGATACAAAACGTATGGCGTTCAATATGGGCTGCGGTACCTCGGTATTAAGGCTTATGCCTATGCGGCTGCTAAAAAAAGATCGAAGGTTATGCAATTACTTTTATTCAAATGCGGTATATCTGGTTTGTTGCTCTGGACGTCAGTCAAGTCTATTTCTTGGAAGGAGAGGTAATCGGCCTCCGTTTCAAAATGCAAATTCGAACTAATCAGGTGGTGGCTCGAAACTTCATCTGCATAGAGATGGGCAAACAGCGATTTTTTCGATACATCGATATTCACCAATATCGATCCTCTTGTTCTGCCAATTACCTGAAGAAGATTACATATCTTTTTACGAAAAAAGGAAAATCGAACATCAGGAATACTCATCTGTACTTTCTCTTTCTCAATTTTGAATATCTGGAAACTACAAAAATGCAAAGCCTTTCTCATCGTTAACCCCTCAATTTTTATTTATACAAATTTCTGATTTAGGTCTCAAAAGATAAATGAGTTATGTTGGAACTACAGATGTACGTTTAGACAGTAATATATATATAATTAAAATATAGTTTATTCAACTGCCTCTGGTCGGTTTAACAATTTCTTACATAACATTCTGAAAATCACATCATCTGAAGTGATTTGGCAACGTTTTGGCACACGCCCACAATTCGTTCCATCTTTCAACACAGACATTGACAACCTTCGGCCTTCTGTCAAAGGTTCATCTCACTCATTATTCCATGACCACCATTTTGTGCAATCATCAAGTGGCTTCACGACGTAATGCTCTAAGGTTTTCTAAATAATTTTTAATCTGTCTTTAACTTTAACTGTCTTGTCATATTTTATATAATTTTAACCATTGTACCATTGTATCCAGCTCTCACCATGTTACTGGACGTTTCCCTCATCCTATACGAAAACAACAATTAGCAACATCCTCACATACTACTGTAAGTTGATTCAATTTAAATTCATTTTACACTTTTGTTGCTACCGTTATCATTATTGTAATTGCAGCTCCTGATGAAGATGGCAAAGTCCATTGAAAGCTAGAGAGAATTAAAAAAGTATAAAGAGTCCTCTTTGCTTAAATTTTGTCGAAGTACCCAACAAAAAGCGGAAGCTTTAATTTTTCACCTAACTGGTCTAGACGACAATGACCACGTCTCAAGTTATATATATATATATAACCTATACGAAAACAACAATTAGCAACATCCTCACATACTACTGTAAGTTGATTCAATTTAAATTCATTTTACACTTTTGTTGTTACTGTTATCATTGTAATTGCAGCTCCTGATGATGATGGCAAAGTCCATTGAAAGCTAGAGAGATTTAAAAAAAGTATAAAGAGTCCTCTTTGCTTAAATTTTGTCGAAATACCCAACAAAAAGCGGAAGCTTTAATTTTTCACCTAACTGGTCTAGACGACAATGACCACGTCTCAAGTTATATATATATATATATAATACGTGAGTAGTAGTCATTGCCATTGTTGCCAATGACCAGTTGGGTAAAAAATACTATTAATCGTTAATTGGGAAATTGGCAAACTTTTTAGGCTTTAGTTAACTCTTTTGACGATAGTCTCAAGCTTTCGGCGATTCTCTATGGAGCCTTCATCAGGAGCTGAAAACACAATTATGATGCTAGCAACCAATACAGGAACGATTCAAATTGTCAAACAACTTACTCGTCGTTGAGGTTGCAGCCAAAGTACTGGGAAAGTTAATGTCAATGTTTGATATCGATGTTTTTAAAACTCCCATCCCAACATAGCATCTTTCTTATGCGCGAATTAGATTCTGTTTGGAAGGTAGTCTGCCGAAACGGGACGATAGACGACCGTAGAGTATGGTAATTTCCAAAATAAGCAGTTCTCATTCATAAATGGACGCGAAATTATAAGTTGGCTCGCAGTCTGGCCTTTCTCACTGTTGTTCTGCGCCGAATAGCCTCTATTCGATATTGTTACGACGTGCTTGAATAACGGAGATTCATCTCTCTCTTGAGCACTTTGAGATTATTCCATACGAATTCATTAGTTTCTTGCTATAGATCTATATTTTTTTCTGTAATCCACATCTGCTACTGAAAAAAGCATCATTAAACTTTTCGAATACCTGAAATTAATATAATTGTGAAACTAATAAGCTGAAGGAGAAATAGAGGCGGAGAGAAAACCTGGCACCTAGCACATAAAGACTAATAAGATATTTACATTATTTGTCAAATTATAGAGCAAGAGCACGGCTATTGTTTAGCTGCCATTGCTTGTAATGGCCGGATAATGATATAGCGCACAGCTCTCGAGATGCACCAGCGTCGTAACACAATGCACACCAAAGGACCGTGAGATGAGCATGGAAGGAAAATATGCTGGCAACGTATTGTTTATCTCAAGCTTCTGTAATATGGACCACAACTCTGAAAATTGCAGACTTTAAACGCGTAACTTTTGGGGAGATTCTACTGAGGACCTTTTTTGTTTCGAATGATCAAAAAAAAACTTTGTCAGAATTGAAGAAATATTTTTTTTGACAGCCTCTAGATTCGCACTAAATAGCATTCGTTAAACGTGCAAAAAATCCAGTACGAAAATTTATTACACGTTCAACGAAAAATCATTTTCTCTAGAGATATACTCACGGTAGAAGTCAGATTCAAGACAAATAATCTCTATAAGACGATTTTTGCCTTTTCTCAGTAACCTGATGGTAGCCTTTTCTTGTAATACGACTCAAAGCACCACACTAAAAAAAACCGCACGTACTTATTGGGTTACCTTTGTAATTAAAAATTTTCTACTTTTTGGTTCGGTTAGCTATAAAAGCGTTTTTTTACCATTATTTATTTGGATGGTCGAATCCCACCTCAGCATTAATGGCAACATTCGCAATGAACAAGGTGAGAATGCACTACGTTGAAAAAGTATCTGCTCCGTTGTGATGTGCCGAGTGCCCGAACCAACAACGAGTACGACCGGTGAAAATTATGCTCAAAGATTCCGGTACATAGATACATAGAATCAGGCCAAGCTTATAAAAATATCCTGTCGAGAACATCCAACTTCTGTTATTCTTTATTAAAAAGACCAAAGACGGCGATACTGTTATAAAGCAGTACACAGAAGACGGCGCAGTATTTTTTCACTTCGTCACGTAAACGGCAAGATTACCTCTCTTATTTTTTTCTATGGATCGTGCGGTTTCGAATCCGGATTTTCAGCCGTTTATGCATGCTCCGATGCGCACGATTTGACGCTTTAATCCGTTTCTGTTTCCTGGGAATTAATCTTTATATTTAATTTGAGCTTTTGTCACGTTACGACCCGACGATTTTTAAATAAAAGGAACAGCCTTCGATTTGAGATATGGAGAAGCCACTCACCCCCTCTCACCCTCTACAGGGCTAGGTGGGCCATTAAAATTTGCATGATACACTTTCAGATTTGCCTCATGCGGATGGTGCTCCTCATTTCCGTCTTCCCTTTGCCACTAAATTTTTGAAAAATCTATTGGTAAGTTTTAGCTCCTATTATACTGGACAACAAATTTTAGTTTTTTAATTGTATCTTGTGGGAAAAGTGCACTTCTTTGTTAATTTTGGGGCGCTGAATCCAAAAATGATTATGAAATAAAAAAATTAGTTGCGGTTGAGAAAAAAAACCTTTGTATTTTTAAGGATATATTAAAAAAAGTAACAAGATTCATATACTTATAAGAATCACTATATGCGCTGTCTTTTAGCTGTTCTTTTCTGGATCGTTTCTGGAGCATCTCTACCAAGAGTCCAACAGTAGTCTGCAAGCATGGAAGGATTCCACTTTCCCTGGTACCTTTTTCCATTGTTGAAATATCCTGATGAAAACGTTCGCCGTGCTCATCACTTACGGCTCCGCAATAGTCAGGAAAAAAGTCCAGGTGTGAGTGTAGGAAATGTATCTTAAGAGACATATTACAGTCCATCTTTTGATACGATGACAGCATATTTTTGACAAGGGTTTTATAGTTGTCAGCTTTTCTATTTCCCAAGAGATTAGTGACCACCAGACGGAAATCATTCCAAGCAGTTTTTTCAATACCTGTTAAAGTGTTTTCAAAATATTTCGAATCTGTGGCCCAACAAAAATACCTTCTTTAACCTTTGCCTCACTTAGTCTTGGAAATTTCTGACGCAGGTATTGAAAAGCTGACCCATCTCTATCTAATGCCTTGACAAAGTTTTTCATTAGGCCCAACTTGATATGCAGTAATGGTAATAAATTTTTTTTTCGAATCTACTAATGGCATATGCTGCACATTTTTTTGACCTGGCTCTAGGAATTGACGAACAGGCCAGTTTTGTCTGGTGTAATGAAGTGCCTTTGCCTGACTGTCCCATTCACACAAAAAACAGCAAAACTTTGTGTAGCCTAGCTGCAGCCCAAGTAAAAGTGCAACAACTTTCAAATCGCCACAAATATGCCATTGGTGCTCATCGTATTTTATGCATGTCAATAGGTACTTCATATTGTCATATGATTCTTTCATGTGAACTGCATACCCTACAGGAAGAGATGGTAAAATATTTCCAATATGCAATAACACTGCCTTTAAACTCAATGTTGAACTGTCTATAAACAATCTCCATTCTTCTGGGTTATAGTTTATATTTAAAGCCGCCAGTAAGCCGTCAATGTTACTGCAGAAAATCAAGTTATTCTCCATATTGAAAAATGGTTCTGTCTTTGTGGCGTTTACGAAAACACACACCGAAACATCGTCTTCTAACAAGTTCCACTGCTGCAGTCTTGATCCAAGTAACTCTGCCTTACATTTTGCAAGTTCCAAATCTCTTACAAGATCATTTAATTCTGACTGTGTTATTTTGTGCGGTTGGTGGCATGACGTGCTCCGTATAAAATCAGGATCTCTTGACGTTGATGGCATATCTTCTTACTGACGAATCACTCGATCGCTATGATCTGATTCGCAAGTGTAGGATTCTGGGGGTTTTGGAATAGGATTTTCGTCACTGTGAGGCACAGGTCTCATCGCAGATGGTATGTTTGGGTAGTTAATAACCGATTTTTTGTTCTTGGACATACCTGTGGCTTGTCCAACACAAGGTACCATGCAAAAGTAACAATCATTAATATGATTTGTAGGCCCTCTCCGAGCCATTGGGACAGCAAAGCGCATAGACCGTTTTTTGCCATTTAACCAGCTCCTCAGACTTGAAGCACATGTATTACAGCAGATGTGGGGTGCCCACTGTTTGTCTTGATCACATAGTTTACAACCGAAATAAAGCTGATATGCCGTTGTTATTAGTGGAGTAATAGTCCGGCTCTGAGACGCAAAAGTGACATCACCACACACGTAACAAAACTGATCTGGATTGTTTACACACTTTCGAGACATCTTGCATGAACGCTGTCAGCCAACGGAGGAAAAAATGGCTAATATAAAACAATATAATGTACACGTATGTATAACGTAACACAATCATGCCGATTACATCATCTTTCCTTGCCGAATATAAAAATGTAACACGTGCATTCTTGTGAATTACAGTATATTAACACTGCCACAGCAGGAACACATATAATTACCGTATCTCTAAAACTTGAACTAATATTGAAAAAATAAGTTTCATTCCGGTTGTAGCACATTAAAAATAGTAATATTTTGTTGATTTTATTTAGGATATTTTTTGGATGTTGATCAGTGTTACCAGAATCGTTAGCTGTTATCCACCCTCTCAGTTCAACTGTTCAACGACGAATAGACAACATCTACTATACCGCCACAACCGACAGCGTCTAGCGGTCACAGTGATGACCCAGCTGTCACTCTCGCAATGGTCCGGTAACAGATGGTACTTTGTGCGGTCGTATTTCGATCCAATCCAATGTACGCGTATACAAGCAAAAGAGTCAGATTCCTCAAGCCTTTGAGCAAAAACATAATCATAACAGCATCATAGAAATAACAATACAGATATCATTGACCTTGCGAACACATCAAACAATCCTCTTAACTGTCTAGACGCAAGTAATTGCAACAACACTTATTTCGTTATGTCATTATCGTTCATTGATAGTTTTTGTGCATTTTCCATTCATCAATTTCAGTGTCGCGAAAGCTGAAATAAAGTATCGTTCGTTTTACAGAAAACAAAATAAGATATTGTGACATTGCACTTGGCCGTATCGTATCGCCGTTGCTCGCGTTATGGCAAGAGATAAAAAAAAAACGAGAGAAACGTAGCTGTTAAATCGGTTGTTTATAGTGGCGGTATGTTATCATAATTAAGCCTCTCATTTGCATATAAGGAAATTTATTACAATAAAATGTGCATTGTTAGTGTATTCAAGGTTGTTATAGTTTGTGGTTTGTTGTTTCTTTTAATTGGTAGACACGATCGCGGCAAAAAACGTTGAAAATGCGAAATTGAAATATGCGCATTATGCTTTTGAATTGTTCATCGTTTTCTTTCGCAATTTGGATAACAAGGTATCACAAAATCATTGCATTTGAAGAATCTAGAGTACATTTGTATCCGCTTGAACATCGTTTGCGCGATTTTGGTGTGAAAACAATCTGTGAGTCTTTTAGGTAAAAAGAGGCCAAAGTTGGCGGTAAAATAACTTGATGGAAAAAATATAGAACCTATGAAAATGGAAGCAAAACATGTTTTTCCCGGTACGGCCCATATTTTCGCAACACTTTTCACACGTTTTCACCAAACAATTTGTCTACTTACAATTTTCCTCAAATATTTTGCTGTATTTCTCAGACTAGATGCCTTAATTTGAAGAGCAACTGAGCATTCAGCTCTTGGAGACATACCAAAATTACGTCTTCTTCGATTCAAGGTAAATTACACTATTTGTTGATGAATACTTCGTTAATTTTTCTGTAAGCAATGGAACCCAGTTATTTTCATATTTCCTTTTCACTAAAAACTTCCGCAGCATCTTCGAGATGGCAAAAAAAACAAACCATAACAACGAACAACAAATGAAGATCTATCCATCAGCGATCCGATCAAGGCAGATCTAAATAGCCGTGGAAAATGCACCAGACGCATCCGAGTTGGCCTCATTCCGTTTCTCATTTGTCTTATTTTTACGGTATACAATTCAATTACATGTGACCGAGACTGAGCGTTGCTGTGGGATCTACTACGTTTACGATGGACTATCGGCATAACCATAATTTAGCAGAAAATTAGCAACCCGGGTCCGCGTTGGCTTTGAAACCCAGAAAAAAAAAGGAAGCTGGAATTGCGTGAATACGACGAGGCGGCGTTCTAGCTGGTCGTTTTGCCTCAGGTCATTAATGATTTAACTTCTATATGGGATAATTTGCTACACGTAAACATCTCGGAGCCCCTACAGAACCGTAACGAAGTTGGAAACTGGAATTGGAAAATGGGAACACCTTTTAGGATTATTTACTTCACGATAGGGTGCTTTTGTATGAACAGGCCTAAAGGGGATCCCTGTGGAACTCCCATGATACGTTTTCGGTCTGTAACCTCGACTTTAAGTTTGATATTTTTGTTGCACGTGGTACAAGATAGGGTGCTACTCCGTAAACTGGTGATTGGGGTCAAATATTAGATATTTTTGTTACAACAGTTGCACGTGGTACAAGAAAGGGTGCTACTCCGTAAACCGGTGATTGGGGTCAAATATCAGAAAATCTGGAAAGCAATTGAATGACGCGTCAACCTGAAATGATCATCCACACGAATTACAAGAAAAGTTCCGCAATCGAACCTACACGAAGGAATAGTGCAAATGGTGGTTTCCTCACTGCACGCTGAAGATGTTAAAATCCCTTAAAAAATGGACGGGGTAGCACCTAAACTGGTGATTGGGGCCAAATATCAATGCTCTTTCCTAATCAACGCTGTTGGAAAACTCAGGTTGTCGCTACATACAATCACAACGGAATCACTGCACACAATCATGCGAACTCTGGGTGTCTTTTTGCATTTGGATTGCCAGATCATCACTGGCGTGATGTTTTTTATCAGAATATCGAGAAAGACGCATTCTAAATTCTACTCAATGAAAGATCCCCGTTGTAAGTTCCTTTTTTATACCGTCTGACCACGTGCATTAATGCATGTCCCGGAGAAGTTTGTTCAATATCTGCTTCCTTTGAGTGGGAAGGCGGTGAGGAAAACCTTTCTCAAGGGAAAGGAGTGGCTACCAGTAAAATCGGCTACAAAGCAGGAGGAGTGCAAATGGCGGTTTCCTCCCTGCACGCTGAAAAGGTTAAAATCCCATAAAAAATGGACGGGGTAGCACCCAAACTGGTGATTGGGGCCAAATATCAATACTCCTGCCTAACCAACGCTTCAACCGGAAATGATCACCCACACGAAAAGTTCTGCATAAAGAACATCACTGGTTGCCTATGGGTGGACCCCAGGACCGCATCATTTCTCAAAATAGTGTTTATGAGGACATTTCTGAGATAGAAAGATGCATGTCAGATACAGATATAAAGCCTGTCTACAAATTTGTAGTTACTGCCGTAATTCCCTTCAAAGGTTCCTAAATATAAACTGTTGATGTTGTAGATACGTAATTTGAGGTCCACTTCAGCATATTGAACATCACATTTGCTGATTGCTGGAGATGGGAAGGGCGAAAATAAAGTCGCGTTTCTTGATATGTAGCAACACTCCTGTCAAAGTGAGGTATCCTGAAAGAACGATTAACCCTGATAGACCATCTCGAATAGCAACGTCGCATAAACGTAAAACAGACTTTGAAGTTGACGATTTTAGTAATAGTTATGAGACAAATGACTTAACTAGTAAAGGAAACATCATAATAAGGACTCCATTTTACCTTTCATTTCCTATCCACTCGTCATCTGCGACCTACATGACGGTGCAAAGTCAACCAGGAACCATGCTTCTTCCACGTTCATTATTCTCTTATTTAGCACAGTGCATCTTGAACGCATCGATAATTACCTATTATCAACGTATCAGTTGTACTCACAACCAATAAATTTCACCGAGATGGTTATTCATAAGCGAGAATTTAACGGTAACCGGTAATTTATCGCGCATTTTTTAATCCCGAGTCCGCTCCTGGGCCGGATTATTACCGAAACAAATGAACGGGCAAATATTCAGCCTACTTCTTTGCGCGCGGACCTTAAAAATTATGCGCTTGAACTTGGTGGGAACCCGAGTCTCGGATAGGGTAATGGATGTAGTCTATGCAGATTCGTACATAAATGCATAAGTTTGGATGTGACTAATTAACATGTTCGATTTAATCTAGTCGATATTACGTATTCGCGTATTATTGAATGAGTGCAATGCATTTTTATGCGCTAGCGATCTCAGGAGACGCACTGATTTACATAATTCCGGTGTAAATTTGCTTGAGAAATTACTGAATTTTCAAATTAGAATCTTCGACAGGTTTTAGCAACTACATAATAATATATACATATATATATAACTTGAGACGTGGTCATTGTCGTCTAGACCAGTTAGGTGAAAAATTAAAGCTTCCGCCTTTTGTTGGGTACTTCGACAAAATTTAAGCAAAGAGGACTCTTTATACTATTTTTAATTCTCTCTAGCTTTCAATGGACTTTGCCATCATCATCAGGAGCTGCAATTACAATAATAACAGTAGCAACAAAAGTGTAAAATGAATTTAAATTGACTCAACTTACAGTAGTATGTGAGGATGTTGCTAATTGTTATATAGATATATATATATATATATATATATATAAAAATATGTTTGTGTGTTAGTGTTCATTTTAAGCAAAGTTCATAGCTATTTCACCATGTTTCACAACGTTAACTTCGTCCTAGGAAAAACATCACGCCCACCTTGTATACCTACCTCGATTTTCAAAAATTGACCCCTATGTTACCTATTTTTTAATTTTGATGCTAACGTAGGATCACCCTGTACATTTCTAATAAAGGGTTAATAATCTGGCATTCGATGTTCACCCGCACAAAAAACAGAAGATAAAAAGGCGTGTTGGTGGGTAATCAATCTGGTTGTAAATCAAGCGACTGGGTTGCCTTATTTTTATTGATCTGTCGGGTTATTGGCACCGGAACGGTGCTTTTCGTTATGGGACCAAAGCATGGAATAAGTCAGCTGCCACGAATCGTGAACGGTAGGAATGAGATTCTACATCTGGAAAACTCGGGTTGTCGCTACATGCAATCACAGCGGAATCACTGCGCACAATCATGCGAACTCTGGGTGTCTTTTTGCATTTGGATTGCCAGATCGTCACTGGCGTGATGTTTTTTATCAGAATATCGAGAAAGAGGCTTTCAAAATTCTACTTATTGAAAGATCCCCGTGGTAAGTTCCTTTTTTATACCGTCTGACCACGTGCATTAATGCATGTCCCGGAGAAGTTTGTTCAATATCTGCTTCCTTTTAGTGGGAAGGCAGTGAGGAAAACCTTTTTCAATAAAATCGGCTACAAAACAGCTACAAAGCTGGAGGGGTGCCTGGTAGTTTTACTCCCTGCACGCTGAAGAGGTTAAAATCCCGTAAAAAATGGACGGGGTAGCACCCAAACTCGCGATTGGGGCCAAACATCAATACTCCTTCCTAACCAACGCTTCAACCGGAAATGATCACCCACACGAAAAGTTCTGCATAAAGCACATCACAGGTTGACTAAGGGTAGACCTCAGGACCGTATTATTTCCCAAAAAATGATGTTGCCGGTAAAGGGGTCTACGAGGGACGATATTTTATGAAAAAATTCTGAGATAGTCGTTAATAAAATATGATAGCATTAGTGTCCAGAAGACTTCAACACGATACTGAGAAAGAAAGAAATATAATATGTGTGGAATCATACTTTCAGGATTAGTCAGTTTCGAACTCGGCAGATCGACAAAGTATGAAATGCGCCAAAAGAAAATCATTGAAAAGGGGTTGGCCTAGGAATCGGTACTCGAACATTAATAAAGAGAGATTCAAATTACTGGTAAACGATCAAAATATAAAAAAAAAGATTACGTGATATTGGCACGTTACAAGCACTTGAGTTGATATTGTGGACGAAAAAGGGCGACCAAGTAAAAAAAATAAAGGACTCACTCTCCAGTTGACGAGAAGGGCTAAGTACGTCTCTGCCCGAAATCATACCGCCCAACAGAAAATGAAATCAGCTGATGCGCTACCGAGCAGACGCAGGCAAACAAGGAAGGCAAAATGTTGCGTAAAAAGTCTAGGTATTGCATCCCGTCCAATCGATTTGGGAGAATAAATGGTCCAATGAGCATACCGCCAGCCCAAACATTCACCGCGAATGTTTGTTGAAAATGTGCCCGACGGACAGCGTGCGGATTTTCTACTGACCAAACATGAGCGTTGCGAAAGTTATTCACCCCATTACGCGTGAACGTAGATTCGTCTGTCACCAATATGCACTTCAAAAAGTCCGGATTATTGTCATGTTGATGCAACAACCACTCAGAAAACCGCACTCTTGCTGGAAAATCGTCAGGTTGAAGGGCTTGTACACGTTGGACGTGAAACGGATACAGCCCCTCTTCACGCAGCGTTTGCCACACTTTAGTTAGTGATACTTGCACTTCTCTAGCCACGTCTCTAGTGCTTGTTGAGGGATTCGTCTACGCGATTACCTCTAGGCGCGTGACCGTAACCGTCGGTTGAAGGTGGAATACTGACCTGACACACTGACAGCGACCCAGTTCTGTCGTTGGGTTCAGCTAGTAGCCGGTACCAGTCTGGGATATCGCGGCGGGTCGCGGCTACAGGACGGTATTCAGATATTTTTGATGTTGCAGAGCCCTTTATCTCGGTTCCCTTAAGACATTGGTGTATATGGTACTAAGAAAAATTGCTTATGTTTTCAAGATCTACTCGTCGTGTAAAGGAAAACCCCAACTTTGCGTATAGTTAGTACACCAGAAGTAGCCCAAAAAATTTGGGAGGATGGAAGGCGTATTCCTGCGTCTTGTCAAATGCTTTAGTGTGAATTGAAATGCCACAAGAATGCCTGATTGGCAAATTCTTCTACAAGTCTATGTTTTAGATCTTTGCTGTATTTTCTTTAGACAAAAATAATGTTACGCTACTGCAAATAGTAAAGCAATGTTCTTCTGAAAAGACCAAGACAGTCGCAATAATCTCGGAGCTGACCTGTCGTATATTTCATTCATAATTAAGATTTAGTCTTGAGGTACAGATCGTAAAGATAAGCAGCTGCTTTTTAATTTATCGCGTGATACACAACCATATCCGATAGTTTTCGTTTCTACGAGGTTTATGTCCTGATTGACTATTTATTTGGAAAATGTACCAGATAGAGCGCCAACCCCACGAAAGCACATCGTTTTATAGTCGTTTTAGAATTCGCTATAAATCAGAATTTTATCATCTGGAAAATTTATTGGCTACTGATAGAGGTAAGTTCGAATACATTTTACATGCAATGCCAATATTTTGATTCATCGCTGTGTGCACGAGACGCTGAAATCGTAACACAAACATGACTTCTAAGTTCGTCTGATGTTCTTCATATTAAATTTTAGTTTATTAATAGTGACATGCACATTACTGTCAAATGTCAAATATAATATACAGATAATGAGCAAATAATAATTACAAATAGAGAAAACTACCAACCTATTATCTTCCAATCATTTGATTCTACATTAAATGTCAGTCAAAATTATATCACCTTTAACTGTAATTTCAACTGCATCGGTTTTAATATCTCCATCGGTTAACCGCAAAACCCATATCACGATGCCTATTATAACGTATAGAATCGCGGTTAAGAGTAAAGAGGTGTGGAATTTATGTTGAATAGAATCGTTTATCCGTTCTTTGTTGCAGTTAAATGTTTCCTTTTTGATGTGATTCCACATATAGCGTTCGGGTAATGTTATTCAATGCAAGACATGAGAGTTAATAAACTGTGCTTAAATATCAAGCGCAAAAAAGCTTTACGTATAAAATACATGAACGAACTGTCAGATACTTGTGATAAATTTAAATGTTGTGTGAATAGTTTTGTTTGGAATTTTACTGTGATTTCATGCAAATTGACAATAATGGTAAGTTATCGTGATAAAATTCTCATACGTTTTATCTTTTCTTTCCTATACAGGGTTACTTCGAAGTCATTTATTTTAACAGTGAGTTGATCTGATCAAAAGAAATGTTTTTTCCTTTAACATTTTCGTGGTAAAATTAAAGTAACAAAGTTATAGCCCTTTAGAAGTTTGAGTACCGCCCTGCCTCAATAATAATATTATGTGCTCGTGTTTGGCGACAACGGATATAATCCGCCTTATCAGTTCATCGCATCGGAAACAAAAAAGCGAAAGAATTTGGAACGATGTTTTTACAATTATTTTATTCAGTCGTATACAGTCAGTGTCAGTCGGTAACGCGTGAGTGAATAGTGGTGTCTGTTGCGTGGCTCAAACGAAATCAAAAATGGCACATATTTATGCGGATCGGTTTGCCGATCGAGTGCGACCAACCCCTCGTGCCTTCGTTAATGTAGTACAACGGGCTCGTGAATCAGGTGACTTAAGACCTCGCAGGGGAGGGCATGCCGCTGCTCCAAGACCGCACGATCAAATACAGGTCCGCACTAAACTACTTGTCGAGAGGATACTTTATAAAACAAGGTAAACATTTTTTTTAATTTTTACACATGTTTTGTCATTATCTGAAAATTAATGACTCAACTTCAAAGTATAATAGATAGATTAATAAATTCTCAAACAATAACCTAGCTTCAAAGACACGTAGGTTGTTATACACTAAGTGAAATATAAAATGCAACACTTAAAATTATTTATTGAATTTTGAGTTAGACCAGTAGCGTACGGTTACGCCTTTTTTTGCAATTTGGACTTTCACTCTAGTTTGCTACGATGACTTCGCTATCGCGTGTACGGTCGATAGCAGAGAACAAGCCTCCATAAAACAAGAACCCTGTACATCGAAGACGACCAGGGCCGCGTAGTTGTAGCCTCGCCGGTCCGTAATATCAGATCATCATCTGTACGTCCGTCTGTGTATGTAGCGGTAAGAAAAGTGGAGCAGAGCCCAGCGCAACAGTTCATGAAATATTAATGAGTTAAAGTAGCGATTTAAAAATTAACTCCTTTGCTTTTATCCAGCGATGTATCGTCGTTACATAAATCTTTTCCGCTTAATGGATGTTGATCGCAATTTTTCCGTGTGAGAGAGGCGCTTCGCGTTCCGAGCAGTGATGACTCGTCAAAATGCGAAAATCCGAAGAATATCAAAATTAATGTCTTTATTAATGCGTAGTCTTACCCTTAACAGTACTGTGTGAGAATAGGTAACACGGATAAGCTAATACGCAAACAATATTAAAAGAACATTCAATTAGCAAAGTGAAAGGTAAAAGTGGTTGCAATAGTCGCATATGACAATACGGAGGAATAAAACAAATATGAAACAAAAAAAGTGGTTTAACAGATGCACATTTCATTTGTAACATCACAGTGCCTTTGTCAGGTGTTTTTAACAAGTCTTCTGAAAGGCACTAAAGCTTTACTGCGATAAATTGGATCTGGAGAATTATATAGCCTGACTGCTCTTCAAGTTATGTCTGAAATTTGTCTGATTAATATTACCTCTTGGTACTCTTCAAAAATATATGGCTTTTTCTGCAAACTTGTGTGACATATAAATCCAAACACCCAGTTTAAATGGTTTTATTTTAATAAAAGTTGGTGAATGTATTTATCTTACTGTAAATAACAAGTGAAAAATTTTTCAGCCTTATCAGTTGCACATTCCGGTTTTTATACTGCTTTTTTTTAATTCACTAACGCTCTAAAAATGAATATTTCAGCCGCAGTAAAGAATCAACGTTGGCGGATTTTGGTTCTTGACATCCTTTACGATCGGTTACGATGCCTAGAGTACGGAGACCTGTACGATTTCGTCAACTTAGTGAGTTTGATAGGGGCCGTATAGTGGGACTTCGGGAAGCTGGACTTTCTTTTCGGGCAATTGCAGTTAGAGTGCAAAGAAGTGTAGACACTGTGGTTAGGTGTTGTCAGGCATGGCTTCGAGAAGGCCGTACGCAAAGAGCAAGGGGCACTGGACGCCGCCGTAGAACAACAGACCGTGAAGATCGCCGCCTAAGATTATTGGCCTTAAGGGACCGTTTCTCCACTACCAGGTCCATTGCAAATGCATGGTTTGCATAACACAGAAGACCTATTGGCATGCGAAGTGTTTACCGACGAATGAGAAGTTTTGGCTTGTTTTCATACCGGCCACACTGGGTCCTCCCTTTAACTCGAGAACACCGACGTAATCGCCTTGAGTGGTGCAGACAACGGTCACTCTGGGATCAGGAATGGAACAGTGTTGTCTTTAGTGACGAGTCTCGATTTTGTTTAGGCATGCACGATGGTCGTGCCAGGGTTAGAAGGCGACGTGGTGAAAGGAGGAATTCACAGTTTTTTGTTGAAAGACATGTTCATCACACTGTTGGAGTTATGGTTTGGGGTGCTATAGCTTATGGTTCCAGGTCACCTTTAATCTTCATCAGAGGTAACATGAACGAGCAGCGTTATATCCACGAAGTTCTCGAACCCCATCTTTTACCCTATCTTGACACCCTGGCAGATCCAACTTTCCAACAAGATAATGCCCGACCACATGTTGCAAGAGTCACAATAGACTTCTTTCAACATAATGATGTCACATTGTTACCATGGCCACCAAGATCTCCCGACTTATCCCAAATTGAGCACGTGTAGGATACGATGGGTAGGAGATTGCTCAATTTGTAACATCCTCCTCAGGAAGCACTTCGAGAGGAGTTGGTGGTTGCCTGGAATGAGATACCACAGGAGGACATTGACCACCTGATCAGAAGCATGCCTAGGCGCGTTGGAGAATGAGTAGCACATCAGGGTGCATCCACACATTATTAAAGGTCAAAGGGCTTTAAAGCAGTGGAATCATTTTGAAATTTTTATCATTTACTTATTATGCATCATGAAACTTATACAAAATTTTATTAAAATAAAATCATTTAAACTGGGTGTTCGGATTTATATGTCACTTAGTATATAAAGTCCAAACACAAACCTGTAGTAGTAGTTATGAATTTTTATATATTTACTCATTATTTGTATATTGGGCAAATTAATATTATATATCATCAATGTATGTAAACAAGTTTTGAGATAATGTCCAAAAAAGTTTGAGCAATTAAACCCTTATGATTCGAACGCCGCTGTTTTTCAGCGTCGCCTTCATATTAATCCTCGCACGGTCCGTACCTTCGACATTCCTCCGCTGCGGCTGAAATTTATTATCTTTTATGCCATACTTCCATGCGATTAATTAAGGCCGCAACTCGGGTGATATACTGATTGTACCTGCTTGCGAGTATGTGGTACTTACTTGCATTTGCATGTTTACGAGCAGCACTACTTTGAAAACCTCAGTCGACGGGGTTCTTTTCGTTCCAAGTGCTGCCATCGCCGATGTCCCGCGAAGCGGAACATCTTCCCGGAATGTTCCGCATAAAGACAAATTCGAACGACTTGAATACGTCTTCGAAGTGCCGAGTGTGTAATATCCTAAGCGCCGGGTGCGCAGAGTATTCTAAATAAGGTGACTGACAAGGGGTTATCTAGGTCTGCGACCGTGTTCAATCAGACGGCTTGTGTACGACATAAACGAACAGATGCGGCTCTGATGGAAGGAAACATCGAGGACGTCAGCGACGTTCCAAGTACTCTGAGGATCTTAAAGATGCTAATATCAAATCGATAACTTTGTCAACTTTGATTTATCAAATGCAGTTTGTTTAAAGCTATTTTCGGTTGTGTAAATTCTATAAACTTTTATTTTTCTGGCACTCTTTGTAGGCTTAGCCACTTTCCAAAAAAAACATAGTATCTTTGGAAATGAAAGGTAACAAAGGACAAGACAGTCTGCTAGACAGTGTTGGACATATCCACGTTGCACTTTGTATTTATTTAACCTTTGCAATCCAGGAACTAAGCTAAATCGCATGCTTTCATTACGAAATCCGCAATAACGACCCGTCCGTGAAGTGAACATCTCTTCAACGGCTCTTGAAAAAACTATAACCGCCGATTTGAAACTCGTTATCCGGACTTTCTTGTACGGAACTGGGCCGTAAAGCAGCGCCTAATGACACAACGGACTCACGAAACTCGGCTGCGGAGCCGCTCCAGCATTAATTGCTTAATCTATCAGATAACCGGGAGGTACGCCCATCGTACCATCGCCCGTCTCCGGTCCGTTGCGGGTTCGGCACACATTTCACCATGTCAAAGATAAAAATTCGCATCGACGATGGCCGTATAAATTGCCGTCGCGGTAATTCGGCGACATGTGATCTCCTCAAGACCCTGGAGTCCCACACACGCCGTAGCTCATGGACTACGATCCGGACGAGAGGCCTCGCAACCGCAGAACCAGGTACCCCAGACCAAGGTCCCAGTTGGCACCCGCTAACTGGAACCTTGACTAGGAGACTAGGAGAACTCGCGGTTGCTCCCCCCCCCCACGGCGTAGATGCAGAGGACCAGGAACCACCGGGACCAGGACCCACCAGGACCAGGACCAACCAGGACCAGGACCCGCCACGACCAGGACCCACCAGGACCAGGACCCTTCAGGACCAGGACCAGGAACGACATATTGGTAAGAGGACTTGAAACTCTTGATTTTTTCGAAATCAAGAGTTTCAAGAGAACCAGCAGACCCTCTATCGATGATCGCTTAACGACATCGATAGAATGTGCGAGGTAAAGGGAACTAACCCGGCGTTCCCAGAGACTGAAACACATGAGGAGACGTTGTAGCAGACCGCAGGTCACGCACAACACATGGCCTACCGAGACGCTGATGAGTCAGGCCACGCGGAGGTTTAGGGTTTAGTGGGTATTAGGTGAGACGGCGACATGGACGCGACTGAACGAGATCCAAGACTTTGGAGTCAGACTGCGGTGCCCAGAGAGAACAAAGTTTCCTTGCGCGTAAACGGTCATGCAGAATTGAGTGAATCGCTGGTGCATGAAGGCGTAAGGTCTCCTCTATCTGTCGGTATGTCACTCTCCGGTCTTCGTCAAGCATTTTTCTCGCAGCAGCAATGTTTTCCTGTGTTACTGACGTTCGCGGTCTTGCTTCCCTCTCGGCGACCTCCAGAGTGAAATTTCCCCGTTGGAATTCTCTGTACCACCTGAATATAGTCGTACGATGAGGACAAACATTATTTAAAGGAAGCCTCATTTCTTCTAAGCACTGTTCTGTGCGTAAAGTTATACCATAAAACTGCCCGTATCGACGATGCCATAGTCGACACTGTCAATACGAATGAACAACTAAATCAACAGAAGTGCTGCTATCGGGTACTATGCACTGATGGACATATCTCAACATGCAGTAACATGCTGCCTCCTTCATATTTTTATTTGGATCTGATCTTCGGAGTTAAGCAGCGTCGGTTAGTATTTGGCTGGGTAATAACTCGTATTGTTGATTTTTTGTTGTTTCAATGTTTTTTATTAAGATGGGCGACCTCTGATGGGGGTTGCAAGATATTCTTCTTTCTTTTCTTTTTAGCGTCAAGTTCTGCTTTCTCCATTTTCCTCTTCACCACTTCCCACTATTACGACATTACAGTGATAGTTTTTTTACGTCAAGGTGATATTTTAGCCGCCGCGTATATACGCGCAAACAGACGTGCACAAATGGCGCAAATGAAGGCGAACGAAATTCCTCTGGTATTGTTCGCGTCCAGGAGCACCGGAAGGTCTGCTGTTCTGGTGTTTCCTGTTGCTTTCCATTATGCAACGGGCGAGGAACGGAAATCTGTTTCTTTCTCTCCGACTCGGTTTGTTGTGAGTCGCATCCTTCGTGGTCGCGCATTTATTATAACGAGTCGCTTCGATGAAAAAACGCGCGCGGATCCGTGTAGTTTGTGTACACGTTATGCACCTGTTCGCTAGGGTCTGATTCGGTTGAGCGCGATGTTATCCGGAGGTCAAGGATTTTTATTTGATTGTGCCAAGTGTTTATGTCGTAAATTGTTGCATATTTGATGTTGTCAGTGATATACCTTGTATTATTAAGAAGCTGATGATTTCAGTGATACTATCCGCCTGTTAGACATGATAAGTCACGCGTATTTTGCCTATAGGTTCCACGGTAATCGACACCCGAGTCATACAAACACAATGTAGGATTGGCACGTACCTGGGTGTTCCTGTCGCCTGGTCTGGACGAGCTCCTCTCTCTTCACAGCGTCCTCTCAGGTTCACCACCCTTGCCTTAGCGAATATATTGTACCCGGTTTAACTAGGATTGTTTTGTCGAGGTTTTGAAGACGACAGTTGCCTTTTCCGATCTTTACGAGAGTTTAAATTTGTATGGCTTTTGAGTTCAAATAATAAAGTATGTTTTAGAACTGGCTCGAACGCTGATATGACTAGTCGCTAAGTGCTTCCTAATAAATCAAGCACTCGGCAGAAGATATTTCCAGTCGCTGCGGTCATCTCGATAGCTTCCAGCGACGCAATCCGAAGCGGCGAAAATAATAGTGCTGGCCGCAATCAATTCCGTATTATTTGCGAGCTGTGGTTGCGGCGCTAGCGATATTTACGATGCCCTTAAGCCGGTTGTTAGTGATCTCACCCGCAACCGGCGACCAACAGCGGCTACGGTAGCCCTGCTAGCGGAGTCAACGACGACGTTTCTGTAGATGTTTAATTGTTGTCAGATTGCTTCGCTGATAGCAGCACGTCATCACTGTATCATGGTAATTTATAAAAAGTAATTTCAGAGGTCAGGTACAAGGTACAAAAAGTAGATATGTATATCACTATAAAAACAGTAGCATCACTAATGCCTTCTTTCATAATGAGCGATAATTCTGAAAGACAAAAACAGAGAAAAGAAAGACAATTAAAAAAACGGACTTGCCACTTACTGTCTTAGCGCTTCACCAATAGGGAACACAATTTTGATACATACATTGTTTTTCTTTTTAAAACCCACACTGCACTTTTTTGTATTTGAAGAAGGTGTTCAAAATGTCGCCCTCCACGTTCCACCCAGTTTCTTCTTACTCTAGGTCCTCGAAGTTGTCCATTTATTATTTCAGCCGCATTAAAAAATGTTTCGCTGTTGTGCTTCAGTTGTTATTGGACCAGCCCCATAAACCATCCCAATACCAGAAATCCATCGGATTGAGGTCAGGAGATCTTGCTGGCCATTTTCGAGGATCATGAGCATTTCGACCGATCCAGCGATTTGGATAATGTGCATTCAAATACTGAACGACGCCTCTAAAAATGTGTGGTGGTGCCCCGTCATGAAGAAACCACAAATTCTGTCTCCGATGTAATGGCATGTTGTCTAAGGTCTGTTCCAAAAGTTCTGGTAGGTTATTGGCTAGACAGCTAAGGTATCCTTCTTCTGACAACTTTGGAGGTAACTCGAAAGGGCCTGCTCGACAAAACGATAAAGTAATTTATCTGTGCAAAACGTAATAATAATAATAATAAATTTATTTTCTATCAGACATGCATGAACATGTATAGGTTTCGTTAAAAAGATACAATAAGTAAATATGTACAAAGTAAATAAATAAAAAAAACAAACAAATAACATCCAACAACAAACAAGTTAAAATTGGTGATAAAAAACGATATTTAAAAACTGACAAAGTCGCTAATTGCACAAAAACAGTTACTTATAAAGTAGCTTTTCAGCTCAGATTTGAATTGGCCTATTGAGGTGATCCTTTTTATAGAGTCAGGCAGGTTGTTAAAAATTTTAGGACCTAAAATACATGGTGATCTGCTGCCTAACTTATAACGCGCAAAAGGCATATGGATATCGTTTCGTCTGCGAGTGCTCATTTGATGTATACGACTATTCAGGGTGAAATCATCTTTGTTTAAAAAAGTATAGATAGCCATATTGTAGAGAAAAAGCGAAGGCAGTGTCATTATTTTTAATCTCTTGAATAATCCTCTGCGACTATAAGTGCTGCTTACTCCCACCATACACCTCACCAGCCGTTTTTGACTTAGGCACACCTTAGAAGCGTTCACCGCCGATGAACCCCAGAAGCACAAAGCATACAGCTTGCGAAACTCAACCTGACCATGATACAACATCAATAGCTGATTTTCTGTGAAAACAGATCTCAGGTTCTTGAATAAATATGCTTGTGAATTTATTTTCGATGACAGATAACTAACCACTGTTATCTTTTGCGATCGATTGCCGGTTCGATAAGAGTGATGAAAAACCGACGCGCTGTTATCATGTGTTAATTTAATGATACTTACTGACAACAAATTTTGGCTTAACTTAAAAAAACTTAATGCCATTTATTTGTTAATTACCCAATTTAAAAACGTTTTAGATTAGATTATAAAACTGCCAAAATCGCATAACTTTTTTCCTGCTATTTTGATCACTTACCGGTAATTTGAATTTCTCTGTATTTATGATAGAGTACTGATTCCTGGGTGAAGCCCTTTTCATTGATTTCCTCTTGGCAAATTTTACTTTTCAATAAACATACTTCCCTAAAATCGCAAAGAGATGAGTTCCCATGGTCTTGAGCTGATTAGAGTATAAGACATTGCGATTATATTTTAAGATCAATAAACTATATTCTGTACAATAAGTTTTAATCTTCCACTTTTTATATTTCTAGCTCCAATAATATATGGGGTTGTCCAAAACAGACGCAGGAAAGTAAACGCATATTAAAACAAGACAGATTGATATTCAAATAAAGTTGGGTACTTTATTTTGAAGGTTCATTCATACCATTTATGTATGAAAAATAATATCGCTCAAATGTTCACCACGACTGGATTTACAGACGTCGAAATTTTCAATGACATTTTGCAACATGGTCGGTTCTATGGCATTTATCTCGGCAATGATCTTGTTTTTGAGTTCTTGGAGGGTGGCTGGTTTGCTGACGTAGACTTTGCTTTTCAAATATCCCCATAAAAAGATCTTGGTGGCCATGGCACATTTCCTCTGCGCGAAATCACGCGATCACCGAAGGACTGCAATCGATAGATATTGAAGTTGGTTGTGTGGCATGTTGCACCGTTTTGTTGGAAATAAACATCGTCCATATCCATTCCTTCAAGTTGCGGCAAAAAATAGTCCACTATCATCACGGGATATCGCTCAGAATTGGCGGTAACGGCGTCCCCGGCCGCATTTTCGAAAAAGTAAGGTCCGATGATGCCTTTCGACCACAATGCACACCACACAGTCACTTTTTGACGATGCATCGGCTGCTCTTGATACTCACGGGGATTTTCGTTCGCCCAGATGCGGCAGTTTTGCTTGTTTACCGTCCCATTCAAAGTGAAATGCGCTTCGTCGCTGAACATGATTTTTGATGAAAAATTGGCATCAATTTGGCGGTGTTCAAGGAGCTAATCTTAGAACGTTCGGCGCGAAAAATGATCGGCCCGACGCAGCTCTTGCGTCAATTGGATCTTGTAGGCGTGCACATTCAAATCCTCGTGGAGAATGCGGAGCAAACTGGTTCTCGAAATGCCCAATTCTTGGGATCGACGCGTTGTTGATTGTTTCGGATCGTCTCTCACACTCTCCTTCACAACAGCAATATTTTCCGGTGTGCGAACGCTCCTTGGCCGGCCAGAGCCTGGCAGATTTGCCACAGAACCTGTTGCCTCGAATTTACGCGCCAGACGACCGACGGTCGTTTCGTTTGGGCGGTTGTTGCGACCGAAATGTTCACGAAGCGCGCGAAACGCGTTTTTTATTTTTGCACCATTTTTGTAGCGCTCTCGAATAACTTTAACGCGGTCTTCAATCGAATACGACTCCATAGCGATCAATGGTAAACATTCAACTAACAAAATGACATGTCGGTGACAGAAAACAAAGATGGCGTCGATGTCAAATTGACGTTTACTTTCCTGCGTCCCTATTGGACAACCCTTTAATAATAATGTGAGAAATTTCAGCTTCATCAAGCAGATCAATATACCTTTCGATCAAGATATCCTCGTTTCACACTGTTAACCGCCGTATAAGTTGCCTCGGTTGTTCTCATTTGAAGTTAAGGATTTCCCGAATAGCGCTTCGTAAGCAGTGCGAGCAGCAGCAACACAATAAAAGGCAGATCGTTTCACTGATAGTCCATAAGCTGTTTTTTCGGTGGATGCGGATTGTCACAACACACACCTAGTAAATCACGATCCGCTGCGAGATACTTTCGATTCTTCTTCTTCTTCGTTTTTCTCCATATGCAAATATGCTTGTCAACCGTGACGAAAAGAAAAATGTTGGGAAGCATACAAAGGTCCTCCGAAACTTATAGTGCAGTTGTGGGTTTGTTCAGGGAAAATGATTTGTTTTACATTACGCTAGTATATACGCATACAATACGTTTTTTTTGCAACGTTACAAACAAAAGTACGATTAAAATGGTGCAGGAAAAAAAATCTGTGTTGAGCGAAACATCAACGCATGTCACTTTGACAGATTTGTACGATACGAATCTTGGGATGACCTCGTGACCAAACGCGTTGTGGTTTGCAATTTCTTAGACAATGTAGATCTTTTAAAAGTTTTATTTCATTGAGATGATAAGTTATCGACGATCGTCTTCAAGCGTTATGCCTAGAGGTTCTATATTGATGGCAAAAATCCTCATTACCTGCTCTAGACAAATCAGACAAGCAATTCTTCATTAACAGCAGAACTATCCGCGATTTGCAGGTCCAACAGCAGGTTGGTTCATTAAAAAAAACTGCCTGCTCGTCCATATTTGTTACAGTTGGCTACCTACTCGTGATATTAACAAATTGCTTCCTGCTACTATCTTCAACGGAATGCCGCTAGCCGGTTGAAAAAAATTGTACCTAGCGCATTACAGATGCTCCTCTTTCGCTGTTATTGATGAGAAGTAACCGGGTATTACTTTAATATGGCCAAGAAGATGATCTTACTATTGAGCGCGGCAAGTTACTTTGTTGTTCCGTATACTTATTGCTGTATATTTCCGATATTAAGAATCAGAACGTCGTCAGCGTCTTGCAAAGCTCGTCTGAAAATATGTATAAGATGGGACGAGGTATCCTGCAAGAAATAACAGAGAAAAATTAAACGAAGAATTACCCGAAAAGAAGGATCTTTCGAAACGATCTGGATGCGCGCGTGAAGCCTCGGTAGCATTTTGAAGACACTCACCGTAAATTCAAATAATATTGACAAGTCGAATCTTGCTGTAAGAGTGTGCAATTGTTTTAGAACCGGTGTTTAAAGGTTTTGTTCGATTTTGCAGAGCTTGACATCTCGCTTGGTGTATACGTATATCGTGATGAGATGTTTTTTGCGAAGAACTTGATATTTTTTCTTAGAAACAAATTCATAATAATATTCTGCGACGGAAAAAAGTTTGGAATTTCATCTCTGTTGACAGGTAACAAAATGTCACTCACTCAGAAGTATATTGAAATATGAACATATCAAAATAAATCGACACCGTAAACGGACAGACATATCTCACAAACTCAATTTTCATCGAACGCCGCGATATATCACGCTCGCAACCGAAGAATTAAAAATGATATTCCACCAAATTAGCTCCAATCTTTCGACCTACATCTCCGCTGTAATTCTTCGGCTTCGAAAACTGACCGTCATATTACGAACATTATCAATCTTGTCATTTTTCGATTTAACAAATGAGTATTGATAGCGACGTACCATTAGTATCGTTTCTTTCTACCTTTTGTTTGTATTTAAAAGCTGTTTCTTGTTGCGGGGATCATCGACTATCGCATCGAGCTCTCGATCAATTTATCATATCTTATTAGGATAAAAATAAATTACTTCGTTACGATGCGGTAGCGATGGGTACGATTCCGGATCGGATGAATCTGTTTTTAGAACGACTCAAATGCGATCGGTTTTCAAAATAGCGTTCGTCATTAGTGATAATGAAGTTCTTCTCCACGCCCTGTCAGTGTCAACGCGGGTGTGCATCAGGGATCATCCTTACACGCGCCACGTAGGCGCCATATAGGCCGATAGATACCCTAAACCGCATCTGCTGGGAAATGTGCGCAAATAGTGTATACTAAGTGACATATAAATCCGAACACCCAGTTTAAATGGTTTTATTTTAATAAAAGTTGGTGAATGTATTCATCTTACTGTAAATAACAAGTGAAAAAATGTTCAACCTTATCAGTTGGATATTCCGGTTGTTATACTCCTTTTTTTTAATTCACTAACGCTCTAAAAATGAATATTTCAACCGCAGTAAAGAATCAACGTTGGCGGATTTTGGTTCTTGACATCATTTACGATCGGTTACGATGCCTAGAGTACGGAGACCTGTACGAATTCGGCAACTTAGTGAGTTTGATAGGAGCCGTATAGTGGGACTTCGGGAACCTGAACTTTCTTTTCGGGCAATTGCAGTTAGAGTGCAAAGAAGTGTAGACACTGTGGTTAGGTGTTGTCAGGCATGACTTCGAGAAGGCCGTACGCAAAGAGCAAGGGGCACTGGACGCCGCCGTAGAACAACAGACCGTGAAGATCGCCGCCTAAGATTATTGGCCTTAAGGGACCGTTTCTCCACTACCAGGTCCATTGCAAATGAATGGTTTGCAGAACACCGAAGACCTATTGACATGCGAAGTGTTTACCGACGAATGAGAAAGTTTGGCTTGTTTTCATACCGGTCACACTGCGTCCTCCCTTTAACTCGAGAACACCGACGTAATCGCCTTGAGTGGTGCAGACAACGGTCGCTCTGGGATCAGGAATGGAACAGTATTGTCTTTAGTGACGAGTTTCGATTTTGTTTAGGCATGCACGATGGTCGTGGTTAGAAGGCGACGTGGTGAAAGGAGGAATCCACAGTTTTTTGTTGAAAGACATGTTCATCACACTGTTGGAGTTATGGTTTGGGGTGCTATAGCTTATGGTTCCAGGTCACCTTTAATCTTCATCAGAGGTAACATGAACACGTAGCGTTATATCCACGAAGTTCTAGAACCCGATCTTTTACCCTATCACCCGGGTCGGTTTCAGGTTCAGTTCCGGGTCTGTTCCGGGTCCGGTTCCGGGTTCGGCTCCGGGTCGGTTCCGGTTCGGTCCCGGGGTCTGTTCCGGGTCGGTTCCGGGTCGGTTCCGGGTCGGTTCCGGTTCGGTTCCGAGTCGATCCCGGGTCTGTTACGGTTCGGTTCCGGGTCGGTTCCAGGTCGAATGAGTAGACAGCCGCCTTTCCCTGTCATGTTGATTCTATCGCTGGACAAACATGGCGGCAAATGGCAAATGTCATTCGTCGAATGTTGTTATGTTTTTTTTTTCTTTTGAAATAGTTTATTTAAACAAAATTATACAAAAAGTATATCCAGTTTTAACAATAATTCCCCAATCAGTGTCCGCAAACACTGGCCCCGAGAATAACAAGACAATAATCAATATCTATGAACTACAGGTTTGCTCTAGCACTGCACAAGTTTCTTCCTGCGGCTGTGGCTCGAAAGGGGCTCATGAATATTTACGGTTGGAAGACTATGGTACGGGTCTGTTCCGGGTCGGCTCCGGGTCGGTTCCAGGTTCGGTTCCGGGTTGGTTCCGGGTTGGGTTCCGGGTCGGCTCCGGGTCGGTTCCGCTTCGGTCCCGGGTCGGTTCCGGGTTCGGTACCGGTTCGGTTTCGGCTCGGTTCCGGGTCGGTTCCAGGTTCGGTTCTGGGTCGGTTCCGGGTTCGGTTCCGGGTCGGTTTCGGGTCTGTTCCGGGTTGGTTCTGGGTTCGGTTCGGTTGGGTTTGGTTTGGTTTTGGGTTTGGTTTGGTTTTGGGTTTGGTTTGGTTTTGGGTTTGGTGTGGTTTTGGGTTTGGTTTGGTTTTGGGTTTGGTTTGGTTTTGTGTCCAAAAAAGGAGGATAGCGTTATCCGGTATGATTCAATATTCGAAGAAGCGATCGTCATGAAGAAGAAAATCACACGTTTTAGACGATCCGCTAGCACGCACTTACTTTTGTAATATGTTCGTACCTACAATACTCCGCCTAACAGCGTTATAGATCAGTAATTTTAGACATTCCTAAAGTTCTCAATATATTCAAAAAAGTTTATTATTGTGTCCAAAAAAGGAGGATTGCGTTATCCGGTATGATTCAATATTCGAAGAAGCGATCGTCATGAAGAAAAAAATCACACGTTTTAGACGATCCGCTAGCACGCACTTACTTTTGTAATATGTTCGTACCTACAATACCCCGCCTATCACCCTGGCAGATCCAACTTTCCAACAAGATAATGCCCGACCACATGTTGCAAGAGTCACAATAGACTTCTTTCCAACATAATGATGTCACATTGTTACCATGGCCACCAAGATCTCCCGACTTATCCCCAATTGAGCACGTGTGGGATATGATGGGTAGGAGATTGCTCAATTTGCAACGTCCTCCTCAGACTCTAGAAGCACTTCGAGAGGAGTTGGTGGTTGCCTGGAATGAGATACCACAGGAGGACATTGACCACCTGATCAGAAGCATGCCTAGGCGCGTTGGAGAATGCGTAGCACATCAGGGTGCATCCACACATTATTAAAGGTCAAAGGACTTTAAAGCAGTGCAATCATTTTGAAATTTTTATCATTTACTTATTATGCTTCATTAAGTACTACTTATACAAAATTTTATTAAAATAAAACCATTTAAACTGGGTGTTCGGATTTATATGTCACTTAGTATATTATTCGTATTATTTAGCATTTTTCGTGTTATATTTGATACATGACAGCTTTATTTGAAAACATAATAAATTATATATTATATTCTATATACTTCTGCTTGATTTGTATATAGAAGTTTTATGCGATAGGTCTTACAACCAGTTCACGGTTTCACAGATAAAGCTAATTCTACTTAATTTATTTATGGTTCGAGTGTTGATTGAAGACTGGGCAAATGTTTCCGTTTGATTACCGAAGCTTTGGACTAGATCTGCGTGGAGTAATATTGCTGCTTAAATAAAATCTTGCACTGTCGTGTACAAATACAATACAAGTAGAGGGCCCAGAACAGGTCCTTGGGGTACACCCAAACTTTTTGGTTAGCATTATTGCTTGTTGGATAAAAATGCGCGGAGTAACGTAGCTGCATAAATAAGCTCGTAGTACTGTCGAGTATAAATAAAATAATTAGAAGTCCCAGCACATATCCTTGAGGTACAAACTTTCGATCAAGTTAAATTGTTTTACCGATTCTGCTATGGGGAGCTTAAAGAAACTTTATTATTAGAACTGATAAACTGTTGCTAAGATGCTTTGTATATCAGGAAACGAACAATTTCCACAAAAATAATAATTCATGAAATTGAAGAACTCATTATAGCTGTACAGGTTACGGATACCGTTTTACCTCGGAAATTGTCCGCTGACCTCTCATAATCATATCCTAGATACGCTTGCAAGCACAGTACCGTTCCACTGTTAATTAGTACCAAGTAGGGTAGTACAAATTCTCGTCTTCGCGTACGATTCGTATGAAAAATATAACTAATATATAGAGATGTTTGCGATTATGAAAAAATCCGCAAATCGGGCACACTGTTCGAGATATCCCAATTAACATACCGGCTTGGTTAAGTTAATTACGGCTAAGATAAAGTTGGTATTGACGAGGGATCTTGCTGATAAAGTTATAACCTATAAATAAGCGGCCATTAAATTTTTATCGCTGCGAAAAAGACGCTCGTTTAATAGGCATTAGCTATAGGTTAGTTATGAGTATAACCATAGAGACGTTAACTACATTGTAACGAGTACGAAAAAAAACATGTGCTTTCTTTTATGTACTGCTTTTAGTGCGAACATTTATTGCTGTCATGGAATATTCATGTTACTTTTTTCTGTTTTCTCGATTGTGAACATAATTGTAAACGTATTTATTGCTCGCCAAGACAAAATGTATGTTTTTAGGTTGTAGTTAATACAAAAACGATGTTTTACTTGAAACAAAAACACGCAGTAATGCGACATTTGTACATAAATTCGTTTTTTCAATTCCGTGTGCCTGAAAAAAAATTGGGAGCCTTATTTTTGAGATAAACCTCGTATGTTGAATCAAAGATTTGAATCAAATATAACATCTAGATTCTTAGCATCATCAAAGAATGGAATGTTATTATCATTGATAAATAACTATATTCGAATATATCGCGGCAAATGTTGATAGTACTTATAAGAATACGTTATCTATGTTGAATACATACAGGGTGACTTCGAAGTTGAGTCATTTATTTTAACAGTGTGTAGATCTGATCAAAAGATATGTTTTTTTCCTTTACCATTTTTCTGGTAAAATTAAAGTAACAAAGTTATAGCCCTTTGGAAGTTTGAGTACCGCCCTGTCTCAATAATAATATTATGTGGTCGTGTTTGGTTCATCGCATCGGAAACAAAAAAGCGAAAGAATTTTGAACGATGTTTTTACAATTATTTTAGTCAGTTGTATACAGTCAGTGTCAGTCGGTAACGCGTTTGAATAGTGGTGTCTGTTGCGTGGCTCAAACGAAATAAAAAATGGCACATGTTTATGCGGATCGGTTTCCCAATCGAGTGCAACTAACCCCTCGTGCCTTTGTTAATGTAGTACAACGGGCTCGTGAATCAGGTGACTTAAGACCTCACAGGGAAGGGCATGCCGGTGCTCCAAGACCTCACGATCAAATACAGGTCCGCACTGAAATACTTGTCGGGAGGATACTTTATAAAACAAGGTAAAATTTTTTTTTTATTTTTTTTATTCTTACACACATATTTTGGTTTATCTTCCTTCTACAACCATTATCTGAAAATTAATAACTCAACTTCAAAGTCACCCTGTATAATGCTTCATCTAAAGTTTCATTAAAAGGGAATGTTGATTGTTTATCGTCAGCATACATTATACAGATCATCGTGAATACTAGGAATAAAAGAGGTCCGAGTACTGAACCATGAGGAACCCCTGATGAAACATACTGTGCATCAGAAGTTCCTCTAGATGTTTTCGCGTTTTGGGTGCGATCGGTTGGGTAGTATCTGGAAAAATTCAAAGGAACAAGGCTGGTTGGTCCTTCAGAGGGTAACTACAAATTCGTTGATAAACTGCAACAGAAAATGTCGCAGAAGTTAGTCAGCTTGTTCGCATTTGATTCGTAAAAGACTTGTTTGAGATCTTCTACATAAAAGAAGCAATATCATTAGACGTTGAGCCTTGATACAAAAATATTTACCTGTAATGGAAAGATTTATAAAAAAATGCCCGGCTTTTACGACACTAATGTTTGCCTTAGACATGTTGATTGGTATTGATAACGTTAAGACACTAAGCTCCATCTACAACTGCATTTCATTCCATTTTTCCTCCTTGACAACGGAGTACGACCTTTCGGCCGTCATCTGGTCGGATTTATTCCGGAGCTTAATCACCGTCGGTGGTTTTTCAACGCGAGTCCGTCCGTCGGTGGAACTTGAATGGGCGAATTAATTAAAAACAAATGGAAGGTATTATCTGGCCTGGCCATGACCAGCCCATTGTCGAACCATTGGTATTGTTAAGGTCGGTCGTTAAGAAAGAACTCTCGGTTGCTCGTTTGGTATGTTCCAATAACACACGTCGACTTTTCGTTTTCGCTTAATAACTGATGAAATGCGAACGATGAATTTATTAGCGGTGACTGTGACTAGAGACAAGATCTTTTTCGGTGCTGGTTCAACGTGGGTGTTCCACAGAGACCGATTCGATCTTAGACGCCTAAGTTTTGTATGGCTCTTCAACATGAACGTATTTCAGCTTGACTCTGACTACAATACTCATCTGGAGATGGATCAACGCTGTGTTCCACAGGGACCGATTTTAGCTTCGACATTGAGTCTGGTACGTTTCACTAGCAATTCGATTTTCATTTGCCTTCCATGCCTAATGAAATGCGAACGATGAATTATAGTGATGACTCTGGCAAAAAGATAAACAGCTTCTAGCGTTTGGTAGATTTTGTAGAGCAACATCAACGTGGGTGTACCACAAGGATCGATTTCAGCTTTGTCATTCAAGTCTGGTATGTTTCAATAGCAGTTTAATTTTTATCGGTTCTATGATTTGTGGAAATACGAATGCTTTGACTCTGACGAAAAAAAAAAAGAAACCTCGAGCTGTTGACATTGACTAAAGATGATGAGATGCGAATGATGAATTTACATGTTTTGACTGTGACAATAAGACAAAATGGCTACGACGTTTGCTTTATCAACAATTTGGCTCTCATTTGTGAAGGAATTTATTACTCTTGACTCTGACAAGAAGCCAAACAATCTCGAGCAGTTGATTGACCTCTTTAGTACATGGTCAATGTAGGTGTTCCACAGGGATCGATTCATTTACGCCTCGTACTCGTAAGAATGACGAATAGCTTTGACTCAAACAAAGATGCTTGGGCAGTTGGTTGTTTTTTAATGCAAGACCCATATTGGTATTCCACAGAGATTGAATTTAACGCTAATATTACTTGTTTGTTATTGCTAAGCAGTCTTTGATTGCTTCCTTAGACGCCGATTTCCAACAAAAGCACTGCAGATTTCAACATGTTTCGTTTCCATCTAATTTATCTCTAGCTTTTTTATGTTTTTATGCAAAGGTAGGGTCTACATTTCAAATGTATACCGACTCTGAAAATGGGAATATATCCGAAACGCTACTCCAAACGCAGTAAAGACTTAACAAGATCCTTTTTCGGTTCGCCTGGTTCAATTTCATGCCTGGATGTAACCAAATTGTAGCGTATAATGCAATCGTTTGAAACGCCTCGGACTTGACGATTTTACTGCCGTGGAAACTATTTTTTACGCTGAAGCAGCAGCGCAAGCAGAAGTCTAAATGCCAGGGCAGGAGCTTAAAGAAACTTTGAGCAAATCCTGCTCGAAGATCGGCGAATCACGATCCGGGAATAGGCAGTTGAAATTGCTGAGGCTTCTGAAAGAATTGAGACGGGGATCTCGCAACAAACGAAAGACTTAATCGAGCGATTTGGCCGACATAGCGTTTGCGAAATTGACGAAGGACCTAGGCGGTCAAAAACAAGCATTCACATTTGTAGAAACCTGAGCGCCGTCCACAGTCGTACCGAGCGATTCTATTAATTAAACGAGGAAACGCGAGACGCGGCATTCGTCTTTATCTAACCTTTGACCATCCCTGCCAACCAAACCTAAACGCGAAGATCCGACGGCTACGGTTCGTCAGCAAGATGTGAGTTGAGTTACCATGGTGGAATTCCAAAGCACCAGGCAAGGCACCGAACGTTGCTACATTGCCCCTTGTGACCCCGCCATACGTTATTGATGACACATGGACGGGTTTCTTCTTCACTGCCGCCATAGCGCGCGGGTACGGGTCGTGAGCCGAACTCCTATGTAATGCCATAGCCAGCATGGGCTCTATGACCGTGGCGCGCCATAGGGGTACCATTTCGAAGCTAACTTGTTGAAGGAAGCAGGAAAAACGTTTTTGCCTTTAACCTCGGAGCGCATGAGGTTCCAGGTAGATTAGAATCGGATTAAAGCGAAGCCTGACAAACAAACACGGGGGCATATTGTACCTTGCTCCTCGAAGTTTAGAGTACCCAATCCATTAGTCTAGTGTTATGTACCAATCGGTACAGTTTCCCTGTCGGTACTGCTCAGAACTCCCTCGGTTCTAGAGTTGGTATCCCGAAGAGTCGACGTCTTTCGCGATCCAGAGCCTCGCACCCACATAAGATGTCTAAGGCTCTTATGCTTTTCCGCATTGCCTGCAGTTGAAGTCCCCATAATACGGTCCTATTTTGAGCAGGTGTTCTTTCAAGCCACTGGGTCCTGTTAGAAGGCTTCTGTTCATTAGGAGCAGGTTCGCAGCCGAGGGTAAGGTGGAATTCCGGAAGCCGGAAGGTGTTGGAAGGAAGCGGCCAGGTCTGGTACACGAACGGCTCCGATACGGAACAGGGCTCTGGCGCCGAGGTTTTTGGCCTTAGAGCTAGGCTTTCACTGCCTCTCGGCGGATTACAATTTCCAGGCGGAAATCTATGTGATTCTGGCTTGGGTATCCCGCATTTTGGAGGGAGCAGGGACCTATCAGAAGAACAACAATCTCTCCGACAACCGGGCTGCGATGAAGCGCCTGCAAAATTACTTCAATCTTTGTATTGCAGTATCCGGAGGCTCTGGACAGTTTAGCAGTGAGGTATCCGGTATCGTCAGTGTGGGTGCCGGGGAACGCTGGCATAAAGGATAATGATCAGTTTGTGGAGTGGATTTCCTGAAATGGAGAAGCATCTTGGGGCCCAGTGTTCAGGATGGACGCTCTAGTTTGTCTTTTGATCGAGATAACTCAACGATGTCGATGGGACTGCTGACTAACCATAACACGATGAGGCGTCACCTGCAGTTGATGGGATGGCTGATGATCCCATGCGTGAGGGTTTCGGTTTTGTGTCGCTGTGAGGCTCTGAGCTAGTACAGGCAGACTCCACTGGAGTCCAATACTTTGGATTCCCATAATGTTAAGGAGCTGGGACTAGGAGCTTTACTCAACTTTGCTGGCAGGGCGGTGGTTGAGGGTTAGTGAATATAGTGGCGACCGGTATGCCTTTAAGTTCATTCATATTACCCATCCTTTGACTGGATTCCCTTTTGTGTTTTTGGGCTGCCCCAAGGCGGGTTCTGGGCCTGTATGAGACTTCTTCCACCCTTTCATTGCATCCACATCAAAGTTATATTGTCGTGTTCCTCCAGTGAGTTCAGTTCGCCTTTTTGTTTGGATTTGACCTTCAGGTTAGAGCCTGTCTTCACGTCGTTGGTTCTGATCCGTGGCCCCGTTGTTGCGTCCATGGTCGCCCGGTACACAGAGCGAAGTCGCCTTTAACGTATGTACTGCGGCATATTCGCGACCATATTTTATTATTATAGAGGCAGTTTTTCAGCGAGTTCCCTGTTTATGCCGTTTTATCAATTCAATTATTTCCTACGATAACTCAGCCGGTTGCATGCCGCCGCCTCAGCGATGCCCCGTCCTTTCTCTCTCTCCTATTTTCATAACCAATGGGCATGCGGGAAGTGGAGTCTCATCGTAGAGATGCTGCGGATCAGATAGGTACTAGACGATTACGAATTTGCCTTTTTGAAACATGCTGGCAGACAGTGAACCATAGACAAGATCCAAGACCAAGCCTAGAGCACGCGATGCATTGCCAAAAAGCACAAAACAGCTGTCCATGGCGAATTGGGATGTTCTCGCAGTGGTCAATTCTGGCGATAGATTAGATAGCGTTTGCGATGTCCTATTTCGATTTACTTACTTTTATTTTCTATAATATAGGTAGTGCAAGGGGTAGTTGAGGATATGAAGGTAAGGTTGTGTTGTATTCTTCTCGCAGACTTCGGCAAGGAGCCTTGCGAGTGTGAATTTCTCGCCAATTCAATCTCGTTTCCAGGTGCCTGATTCTAGATGAATTTCTACTATTGAAATTAATTTCGATGTCGCCTTGTCGTCAAACACTGGATATGAGTTACGTTCACTGCCATTATAATTTCGATATAGAAATCAGCATCAAGTGTCGAAATTATCATATCGCTTCAATGATCGACGTTCAGTTAGAATCAGGTTCCCGGGTTGAACGTTTTTTCCTGGGTAATGAGTAAGTTACATATATTTTGAGTACTTTTGGCGTGAAGGTTCGGTGATAAGTCTCAAATCTACAAGGCGAAAGAAACGTCTTATTTTTAAACGATTGGCAGTTTGCATTTGTTGCTGCCACAGTGCGGCTACTCCTATAATCGAATTCTTCTTCAACAGTATCGTCTACGAAGCGAAAGTACTGGGATTCGCTCTGAGTTGCGCTATTCTCCGACAGATGGAGCTGCAATGTTTTGAGAATCGCTGTTTTAATTCCCGTTACATTTTTTAACTTTCAACTTAATTTTACGTCAACATTTCGCTATGATCGATATATTATGAGTACCGAGCGGTACCGGACGATGTAGGTAGTGCCGGCTGAAATACTATATGGCCTGTACTATAAAGTAGATGCATTTTCGAATTTCAGATCAGCCTTTCGCTACGATCGACGTACGAGTACGATCAAGCAGTACCAGGAAGCGATACCTGGTGATGGAAGTAGTAACGGCTGCGAGGCTGCTGTCGATCTGTCGTCGAGACGGAGACGAGATTTCAACGATTTTGATGCATTAGAGCTATAAACGGTTGTCCCTGCACAGAAGACAAGCCATACCACTGAGATTATTGCAGCGAAGTCGGAGATTATTTACGGCAGATTCCTGAAGAACATTCACGACACCGAACGAGGTGGATCTAGAAGACATCGAGGATGAAATTAAGTTAACTGTTTATACGACCTCTTCTTCGTCTAGTTCCTATCCATTCGTGTCGATTCATACAGTAAATGTAAATTGAAGTACCCATAGCTGAGGTACAATTCAAGAGTCTCGTCTTCATTGCTTCCAAGCAAATTACTGCAAAGCTTCCTGGCAACATGACTGTGACGATACACATCTAGACAGCTATACTTGAGCATCTTGTCTAATTTAGGATCCACATTCCCAAAAGGGATCTCCTGATCGAAGACGATAAACTCCTATGGCATTATGACCCTGATTTGAGATCGTACGTACTTGAAATGCAAGGCGGGCATCTGCGCACAGCTCGTGAGGGTACAAGAAATCTGGGATCTGGATGCCCATTCACTCTCTTACGCGGACACTTCGAAACCGAAACCACGTAACCTTGCAGCTGATACGAGAACTGCAAAGGCAGACAAAAAAACGAAAGTATGAATCAGGATACTGTCGTCTACATCAACATAAGAGGCTCATGGACCTAACAGAAGAGGTAACGTGTTAACTCAGCAAAGAGAATGTGGAAATTGCAGCACATCTCTTGCGACACTGTGATATTAGGAATCACAAATCCAACACCGTAAAGCTACATGCAAAGCCAAGGCTATGGAGTCTGATTGAGAGACCAAGGTTTGACACAAGCTTGTACATGTTTAGGCACCTTTTCTGCGATCTGTAAATACGCAGAATAACTCAATACACTCTTACGCATCAACCATCTGGAGGGTGCTTAACCCAGGAAACCGACACATCATTCAAATTGTCATAACGAGTCGGTCGAACGGTGAGTCCGCACTCGAAGCAGCGGCTGGAGAGGCACATAACAGGCCATTAAGCGCCTAATATATCAATTCGATCCAACTTAATCAGTATGCAAGAATTCGAAACGACAAGTGTGGAAATGGAAAACGCCAGTATGTTAATAATTACAATTATTTGTGAATGAACAAGACAGGATGCAATGTGAAGATTAATCATGTGTTAGTCGAGAATCAATCATCGAACTGGACGTGATCAAAACTGGTCGGACGGTTCCAATACTTTTGAGAGAATAGGCAGTAGATGGGTCTCAGGTGACCATAGTTAGTAGGATCAGAACACTTAGGTAGCGTGTCTGTAGTGATCTGGAAAATATCCCCTCTAATCAGCAGTTGATCAAATTCAGATATACATAGTAGTTATTCCATCTAAACCACTAGAATTTGATTTTATTTTATGAATGATTTTAACAGCGGTGTCAATATTCACTTCACTAAAATGAAATTTGGATTTTCAGTTATCAGTGTCCACGTAATTCTCGTGCTCTCATATTTTCTTAATATCCTTACGTATTTTGAGAAGATAAAGACTTAACCTACCTGCTTGGCCCCACGTTCCTACCCTTTCCAACGCATATCAGAAAAATTTACCACAAACTCAACGAAGTCCACAATATGACACCATTAGAATCGATTGCTAATATCTTTTTTATTTTTTTAAAAAATTAGAATTTCTCACTACGTTAGCATCTGGATGAAGTGAAGTGTTTCCTTCATTCCTTAACTCAACAGGTTATGCTAACCTAGGTCAGTTTCTTTGACCAGTGTTAAGTATTTATTTATAACGAAAATAATTAGCAAGGAAATACAAAAAATCAGAATTATATGATACGATGATTTCCTTGATTTCTTAAATTGCGTAATCAAAATACCTCGAATGCACTGACCATCGCAAAAATCCATAATTTACGAATTCAGTATGTAATGGATTTCATTTTGCGTACGAGGTTATATAAATCAGAAACAATATTACTAAAGCGAAATAAAATGCAACAGGATCATTAAACGTGGATGTAAGCGTAAAAAGACAACATTAACGACATACCAGATGTAGAGAAGAGCTGTGAGAACGATGCGTCTTTATTATCGCTGTTTTCTCGTTTCTAAATTAGAATATCTGAGAATTACTGCATACGCACCTGTACGAATGTGCATCGGTCACGATTCAGTGATTTTAAGGGCGAATGATTCGTTGATTAGTTTGTTTAAAGAAATTATTACGAAAGGAGTTAGTTATTTCGTTTATCGTTTATCATATTGTGGTTCAGAGCAAAAAGTATAACAAATTATCACATATCAAGCATCGGAATATATACAGTACGGGATCTGTTGGGATGTATAACCTCTTAAAATGATTTCTACAAGAATCACAACTCTTTGAGAGATAATTCTTTTTGCAATTTTTTGTTGTCGCTAGTTAGTGCCGCTTTTTTTAATACTAATAGCTTAACTGCAAATGCTGATAGAAAAGCCCTCTTTTCTAGTTAAAAAGAAAAGTTGACCGTGAAATGACTTTGAACGACAGGTTGAAGGGTGAATCCAGCGGACGTTGCACAGCCGTGTGTCGTTTACACGAAAGTTACCCTTTAGTACTGCTGATGGCGCTTTGCTCTTCCGTATATCACTTGGAACCATTCATATGTCTACTTCACATTTAGTATAATGTGTAGTTAAATCAATTAAACGCGCGACTCAGTTTTGGAGTGTGTAATAAATCTCGAATTATCTCGAGGCCTAAGAGGATAATGGTACGTCATGTCAATCTAATGGTAATGTAAAGAAATAGCCCATTAATGCTACCAAGATAATGATGATGATATAATCGGTAGTACAAGCACTTTGCTTTCCATGTGTGTATGCGATTATGATACTTTGTTGCAGGCAGAAAAAGTCTAAGAGATTGTCTGAGGTAGTTTATATTGTAATTGGTACATTGTGGGTCTACTATGTTTCCACTGTTAGACTGTAAAGTGATATTTTGCTGAGAAATCGTGGCCAGATCAACACGTTGCAGCTTTGAGCAACTAAAAAGGGTTTATTTGGCATTTTTGAAACATAGTGGGAGGATAGGTACCCGATAGGTATCGCGGGTTACCTATCCTATTTTTTGCTCGAATACACTTTCATTCTTTTTACAGATTTTGCCTGTTATTTTCCTATTTTTAGTTATATACCTTTGTCCTTTGTAGATCCTTTGGGCTAGAGTAGAAGTACCACAGCAAGTAGCTATAACAGGCCGCTTTGAAAATTCGAGTTCTTCTAGCCATTTTATGCTACAATGTGTGGCTTTTGTTGTGGACTTCGTGAGTGATTTTTCCCTCTCCATCTTCGTTTCCTCAGGTTACACCCGTATTCGGATGTACGGACATGTGTATCTACCTTTGTCGTTGCGTATGTGCATTCATTTCGGGCCTGATGAAGCCAGCCAGCGGAAATACGTATCGCTCGGGTTATCTATCCTATTTTCCGCTCGAATCGACTTTCCTTTTTTTGCGGATTTTGCTATATATATATATATATATACATATATATATTATCATTGTTGTCTCTAGAGAAAAATGATTCCATCTCTGTGAATGAGTAAATCGATGTTCAATTACACAATGCTCACATAACCATCAGTCTCCGGATGGCGTTGTTCATTGTCTGTGCATACGCGAAGTACTCGGCATCGTAAAACGTATAAATCGCCATCGTCGGACTGTCTCTGTTCGTGGTCGTTTCTTAGGAAGACGTATTCGCGGCGTCGAAAGTAGCACGTGAGATCTGGCTCGCGATCGCGACGAAGACGAAAACTCTATTGTTTCGGTGGAAAATGGCCGACGCGGGTCTTCAAGACCACGCGAACGAGCGTTTTGTCAAAGCGAACGGCCAATTATGAACGACATTGCCCTATTAAACGTTCGCGTTGCGGTTTCGACGTTTCAACTGTGATGTTCACGTTTTCCGGAGACGAGCGAAATCCCCGGTGGCTTCGTTTTCGGATGCAATGTTCAACGCGATAGTACCGGTATTTACATCGCGAAAAAATAAACAGATTCAAAAATATACGATGGTTTTCTCAAAAATTAGGTTCCTAAATTCTTTTCAGGAACAATTTTATAGCCTCCTATAACTTGAAACGTAACGTTTGGATTTTGATGAAATTTTCACAGAAGCTTACTACAATGCCAAGGATGAACAAGTTTTGTAGTTTTTGAAAATCGGTCCAGTTGCAAAAATAAAACAAAGTACACATCGAACAAAACTTCGTTTTCTGACGTTTTGGAGGGTACTGGTCATTTTGTATGCGTTAAAAATTAAGGGTTGGGATCGTAGGAGGTAAGAGATGGTATATCTTGTTTCTATATCTACTCAGATATTTCCCTGAATTTGATGATCCTTAAATGTACCACCCATTTCGACTCTTATTCGAACGAGGGCGTAGGAAGCATAGAATCCATCTACTTGACGCTGTTTTTTCTGAGACAGTTCAGTAAGATGATAACATATAATCGGTACTCGATTTCTAAGCAATGACATAACGAAACATCCAAAGGTCAACTCTAAATTGCACCAAGTCACACAATCTCCCAGCACCTGAGGCATTCGTGAATACCTCTTCGACTGGTCACACGCTGGTTAACGAGCATTTACCAGTATTGTTTTGACACGGGAAGGATGAATGGTCAAATTTGAAGTGAAACCGCGGCATTCCTTCCAAGAGAAGGAATAAAGTAGCGCGGTACAACCGGTGCAACCTCGTTTCCTGCGATCATATTTTTCTTTATAATGAATTGCCCATTCAGGACTGAACGGTAGATAATATAATAAGGACATCTAATTAAGGATACATGTCTGTACGCACGGTACAGACTTCCTTATCCTTTTGTTCGAAAAAATATATCTAACAGCACGATATTGCATAAGCACGCATTATATGCGTATATCTTCAGAGCCCCGTCGTCCATAGGCGTTTGTTAGGGAGTGGCGAGGGTCTCATTGTATACCTCCTGAAGAAATATTGTTCAAATCAAATTTCAAATAACTTTTTAATCTTCATCAACTTCGTTAATTTTGGTTGTTCTTGCAAAAAAATTGTTATATTTGCCTTAAATTTCTGAACACCCTGTGGAAACATGGGATTACTGAATAATGTGTCTTCGTATGAGAATTTTAAGCATCAACTTTTCTCAACAGTTCTTTTTTTGATTCATGTCAATATCTCAATTATTGAAGAATATATGCTGTTTTGAAGAAAATCGCTGTTTAGAAGAAAAAAACTTTGTTTTTCGCATAAAAATAACATTTATCTTTCGGAATGGTTTGTGATTTATACCGGCCAGGTAAACTTGTGTATTTTGCTATTGTATGCTCTGTGAACGAACCCTGTACATTGCTTAATAAACTAGTAGTGATGGCCGGGAAACAGGTGTCAAATAAAAAGTTTTTCCACAAAAATTGGTGTACCCATTTTATGCGTCCATATTTTAAATACCCCCTTGAACAACTTGCACCAATTTAACCAGACTTTACAGCTATTTTACTAATACCATCAGACTTCTTCTTTACTCCCAGCAAAATCCAGTGCACGTCTTTACCGTCGAGTCACCACATTTCTTCAAAGTCGGCGATTAGAAAGAAAATGTCCAATTACGGAGAGCCAGTACGCATGGTGCAGATATGTTTAAGGTCACACGGATACCGCTGCACTATTAGGTCAATATTATTGACAATTTATTGCATATTTGCTTCACTCGAGAAGAATGATTACCCATTATCGGTGAATGTGTGACTTTGGATAGAGAAGAGCTTGATTTTTACTACGATGTTTTGAAATGTCTACGGTTTGGCATACAGAATAAACTACGTTAATAGGAATTCACAAACCCATGAGATGACATGCCTATAATTTGATGACCTAAAGTGAACATCTGAATATGTATATGTCGGTGATTTGCAATTGCAAATATGCAGGGAGGCGTTTACAATACTTTCTGGCGGGAAGTAAGAGTGTCTAGGCTAACATTATGTTTTATTCTAACCACTGATTTCTGAGTAAGGAAGGATCAAGTCTAGTCAATTAAGAATCTTTTTGAAGCAAGAATCGTTCCGAACTGTGTTTATGGATGAAGTTTAAACATTACGTTTTTTATTTGTATTTATTTGTTGAAAATTAATACCTGCATAGAATAACGACAAAATAAAGTATAACGACGATTATGACTATTACTAAACTGTGGGCAAGATCTTGGTTAAACTTATTATTAGCTGTTTCTAAGTCATTACTCCTAAACGAACAGAAAACCTGAGTATCTTCGGCAAAAAATTGTATGCTGCATGATTTTACCTCTGTTTCTGAATCCGAGATATATAATGAAAATAACAGGGGCCCCGACACAGATCCCTGTGGTACACCAGAACAAATTTTTTGTGCGGTAGAGCACTGTTGATTTAGACGAACTTTTTGAAACCGATTTTCAAGGCAGATTTGAATGATTAAGCAGTATGAGAGATACTGCTTTCTGGTTGTCAGACTGTTAAATCACAGTAATGGTAATTATATGAATTTCGTTGCTGACTTTGATTTACCTCGTTATTGAGCCTATAAAAACGAACGAGCATTTCTAAAATATGCGCTGGTAATTTTGAATGGTAAATTACGGTTAATCAGTACTGTTTATTCTACATTACGTGCAGTCAAGCAAAAATACACAAGAATGTAAACATGAATTATTTGCGCTTGTGAAAGATTTTTTATCGTACACTTTCATTTCATATATCATAAAAATGCCTTTCATTTTTGTAACAGTTGCTACTCTATTAATGACTCTCCAAGCTTCCAGCAGAATCAACCTGCTAAACAATAGCGTCAACGAAGAGCCAGAGTAGATTATCTGATTTGCACTATCATGTCGGAAAATCAATCAAATCCGTATTTCCATTGATGATCAGGGTCGCCGTACTCGGTCAGCGTGTCAAATCTCTACACAAAAGTCCCTATTATTATCTGCCCGGCAACTAACTTAAACACAATCGCGCATAGCCAGAGGCTGATACGCCGCAGACTATGGATTCCCAGTGCAGAAACGCGCAGATGGCATTGGTGTGACAGAGAGGGTAAATTTTATATCTTATAACTTCTATCAAAGTCAAAATCCGTCAGAACCCGTTTTGGCCGAAGTAGAATTTTCAAAGTTTGAAATTTTGATTTAAGGCAAGAAATCATTTTAGGTACCTATGAGTACTAGAAATATTAGGAATCGCCAAAAAGTTTCTCTTTACTGATTAGAAAATATTATGGCCTATCTCAAAGTAAAAGATTTTTCATATGTCGCAGTACGAATCTTTCGGTCAAGTTTGATTGTGATTTTGTGATATTCTTTGCTGCTGAAGAGTGTGATTTATTTTTATAAAGAAAAGTTGACAATTCATGAATGTTAATAAAAACATTGTCTCTAAACACTTAGAGATGTGAAATAATCAAGCTTTGCAATAATTCGAATAACACACTTTTGAAGAAGAAAAACCCAGCTTAAAATCGTGCAGCTTGAGTGACAATTAAAGCTTGAATAGTATACAGTAAAATTTGCTTTCTATATGACAACCAACAGTCTAACAGAAACAGATGTTGAAATTGCTGAAACATTATGGAAAATACTGAAATCTTAGTTATCTCAGTGAACATTTCATTAGTTGTTGCTTTGCGCTCCCGAAATCCTACGCCTCTGCATATCAGACGTACGGTCATCATTATCTGCGATCTTTAGCCCTATACTGACCTAATTTGCTACTATTCATTATCAAATTGTACCAATGCCTGCCTTTAAATCTCCATGCGAAAAGAAACATCTGTAGGTCTAATTTGGCGACAATGACTCATCATTTCCTGCTCACGAAAAAGCCTTTGACACGGATATTATTTTGTCGTTATATCGGGGGAGTGTGTTTGTCACTATTTGATCATCAATATCACCGACTGAAAAAAATACGCAGTGATTAATGGATAAGGCGTACAGAGAAGTATGTCTATATATTTTATCTGTTCAGCAGTATCGAAAGTCTTAAACTGTACAATCTCATAATTGTTCATGCGATTTCGTGTCCTTTCAATTTTTCAAAGAAGGAAAATGAATACCAGCCATAACCCGCGGTCCAAGAGGTAGCAACGCCGGCACCTGAAGACGGTGGTCGACGCGTATATACAAAAGTTCTAAATACATTTTCCACTATTATTAGTCCAAACAGGCCGAATCTTTAACACCACATATTTCGGGCAATATTGACCGATCTTGAAGAACTTTTGCAGAGCAACGAAGTCGTCTACAGTATATTCAGATAAGAGATAGACCGGACATAAACAAGACCACGTGATCATCGAACGCTGTAACATTCGGCAGGGACGTATTAAGAGTCACGCAGTACATATTTTAGATAGTAGATGCTGCTTTGCGTAACTTTGTAGTAAATTAGCACAATTCGATGTGTATACGATTGGTGATGGATATAGGATCATGTGGTGGTGGGGTAAGAAATATATAATGATGTAAATATACATAAGGGTTTCAAAATTTTCGCTTCGATTTCCAGCTTCGGATGTCGTCTGATGTTTGGTGAAATACAGTCGAATATAATCTCAAAATGGCGTTTAAATTAGCTTAAATTAAAAATAATCGTATATCTCTTAAAATTGCTTTTAGAATATTGATTAGTATATTTTTTGATTTCTAGGTAAATATGTAACCAAATTAAAACGTTCAAAACGTAAAAAAATGTGCATGGTTGAACATTGTCAGAAAGTAGATTCTTGAATAGGTTTTGCCAAAATGGGTTCAAAAATGTCAATAATTAATTAAAAAATACAGTAGCTTTATAATTACTTATAACTTACCGAATTTGATGAACGACATCTTTTATTGGAAAGATGAGCTTGATGAGCTTTCATCATCGCTTCTGCCTGAAGCACCAACGTCAATAATGAATGGCTCGACTTGTTCCTCTAAAATATTGTCCAGTTCCCACATTCTCTTTTCAACTTTGTCTTTCACGTGCTTAATACAGTTTTCCCATTTTTGCGCTGTTATTAATTATTCTAGTGCTTCTTTGAAAAGTCCTTTGAGGTCACAAAATTTAAAAGTTGTATTGTGCTTAGCTATATAATTTTTAACCTCTGCCCATATGAGCTCAATAGGATTGAGCTCGCAATGGTATGGAGGTAAACGGAGCACAGTTTTACTTTGACTTGCTGCCATTTCGTCAATGGCGTATTTTTGATATTCCGCCTTGTGATCCTTGACAATTCTTAATAATTGTACTTTCAGCATTGCTTCTTCAAAATTGATATTTTTCGAGCGGAGCCAATTTTGAACATCAACTTTCCTTGAAGCCGTTGTTGGGACCTTCTCCATTCTTCGAGAATGATAAGGCGCATTATCCAACACAATTACTGCGTTTTCCTCCAAGTTCGGTAACATTTTTGAAAACCACTGTTCAAACGATTCGCCATTCATTTCCTCGTGGTAATCTCCAGTTTTCTTAGACTCAAAGCACCACAGACCGTCAACAACAAATCCATCCTCACTGCCAATATGGCAGATAATGAGCCTTTTCCCTTTACCTGGAAATCGAAGTACTAACTGGTGTAGATTTATTTCAATAAGCGAACCTTTTTCAAATGTTTTCATCACATTCAGCAAAAAAACATTGAGACATGAGTATCAGATTGCTATAATTGGGATTATTTAGTCATATTGAAAGAAAGAATATTGAACGTCGTATGATTACTCAGCGCTTCACAATTTAATTAATATTAACAAATTATAACTTTATAAAGCTTAAAGTATGAATTAAAATGATTAGAAATATTAGGAACGGTACACAATATAAAACTTAGTAACTTTTTTTAAGTTTATAATATTCGACAAATATTAAGATTATATTAAAAAATTATTGAAATATTGAAAACACATAAAAACATGGCTTAAAAAAGTTCTAACAAATGAAAATGACAATAAAACATCCACGCATTTTATCGAAAGTTATAAAAGTTTTGTTACTTGTAATATGTTTTATCTGCCCCCTGGAATTAATGTTTAGAACCTTGTTCCCAAGGTTTTAAAAACATCCGATTGTTGTCTATTACTCGTATTTACCTGCTGGATTTTTTAATCCGGTGGACAGTCCATCTAGAAAGGCCCTCCTGGATGAAGTTACAGAATCATCAACCCATACTTTACTTGTAGTGAGTCCTGCGTTTACCCACGTTTCATCAAGGTAATAAATCTTCCTGTTTTGATTTCTATATTTCCCAATTTTTGTTAAATAATCCCTCCTCCATAGCACAATTTCTTCTCTATCCAGTAGTAAACTATTACGACCCTGTTTTTTCCATTTGAAATTTAAATGCTTCAGTAACGAATGGAAAGTTGATCGTTTGAAATTTGGCAACGTTGTATCTCCATTTACCTCCTGCAGTACTTTATCTATAGTAGGTATTTCATTCCTAAAGAAGAATTCATGCACTTTCCTCCTAATCGCATGCTTATCAGCTTCATCCAATGATTTAACAATACTTTTGCGATGTTTACTGGTCATTGGCTCAGAAAAGGTGTGATTTTTTTTGTATTGTCTTAACACATTAAACACTGATGCGCGACACACCCCAACTTTGTGAGAAACCTTCACAACAATTTCTTTGATGGTTGATGCCTCGTTCTCCTCGCGCTCGATCTTATATATATTCAAAATGACCTCTTTCATTTCTGCACTCAGGTGTCTTTTTTTAGAGCGTTTCCTAGGTGGACTACAGGAGTTTACAACTTCATCGGCAGTATCTGTACTACTGGGCATTTTGCGCAAGCAGTTGATAACAATAACAATCAATAACAAGGTATAACAATAACAACGACAAACTCAACAACTTAATAAGATAACAAACGAAAACGTCCAAAGAAATATCAAATTGCAATGATGCACACGACATACGTAACACGTCTGAACCTGAATGTGACTCTGCCTTGATACGACTGCTCTGCCGCTCGGCATTGGCATTTAATTGCGAATTGACCAATGAGGGCTCCTGTTTTACGTCGAGACGGCGGCGTTAGCGTGAAAATCACCCGAACCTTTTGTTTACATCCGGTCTATCTCTTATCTGAATATACTGTAGGAGTGTAAAACTAGTCTGCAGGTTGGGCTAATTTTTTGTTTATCCAAATTAGCTTTTGTGACGTAGATCTCAAATGTCTACGTTACCAATTTGATCCCGTCAGCACTTTACAAACTTCGGCTTACAATTGTTTTTTTAACATTTTTTTTTTCGTAACAGTGCATATGTGGTTAAAATTTTTCGGATAAGTTGTGAAACAGCCTGTATACCTATGCTGTAAATTATGGCTCTCCTGGAGGTATAATCGTTCAACTTTGTTGTGCGTACCGTTACCGAATGCATAAACATTGAAATTTCACAAAATGAGTGGAACGACAAAGCTGACGTATGACTGGTCACACGGCTATTCTATCTCCGCGAAAAATGGCAGCCTTAAGTAGTACCTTGTAGTACGTCGTAAAGAGCGTCCTCTCTGTGTACGCGACATCCCCGAAAATTATTTGCAAAACGCCCATATATGCATAAACGTATAAATTATCGGCTTAAGCATAGCATACGCAGAGACGGGTACCGACTCGTTTCTTGAAGGTACCTATAAGCAAAAGAAGTACCGAGATTGTCGCAACGGTATATTTGACATGTTTCTGGACATAACTGTGACTCGAACTATTTCGTATATTTACTTATTTGATACTCTTATTTAAGCTAGTACTTACTTTTGGTCAGGATCTTTTAAACGACTGTATATGTACTGTACTAACACATTTTTTTTACAAGGTTTCAACGAAATCGGCCATTATCTTTCTCTATAATTTGAAACAGAATTTCCAAAATGAACGGATACATTAAAATATATTGAAAGAAACGATTCAAATGTTGTAGAACAAAGGTGATCTAATGGTGACCTTGAAAATGACCTTAACTATAGCCTTCAAGGTTATTTGAATGTCAAGAAACGATTTTTTGACACCGCAAATGTAAACAGCGGGAAATTTGACGATCAGATAAGTCCTTGGCCATGACCTTGACTATGATCTTCAAGGTCATTTCGGGGCTCCCAAAAGGTATTGAGAGGAATCAAAAAATATGCTGCTTATGTGTTGCAGAGCAGAGTTGCAAGGTTTAAAAATGGTCGTCTAATGGTGGCCTTGAACATGACCTTGACTGCGACCTTAAAGGTTTTACGATGATCGAAACATGCATTTGACCTCTATGACCGTGAAGCCTGACTATGGTCAAGTACACGATAGTGACCATGTTCCCGACATAAAGTAAGAAGTTTGCTGAAATGTTTACCTGACCTTCAAGTGACATTGAAGGTCGTGGTCAGGTTCATTTGCAAGGGTACGCAAAATTATCGGCATACCTGCTAAAGACTCGGCAACGCGGCACCACGGTAGTAATGGAGGGACACTCATCGAGGCCAGGACGCGCGTCGGTGAAATCAGAGAGCAGAAGCAGAGACGCATATAGAAATCAAACAAACAAGTTTTAAGGGCGGATGTGTGAAACACGCCTAGAGGTGGGGAATATACTAACATGAAAAATTGAGATAGATAGATAGACGTTTAGTTTTGCAAATTTTTTGGTAAACACTTGGAATTGAAAAAGTCTCTCTTTATCATGTATTATTGCCATGCATATTTCCTCTACGCACGAATTTGGTTACTGAATGCGACGGTGTTTTTGAATAAATAACCATATGAGCCAGACTTAAGCCGCATTTCGTCATGTTGGGTAGCGACCGCCGCTGATTTTCCGAAAGACATTGCATTTCCCATGCAGCGTATGTTAAAAAAAGGCCTCAGGCTGGGCCTCGGCTGTGCGCGACCACGTTTATACAATAATAAAATTGGCGTTATTAAATGTCGTTTAAATTGTCACGTTATATTTCGGCGGTTGTAAAATATTAACACCCGGCAGCATGAACGCCACACCGCCGAGCCGGTGTTTATTTACTGGTTCCTATACAAACAAGTTCGGTGGGGCCATTATCGGCTCTCCGGTATAAATAAAATATTTTCGGACAGCGAAAACAGCGACAGTTCGGGTGGTCATTGACACATGCCCTTTCGTAGCCTGGAAAAGCTTTTTTCATCAGCATTTTCCCAGCGCACAAAGTAAGCTACGTGATTCTAACACAGGGAAGTTTTCCCTGCCCTCCCGATTGTACCGGCCATCTGGCAACGTCGCCCCTCGTCGATACCTCATCTCTAGATGAGTCCACTCGTCAGCCTCGGCAGTGTGGCAGATAGATATTTCTCTGCCGTCTAACTTTAAAGGGCAAATGTGAAATTATCGCGGCTCGACGAATAAAATGATCAACATCCAAAAAAACCTTCTGAAAGACTTTTATGTTTTTCCTCCCTTTTTTTTATTGATTCTCAAAATTAAAAGGCTTTTTCGATTTTGACCTATAGGAATGTACCATTTTCGGTTCTTTTCGGATATGATGTATAAACAAACAGGTCGGTTTACCTACTATAAGAAATCTCAATTTTCGGTAATGCTGTATATAAATCAGTAAAACCAGTTTTCAATTATCTGCGACTCAGAGGTTCGCGAAATAAATAAACGGATTACGTACGGCAACAAATAACTTTTTTATAAAAATAACGAGCTGCAAAATTGCCGGTCTATATGTTCGAGAGAGGCATCCGGAGCAATAAACAAGGATGTTATGTGAGAACAAACATAACAAATTACCATGGAAATTACGACAAAGAAATAACAAATTGTCCTCTGATTATCCCAGGTGGCTGGGGAACAAGTGAACAACGCGGCTCGACCACAGCCCACTAAAGCACCCCATACACTGCAGGGGGTACCCGAGAGGATATCTAACACCCGTATTATAGCAAGTGACTATGGAAACGATAAATCGATAAATTTCAGGTCATTTGGTACAAAAACATACAAGGCTGGTATATATAAAAAAATAAAAATTCTACTATTCGGGTAAACGTGTCACGTGTATGGGCGGCTTAAGCTATGCTTGTTAAATGAGAAACGGCTGCCACAGTTTCCAATAAATTTTGCCGTTTTTCTCCGGTAATAAAGTGTGTTTAGATTCTTTGTGTTTGTACGCCGTATCCTTCCTGTCCGCGCAAGGCTTAGTTTCCAAAGTTATTAATGCATGTGTAACTGTTGCATCTTTTTATTGCAGTTTCGTAGATGTCAAGAGACGGTGAGAGAGAACGAAAAACGCGAAGTTCTCACAGATCGTGGAATCTTTTGTGATTGGGTTATGGTTTTAATGAGGCTAATGATATCAATAAAAGTCATAGGCGTAATGTCAAAACGTAGAGTCTCTGATTGTGATACTTTTAGCTCCAGAATTCATAATGTTCAAATATAGTTTTTGAGTTAAGACCCATCAAGGTGTTCCTGGCTATCAGAGACACTGAAAAGGGCTGGTCCACTACAAAAAATGCGGTAGGTGAACCATTAAATCTTTATGTTTCATAGCCAGTTCACTTAAAATGAATGAAACGCCAGAATTTCGTATGAATGGAGCAGATTAAAAGAAAATATCCTTTTGACATATTTGGTGTGTACATAACTAAAATCAGGTGAACGACAAGCTGTGGAGTCGGACAGCTACCACCAAAACATATAGACCAGTCGACAGGGGACTGATGGAAATATAAGGCTTCATCAAGTATCGTATGATTGTTATCTGGCTTGAAATATAGTCACGATGCATCTATATTGGTTGGTGCCTTTTGATTATTGAGCGTGTCCTTAAAGTTGGAGCTTTACAGGGCGTAAGGATCAGGCGATAATAAGCAGGTATCACATATCAAGTCTAAATGTGTCACTATACAAATCAGGCGCCGCGTGGTGTGTAGGTTTACCGGAAGACCTATTGGCATGCGAAGTGTTTACCGACGAATGAGAAGTTTTGGCTTGTTTTCATACCGGCCACACTGGGTCCTCCCTTTAACTCGAGAACACCGACGTAATCGCCTTGAGTGGTGCAGACAACGGTCACTCTGGGATCAGGAATGGAACAGTATTGCCTTTAGTGACAAGTCTCGATTTTGTTTAGGCATGCACGATGGTCGTGCCAGGGTTAGAAGGCGACGTGGTGAAAGGAGGAATCCACAGTTTTTTGTTGAAAGACATGTTCATCACACTGTTGGAGTTATGGTTTGGGGTGCTATAGCTTATGGTTCCAGGTCACCTTTAATCTCCATCAGAGGTAATATGAACGCGCAGCGTTATATCCACGAAGTTCTAGAACCCCATCTTTTACCCTGGCTGATCCAACTTTCCAACAAGATAATGCCCGACCACATGTTGCAAGAGTCACAATAGACTTCTTTCAACAAAATGATGTCACATTGTTACCATGGCCACCAAGATCTCCCGACTTATCCCCAATTGAGCACGTGTGGGATATGATGGGTAGGAGATTGCTCAATTTGCACCGTCCTCCTCAGACTCTAGAAGCACTTCGAGAGGAGTTGGTGGTTGCCTGGAATGAGATACCACAGGAGGACATTGACCACGTGATCAGAAGCATGCCTAGGCGCGTTGGAGAATGCGTAGCACATCAGGGTGCATCCACACATTATTAAAGGTTTTGTACTTATACAAAATTTTATTAAAATAAAACCATTTAAACTGGGTGTTCGGATTTATATATCACTTAGTATATCTCTGAAAATCGAGAAAATAAGTCCAAATTAAATTCCTCGGATTTTTTACCAGCAACAGTAACATAAAATTTTCTTTTCTCTCAAAAGATCTCTAGCCGTTGTTTCAAACGTTCACGTACGCCGGTTTGGCGCGTCGTGAAGAGGAACCCGGAGATTTTCGAATATTGTCGACTGGATCATTTTAAACGAGATTCGACAGAGGCGAACGGACACTACCAACACGCCGTCGACGGTCGAACCGAATACAAAATGACATTCCCGATGGTCCGAGATCAATTGATATCGCCGTCGGAACCAGTTTAGACATGCGATAAAATGAACCTTAATGTACTGAATTAATACCGAATTATATTATTGAGATTGAGTATATGAAATTTTAAAGTATTTTTATGCTTGCCAGCCCGGTGCGTGCAACAGATAAAATATTTTTCAGTCGACGGCTTTCGCTTTTTTTCGATCGGTTCCTGTAATTGCCGCTGTAGCTGGTTTTCGAGCAGTTTTTGCTGCGGAGCTGGTGTAAATCGGCGTGGAGATTACAATCGAATTCCTTTTTGGCTTTTGGTCGATTCTTTACGAACAGTTAGCCAGAAAATCCTAAGATTTACTATCTGCTTAGCCATCCATCCTGGATCTATGCCATCCTGATGAGCTCTAATGAGAACAGAATGTCTTCGCACAGCCAAATTGTGTAAATTGCCAAAATAACTTTTTTTAACCCTGTTCACATCAGGCTCTTTTTCTCAACGAAATCAGCTACAAAACAACTACAAGACAGCTACAAAGCTGAAGGAATGCCAAGAGGTTAATATCCCATAAAAATGGACAGAGTAGCATTCAAACCAAAACAAACAATTAAACATAAGGAGATAGGTTCAAAAAAGGTGCTACCGCATCAACTCGTGATTGCGGCCCAAATATATCAAAATCTGGAAATCAAACGAAGGACCGATACACCATAACCTCAACAGGAAAATGACTGCCACATAACACCTAACTTTATAAAGTACAGTTAAATGAGAAATTCCGATTCCCAAACCAAATTGTAACCTAATATTTTACTTAGACATAACAGAACAGAGTTTCGCCCAAGGAAAACAAAACCTGACAAAGGCGTTCAAAGATGAAAAGTTCGCAACGAGATTTGGGCCGCTGTGCGTCGCCTGGTTGAAGTTATGGTAATTAGGAAGCAATTAGAATTAATATTAATAAGAATACTAAAACACAATACTTCTTGGCTGATTCAGTAAGTAGCCAAATTTCCAAAAAATGCTTGGGAAGAATGAATGAATCTAAATGAATGCGGCAGACCGAAGAGGTTATGTCTGTTAGTAACAAATGTTCCTAACGTCAATGACAAAATCTTGTGAAATGTCTAATACCAAAAAAATAAATCGAATATGTATTCTGAATATCCTATCAGGAAACCTGACTGAAGTTTATCCCATCAAAAACTAGTTCAGCATTTATGAATTCTTGATTCGTATCACAGGCCTCTGGCCTACTTAAAATATAAACCGTTTACCATACAAATTAGAAAATGACACCGAATCCTTTTCAAGTGTCGCGTTGAAAGTGTACCTATGATTCTGTCATGTTTTCTACTATTTTATTGAACGCGTTCAACGTAATTCTCCGTAGAGTTGATATAACATTTGTCCGCTTTCTTGAAGGTAATGCGTGTATCTTGTTTAACAACATCGCACGTTATTTTATACAAATTGCCTGGAAAGTCAACATTCAGGTGACTCTTTATAGGACTGGCACTGTGTCAAGTAGTACCGGTTTTGCAAAATTTATGTTGTAAAGAACGTTTATAATTTTCATATGGGAGAGAAAAATTGATGTCAAATGCAAACACGAATTTTCAGGTATTTTGATCATAATATTGCTGCAAGAGTGTTTAGACTCCTTTAATAGCCCAGTAAATGCCCTAATAAAATTTGTTATTTAGCTTAACAAAAAGTACTCCGCGATTTTGGCAGCTAGCGGCTGTCAGTCACTGTGGCGCAGTGGTAGAATATGTACGCAACCAGAAGGTAGCGAGTTCAATCCCTGACAGCGGTCGTTTTTTTTTTAATTTGTTTTTATGTTTTTTGCTCCGTAAAGGACCGTAACAAAAAAAAAGTTAAAAAGTTTTTCAAAAAGTCCCTTTCAAGCGTAGGATCCTGAGTTAATTCAACATAAATTTTTTGTAATGCTTTAAAGTGCTAAAACTGAATTATGACATGAAAGGCTTCATTCTTAGAGTTGAATTCTAATAGTGAATTTCACTGTAAGGTCAGAATTTGTACGTATGCCTGGTTTCAAAATCTACTCACCTCAAGCATCACTAAAATTTGTTTGATAGAACTTTATGTGCTAATATTACGCGTCGCATGACAACGTTCCCTTAGAGGAAGATTGTGAGAGACTCCCGATCAAAAAAGATCGCTTTCTAATTAACAGTTTTTGCGGTAAAAAGCATCGAATTCCGAGCATGTCACGGCGGAGTAAGCACAGAAAAAGGAACAATAAAACGATTGTTTAATTATGCTGATTATCGTGAGTGCCGCAAATTTTGTTTATGGCCAATTACGACAGGATGTTATCCATATCCTTCGGCGTTCGCCATTCATATCGCTTTAATGAGAGAAGTTGAAACTGGGAAACAAAATGGCTTCTAGGTGTTTTCTAGATTCTTCATTTTAAGTACGTGCGAATAGAAAGAAATTTCACCTTTGCTTAATAATCATATTGAATCACCTGCTGTAATATATCACATCTTAATTATAAACGTCCAACGACACAAAGTAACCTACAATTAACATATCGCGGACAAAAATTATTAATTGACCACTAGTCTAATTCATGCTGATAGACTGTCGGCGACTGTAGCCCTGTGTGTGTCTTTTAAAGCCTCCGTTTTATTATTTTATTTGGCTCAAACAAGAAGACGACCCCAGGTCAAAGGTACAGTTATCCAGTTGAGTCGCTCCGCAGTGAACGGCGCGCTTCGTCTGCAAGATGTGACTTTCATCGGGCAGAGACGGAGACATTGGAAGGGCACACCGTCGAAATAATACTAAAAAAGTCAAAAATTTGGACTGACCGATACGAAAACACAAGAATACACTGCGACGGCGCAGCATAGGCGAGTACGTGTTCAGGAGAGTCCCACACTTTGGGTGATGCCACTTTCTTCGGGCAGAGATCGATGCTTTTAAAGGGCCGATCCAAAAATATACTGTCATGGCGAAATATGCTCAGGAGAATCTTACACTCAGGTTGGTGTGACTTTCTTTGATCAGGGACGGAGACCTTCGAAGACGACATCGTCAAAACAATAATAAAAAAGTAAAATCCAATCCAAAAATGACGGAACATAGGCGGGTACGTATTCGGGAAAGTCTCACACTTTGGGTGAGAGATGGAAAGGCACATCGTCAAAATAAGCATAATAAAATCAAAAATAACATATCCGATCCGAAAATTCAAAACTATACTACCACGAACGGGGAGTAGGTGTTCGGGAGAGTCTCACACAAAATTCAGTTCAGGACAAGTCAAACATTTATATAGTATAATGTAACAGTTCTTAGATCTATCACACCTCAAGTATTTACATAAAACAATTCCTTTTCTTTCTCTTCCCCTACAACTTGTCTGGTGTCTGGGCCACCAGACTTGACAGACCAACGACATACCGACATACAATGACATTACGCCTTGAGCAGCAACGACGAGTAGTAGATTCTGTGGTGGGCTTTCAATCCGTCAAATATCTGTTGCAAGGTATTGCGGTCATTTCTGCTGACATATCACTTGCAATACCTAACATTTTCCAATAACTATATTTATACAGTATGTTCGTACCGTTATAGCGTTTTCAGTGAAAAAGCATGTTTGTAAAAAACAGACTTGTGTTTTACGATGATTCAGCGAGAGTCCTGGTCGGCGAATTCTTTCCAAATTTATCAGAGCTACTTCTCGCATCCATAATTAACAGTCGAGTTCAAGACCCGTATCCTAAAAACTGCCACGCCGCTGGTCCGAGCACCGGCTAGGCAGAGTGAATGCTTCGTCTTTTGATTCGAGAGGTAGGTGCATCTTCTTCCTCAGGCATTGGAATGTCGATTTTTGTGACCCTATTTGAAGATTTGCAACGGCAGGCGCTACGCTACGGATATCTGTACGGTTCGCAGATGTACTACATCTGCATTATGCGTAGGGGTAGCCCCAGCCTGTGTCTGCTCATCATATTCGATACGCTTGACACCGTTGTTTATAAGCCGTATCAATTTTCATCGTGATGAGCTGCCTGCGATTCATTGCATCGCCGAGATGGAATACGATTTCTCTAGGAAGAGCGAAAAGGGCGAATCTAGATGACCGGATTCGTCATATTTAGGCACCGACCGAGATAATTCAAAACCAAGTTAGTATGGAAATATATAAAATTCAAGTCCTTGCACCAGCAATAACGTTTTATGATTGTTGACAATTGCAAGAGCAATATCAAAGGTCTGCAAAGAGGAAGATATAGACCCGAGTGCCACAAGGTTCTGTACTAGGACCCGTACTCTTTCTCGCCCACATTAATGATCTCCTAAATCATGGGATAATGCCCTCTTTGCAAATGACATTAATATCTCTTGCAGCTAGCTCTTGGATGAAAGTACAACAGAAAACAGACGCCGAATTGGAAAAAGCCAAAATATTGTTTTATTGCAGCGCTAAACGGTGAAAAAACTGAGCAAGTTGTGCACCCTATGAGAGAATAAACATTCAAAACGAAGATCAAGTGTGACAAATGACCCTAAGTTCCACATTGATGTTCTATCCATAAAACTTTCTCATAATATTCATTTGGACTGCAGATGAAAGCTGTTAGATTTTTGGTAAGGCTAAAATACAGAGATGATTGCAAGTATGTGTTTATCGCATCAGAAATAAGAGACATTTGATCAGGATATATTGGATAATTACATTTTTGAACAAATTGTCGCTGAGTGTTTTGATCGAAAATGCTTTTTACAAAATTGACGACATTCTATACTCTGGGCGCTGAAGAAAGACATTAAACGTAAACAGTGATCAGCACGTGAACAGATCCCTCGAAAGCATCCACGGATATACTCCAGTCACTTTAGGTCTAAACATCCTCGGCAGTGTATTTCTAGTGAATCCACAGACCCTTTTTCGTGTCATCTTGAGACTATAAAAAGGATGACTGTTAAAATAAGTTACCTTGATCTTTCATGAGCTCCCAGTACAAAACATCATCGATATATTTTTGATGTAGGAACAACAAATTGATTTAGAAAACATCCACTTTGAACCTAAATTGACTGGAGTAACATCGATCTACAGACAAATTCAAGGTCACTAGCAGTCGTTCGCGCTCTACGAATCTGCACAGGTTTGGACTTGTAAACGTGATTGTAGATGACACGACAGGCATCTAACAATTAATTCACGCACAGGATTGCATTGCATACGCATTACGCATTCAGTAGCGTATACTCGTTTTTCGCGAGTGGAACGTTTTGTTTATATATTGCCTAAGATACGATGTCTGACACAGATACAGCCGACGAAGTGGTTGACATCAGCGCAACCCCACCCAAAAAAAGGGCTAAGAAGCTACATTTAAGTGCAAATGAAAAACAAATAATATTAAATATATACAAAAACCAAATTCAAGAACAACCCGATTTGGTCGTGGACGAAGTTATATCTAAGGTAGCACATATTTCTGGAGTATGTCGGTCCAGTGTTTATAGGATCATTAAGGAATATAGGAGCACTCACTCACTTTCTGAGCCAAAACCGTATCCTGCAAGAAAAAGGATAACGGACGGAGTAGATGACTTTGACAGAACTGCCATCAGGAGGAAAGTGCATAATTTTTTCTTCCGAAATGAGATACCTACAGTAGATAAGATATTAAGATTAGTTAATGCTGATGAGGATCTTCCATCATTTAAAAGAACCACATTCCGAAAACTTTTGAAGGAACTTAATTTTCGATTCTTGAAACGGGGAAGAAACAGTATGTTAATAGAGAAAGAAGAAATTGTTGTGTGGAGAAGGGAATACCTTAGGAAGATTCGGAAGTTTCGCGATGAAAAAAGAAAAATTTACTATTTGGACGAAACGTGGGTGAATGCTGGACATACTCAAGCGAAAGTTTGGGTCGACAAATCAGTAACATCATCAAGGCAGGCTTTTCTAGACGGTCTTTCGGCTGGATTGAAAAATCCTGCAGGTAAGCTCCTTCATCTATCCGGCAATTTAATTTTGATAAATTCGGGCAAATAATATGCTGTGATAGCAGATAATGTGTGATATTCTCCAAAAATGGTGCATTCGCAGTGTTGTCATTAGGAAAAAAACTTCGACCCTCTTTTAAGCGTTATTTTGAAATTTATTATCATTTTTGGGTGTAGTCAATTTGCTTTGAATGGGTTTTGAGAAGTTGCAAACTTCAATTTTCTACGTTTTTCAGTTTTTGATCAGCATTCCGTGACTCTTAAATTCAGCTAAATGAACTCAATTGCCTCATTCCTTCAAATTTAATCAATCCATAGTGTAAGGAATAATTTATTTCCAGGAAAAGGCAAACGGCTGATCATTTGTCACGTAGGTAGTGAAGACGGCTTTGTTCCCGAAGCACTGTGGGCCTTTGAATCAAAAAGACAGGGGACTATCATGAGGAGATGGACGGCAATTCCTTTGAAAATTGGTTCTCCAAAATGTTACTAAAGCTGGAGAATAACGCTGTTATTGTACTGGATAATGCCCCGTACCATTCTAGAAAAATAGAAAAAATTCCCACAATGGCAACTAAAAAAGCAAACATACAACAATGGCTGGCCTCAAAACAGATCGATTTTGATGAAACAATGGTCAAGGGTGAATTGATAAGTATAGTCAATAGACATAAATACAAATACGATTTTAAAATGATCGACGAAATGGCCAAAAAACAAAATAAAACTGTCTTGAGACTGCCACCCTACCATTGTGAACTGAACCCTATTGAGCTGATTTGGGCCAACATAAAGCAATACGTGGCGTCGAATAATAATACTTATAAATTTTCTGATGTTAAAAATCTCTTTCACATCGCAGTCAATAGAGATACGGCAGAGGAATGGAAAAACTGTATCCGCCACGTTCGGGAGAAGGTTGAGGTCAAAATGTGGGATTTGGACAATGTCATCGATACCCAAATTGAACCTCTAATAATTCATTTAAACGATTCAGAAGATTCAAGTTACTCTTCTGAATGAGTGCGCGCAGCTTACTTACTAATAACTAAAAAGTGTAGTTAACTCATTTGTGAATCTCTAACTGAAATTTACTGTAAAAGATAATAATTATCTTGTATGAAATTTTTGATGACTACCCATAATATCTTGATGCGGTCCTGTAATGTCTCCTGCGCCTAAACACCCACTCACGAGCAATATGCGTGTATTTGTTTGGGTTTAGTTTCTTTCTTCAGTGCCTAGAGAATAAATACCGATTTTAACTGTGATAGTTCAAAACTTTTAAGTGTGATGTACCATTTAAGTGGCTTTCCTGCTTTATGATGAGATTTGTTTTTCTTGCGTGTTATGACGATTGTAAACAATTTTTTTGTTAGCATGAACGAATGAAATGATTTTTCGACGCACCATGTACGATGAACATTTCTAAACGTGCTGGTAACGTGGATGCAGGTAGCAATAACATTGATGCGTGATAGATGGTTTTATTGCGTACGGTTATGCACGCATACACTTCGAGGTAATAAGGAATGTAAAACATGTACCAGCATGAATTATGCATTAAGTTTGATTCGAAACAGACACTTAATCCGCCCGTTGTTGTTACTTTCATTGTACAGGACGGGTCAATATTAACACTGGGATTAACGAACAAGTTTCGATTTAGATGATACAAATTAGTAGTATTTCGTTAGATGATCAAAAAGTCCTTGCTTATCTATTATTTAGGGTCTTTGCAAAAAATATTGAAAAATTCGGATAATTTTAATATGAAAATGTAGACAAAATTTAAAAACGTTATAATTCTTCAAAGTTTTGAAAATAATGGGAATTTTAAAAACATTGAATTTTGAAAATTTCAAAACTCATAACTGAACATTTTTGAAATGCCAAAAATTATCAAAGCCTTGAAAATGTTCGTTTTAAGAGCCTTCGTAGCTCTTGGAACACATCATGCTGAAAACCTTCCACAATAAATCGCTTTTGTCGTACATTCCATATTTATTCCGGTTATTTAAATGTAAACGATCTCTATGCAACAATGTCAAGTGCAGTAATCCATCTCGAGCGAATTTTACAAATTGTCTTACAATTACCTACTCGACAACCACCGTTGTGTTGCGATCAAGGTTATCAACTTTGAAGTCATTGTTTTTTCTTGATTAATATATGCAGCAGATAATATGCGACTAGCTTGGAAGTGAGGAAAGGTATGTTTCCTTTAATAAGGCGTAAATTGCACACTTTTTTTCATTACCTGCCCGTATGGATTTTGCTTTGAGAAGCACAAGCTGATGACAAATTAATATTTGCCAGAGACGATTTTAATTGTAATTAATATGATTTAGTAACCTAAAAAAAATGGAAAAATCGTCGCCTAGAATTATTCAAAACTATTGAGTACACCTCTATCAAAAGCTTACCTGCTTTTTATGGCATGAAAAATACCTCAAACATTGGAACTTGTGACTTACCTGCAACAGAAAGAAAAACAACATTTTGGTAGGTATTCATAAGATGGAAATTATTTTGCTTTTGAGTGTGGCGCATTTAAGGGATTTTTGGCAATCTACTCTTAGATATTTTTTATATTTTTTAAAAACAATAGCAAAATGGGTGAAACAGTGAACATGGCAGAAACTCACGAAGAGTTGTGATGCCATTGATGATGATAATGATGATGATGATGATGATGATGATGACGGTGATGATGATGATGACGGTGATGATGATGATGATGATGATGACGTTGAAGATGAAAATGATGATGATAGTGATGAGGATGATGATGATGATGAGGACGATGATGATGATGATGGATAAAAAGGTTGGAGACCACTTTTGGATACTTTCCTCCATTAGTAACAAAAAGCAAACAATTTTCATACAGTACTCTTCAAAGATACATGATCCTAAGTACAATTCATAGATTTATAACTTATGGTTCTTTTGAAACAGTAAAGCCTGTGTCCACGACGTACACTACCAAGAAGCTGGGCCAAATTTTAGGACATTTTCAAAGTTTAATATGTACCATTTTTCAAGGCAGTCGGGATCAACATCGTATCTTCCTTTGCATGTGATATAAGGAGGTAGATGCTAAAGTAATGAATGATGAAGGATTTATCGGTAGCGTCCGTGAGATCAGAAAGAGCAAAGAACTCCTTTCTCTGTTCTCCAGCATCGTCGTCGATTTCGCGTAGCCTGCCTTGAAAAAGCAGCGCCATATTTATGGTTTTTAATTTCCGTTACGTTCTACACCTGCATACATGCACCGAAGTGCACTGTGCACAGTATTATAATTCAGTTTATATCACTGTCGACCATGCGTACATTTATGCATATATCTGCATTACACCACCGGACAGAAGTAAACATCGAAAACGAAATTATACCAGTATTGCCAACTTAAATGGAAACAAAACTCAGACAATGAACGCAAGATTATTTATTAGGCTTTATACGTTTGTGATTTTCTGTGTGTTTCAATTTTCATAGATATTATTGTTGAATTATATACATTTAACAATTAGTTTTCTAATTCACGTTATCAGTACATCTTTCTGCAAAAACCTCAGACTAAGTGAACTTATTCAGTATTATTCCACTACGAATAAAAAATATAAACTTATTCTTCTTATCACAGTTTTTTATATAAATTTCTTGTAGTTAATTGGATTTGGGGTCCAAAGAAAAAAAAATTAATATAACCATTTTATCTTTTTTTTATTTTAAATTTTTTTGAGGGTGTATATGTTGGGAATTGCTAGCTTGTAAATGAAATTCAATGCATTTTACATATTATATATATATTTAATTAATTTATATGTAAAGTTAGTGTTTCAAACATTTTTTTGTAGAGCCCTGAACTTTATAACAGGAAACTGTATTTCTTTAGACTAATAAATAAATAAAATCTCATGTTTATAGTAATAAACAAATAAGTAAGTGATGTTTTTACTTACAGTGTGGATATACGCTAAATAATCAACAATCATCTTAACAACTTGACAAACAATTAAATAACGCAGTTTAACAAATCTAGAAGATCAGGACTTACCCAATAGGCAACCCGGTACTTTTGAGTAGGAGTATAAGACCGTTTCGGAGTCGTACACACATAACACACACATACGCGGCTGGCAATACTTTCCGGTAAGATGCAGTCAGAATTATCGGTTTTCTAGCTCATATTTCAGTAGTCGCTTACAAAATACAGAGAAATTACAAGAATCCCGTATAGAAAGTTACGGTGGATAGGCACGCGGGTTTGTTAAGAGCCGACACAAATGATCTGGAAGTCGTTATCGATATTTCAATTTCGCATAGTAACAACGAAGCTCTGTTGTCAATGTAGTGTTGTCATAACAGTTAAATTTATCTATCGACGAACGTGTCAGTGACGACACCACCGCAGACCAGACGTAAATAAGTTTCAAGAGAATAAGCGTGGCGTCTAGGGAAATGAGACGATCCCGGTTTTTGAACTCAAACCATATTAACATCTACACAAAGAGTGTCACAGATATAACATGCATACGGTGAACTTTACCATACATGCTTGAAGATAAACCCGAAGCGGGTATTTCTCCGAGGTTCTTCCTTCAGCATGAAGTCGACATAATAGAAATCACGTGTCTCATTGCTATTCAAACTCGAGCCCGATTACGTACGTCGTATATCAATCAGCTTCGAAATTTTTTCTACACGCTCGTGGAATACATTACCACTTTTTTGACAAGATCTCTTTCGCAGACTTTCGAAATTCCAGGAAACGCACGTTCGATACAGTACAGTACGTTGTATCCTGTCTTGACGCCTTCAAGGTTTTACAAGTTCTTACAAATCTGCATTATCCTTAGAATTGACACGTTCTAGCGGAACTAGCATGACCAAAAAAGGTATTCAGACTTATCATAGTTACACTTTATATATATATATATATATATATATATATATATATATAGTATTCATAGTTAATTGCCTTAACTGTTGGAGAAGATATCCTTTAATTTCTTTGGGTAGGAGGCAAAATATTGCAAAAGTACACTCTTATAACTTAAACTCTCAAACAATTTCAACAACAATCTCGCCGACTTAGTAAGTATACATTTTCCTCCTAATTACTATTTGTTGCTATTGTCAATAATTGTTTCCAGCTCCAGACGATGAAGACATAGATCTTCGAAAGCTTGAGAGTTTAAGTTATAAGAGTGTACTTTTGCAATACCTTGCCTACTACCCAAACAAATTAAAGGATATCTTCTGTATATATATAAAAGTATTGTATATAGTATTTAATAAAGACGTTTATTATTATTATTATAATTTGACTAATAATGTAAATTAGATTCCTATACCGACGCAGTTTGATGTACGAGAATCTGAAAGCAACTGGATAGTACTCTGACTGACCTTATAGATTTTTGCGTCTAAAAAAATTTAATATTTCAGCCTTGCCAGGTTTTACAGTTTTTTCATACTCTCTAACTAAACAATACTTATGTCTACATTGATTTACCCTTGAGGGCTAAGTGCCGATTGAATCCTTTGATTTTTGGCGATCTATTCGAAATATTTGTCATATTTTATAAACCAATAATAAAATAGTTGACAACCCTCTCATAAGCAACAGGTCTGGAAATATGTAAACTTGCAGTGAGGAAATGAGGAAAAATAGTGTACGCGGCAGAGGTTCACGAAGAGCTTTGATGCCAATGATGATAATGATGATGATGATGATGATGATGACGACGATGATGATGATGATGATGATGACGATGATGATGATGATGACGATGATGATGATGATGCTGCAGGTGATAATGATGATGATGATGATTAAGAATGTGGTACATACCTTACAAATCATCTCAAACTTCATTTATGGTGTGCTGATAATAGATTGTCACTGAATGAAGTGTAAAGTAGTCACTTTCTCTAAGAAAAAGACACTAATCTTATCCGATTACAACATTGATGGTAGTTTCTTGGAGCGTCATTTGGCTAACAATATAATTCACATTCCGATACCGACGCAGTTTAATGTACGAGAATCTGGAAGCAACTCAGTATTAATTTCTGGATAGTACTCTGACTTTGATACTTCGATTTTATAGATTTCTGCGTCAAAAAAATTTAAGATTTCAGGCTTGCCAGGTTTTACATTGAGACTGGGCTCCTTTCATACTCTATAAATAAACAATACTTATGTCTACATTGATTTACCCTTGAGGGCTGAGTGCCAATCGATTTTAAACATAATGTACATGTACATACGAATTAAATATATTTTCTTAAATATTGAAATTTGAAAAGATACTGTGCAAAATCGGAAGTAAACGCTCCAAACCCTAATTTGGGTAACTTCTATCATTTTTATCGTGATTTTTTACTCAAAACTATAGCCCAAAGTATGTTTAAAATACACAAGAAGTTTTAAAATGGGAAGCACATTAATAAAAAAAAATATATTTTTATGTACATCATGAGTATGACGCTAGGCGCTTGCTTATTTTATCGATTTGCATTTTATAGTTTTCAGAGTTGATGAGGTTTTCTAAAACATCCAGATTACTCAAATATTTTTTAAGTTTTAAAAATTTCAAACTTATACCTTCTAAATTCAAGTTTCAACATATTTAATTAAACATCTTGTACTTGAATCACAAGTAAAGTCTATTGACCAAAAATAACGATAATATATGGCAAAATGAATAAGAAATACACAGTTCAGAATGGTAAACAAACGTGTACCCCACAGAAGCAAGAATGAGCGTGGGAACGATAATAACAATAAATATTTTTTGTTATAACTTTCAAAGTGCCCAATTCTGTATAAACTGCGTAACAGGGCTCATAAATATGATACAAACGTTCCAAGAAACAAGTTCCTCACTTATACCCAATGAGGAACCAGTCTGAAATGATGAGGCTCATCTTTAATTATATTTTCGTTTCCTACTTTTTACGAGACGAATTGCGAGGATCAACGTTTCATTCATGGCATTCTGGATCTGATTCTCAATCATCTGGCCACTCCGATTCAACGAAAGCGTCTTGATTTCCCATTGATAAACGTACGCAGTAATTGATTTGCTGTTCGTGTCGCGATTTTTCCTCATTAACATCATATTATGACGCGTTGAATCGTAAATATGACTATGAAACCATCGGACATCGCTGTAAATAAATAATTGTATAGTTGAATGGACTAAATGGGTGGCTATTAAGTACTCTGCTTTGCAATTGCTAATGATCAGATATAGCTTATCATTCATTAGAGTGAAATGAGACATTTTGAACATAATAAGAATCGTCGTTATTCAGCGGACATTCATCAAATATGCGAAGCATGGAGAACAATCCTCGTAGCTAAATATTTTCTCTATTTTTTATTAACCTTCCTGGTTGAAAAACATGTAGGTTTGCTCTACACGAGGTCAGAACCATCTATCGCATCGCATTAGAAGGAATTTTGAATCGAATTCAATGTTCAGCCTTCGGTAGTTGTTGTGGAGTGCCTTGTAAAGGATTTGCGTTTTGTAACCTAGATTGTTGCTGCTTACAGAATTCAACATAATTCATTTATTTAAAAACATGCTGGCACCTGCATGGACGTTGTTTTCGCTACGAATTTTAAATCGCTTAACCGATCCCCGTCTAACTGTTCGAGATACATAAATATAATACTTTTAAGTCGGTTTGTGGAATAAATATTACGTGTTTACGTCTTTTACGAAGTAAATTGCGTCACCTTAATACAGGGGACTGTATCGATCACGTTTCAAAGGATTTATTAGTTTGTTCTCAGTTTTTAATCCAAACGCTGATGATAAATGCTGTTAGTTGTAAAGGGTGAAAGAAGCAGAATACATCACACATTGAGACTCATGAAGTAATTAAGACTACTAAAATTAAAGCGTAAGTTAACTAGGAATTTGCCTTTAAAAACATTAGTTTCTTAACTTTGCCGACGTCTTCTTCAGTTCATTTTCCGCTTGGCTTTCATCTGCAATACTAAAAAACCGTTCTCGCGAAAGGAGGACAATAATTCGTTCGCGAACTAGTTTGTAGAACCAGTTCACCGAAATGAACGAGAAAGCACCTCACTAAAATGAAAGGTCACATGCAGCATTGCATCCTCTTACAGCGCCAAATCACGGAACGTCCAAATGTCACTCGCGCAACTGTCAACTGTCACGGCACACGTCTTTGTCGCAAATGCGACGTTGCCATCCTGCGTCCTGTCATTTATGCTGTCCGGTAATGTGAATGCCAACGTGTTTAGAGCAGGATATACAGCAAAAAATGAATATAGGTGCTAAAATGTGTCCCTATTTGTAGGAATCATCTGTTTTATTTTGCAGGTCAGTCAATAATAAGCAATGTTTCCTACTAACACATATAATAAAGCCTCGTGATAACCGAGATATTAAGTTCAGAAAAACTCTGAGTAACGTAGTTACTAATTTGATGTTCGTTTACTGAAAAGCGTCTTCAATATTCTGTTGATACTCCGCGAGTGCGTTCAGAATTTTCTCCTCGATGTTTCCATCAGAGCTGCATAGGTGGTTTATTATATATACATACAACATAACATTAGAACCCCTCTCAAGTATAAGTTAAACATAACTATGGAAGTGGACGTGTCGTGCGAAAACAGTTTCGCATGTTGTGCCCGCGATTGATATGTAATAAAGTAATCTCCCTGGTTGTTCACATGACTTCTGTATTTGGTCTCATCCGTAATTTAAAACGTGCATCGTGCGTAGCCTACTGCGTCTTTTTTGCACGCTCGATTCTCGCTCAATATAGCAAAACTGAGATGAACGTTCATTCTTGCTTCATGGTACAGTCAATGCAGGGCAAGGGATTTTCCTTAGAGAGCAATAAGAAAGTTTTTTAGTAACAAATCTAACAAAGTCTTAAGATAACTGAGATATCAAGTTCCAAAAAATTATTACTATGTGAGCCAGGTTACATACAGGATATAAACAGAACGCATATGAAAACCGAAGTCGTTATATTCGTAAAATAACAAGCGTCTTGAAGATCCTATTGATACTCCTCGAGTGTATTCGAGTATTTGGAATATCGCCGTCGTCCTCGATATCTTCATCAGAGCTGATTAGCTTTTTTATATCGTACAAATGCCATCTGGGTAGATATAGTAGACCTAGTCAACTCCAGATATTGCAAATTGAGAACAGTGCCAAGTTCAAGCAGTAATTACAAGCAAAAGATGATATACGCTGTCGGAATGTAGTTATTTACTAATAAGAATTACTTAAAGTTTGCACTTGAATGCAGTGGAGAAACCAATGTTTAATGTCTAGGAAGATTCTAAGCCTGAAACATCAGCAAGGGTCGATAACCTTATTTATCTGTGTTAATATCCTTAAAGTAGCAAAATGGGGCAATTGAGGCCTTGTAATTCCAGTCCTACTACCAATAATGAGATAACTGAGAAGATATTCTTTGAGGAAGAAATCTTTGGCACAGTACTTCACTATATTGTATTGACGAAATTATTTTCCAAATTGACTTGACTATCAAAGCATGTCACTCGTTAAAAGCAGCATGCCAGTCTCATACGTCTCTTTGCCATTCGGGGACTATTGTAGTCCAACAATTTGACGAAGGCATCTTTATCTTAGAATTTTTACATAACATTAAGGATGCACGCTTGTATGGACTCTAGCTATTTGACGGAAGTTACTGGCGTTTCTTGCGTGCAATTATTGGAATTTGGATTTTAAGAATGACACACAAGAAAGTAAGATCGTTCCGTTTATGAATCTTTAGCCCAAGTATTGACGAAAGAAACTAAATCGGTGATCCTGTGGAGTCCAGAACGTTGCAGGGCCGGCGAGACTGCATGCACCGCCGTGCCATCTCCCACTCCACCTTCCTGGTTCTTGCCCAATGACAGTTATGCTCCACTTGGAGTTTAGGGTCCCCAACTTTCTCACTTGCCTCGTATAAACCTGTCCACCTATCGATAATCTCGCACGGAAAAGCAACATTTCCATCGATTCCCTTGAACAACCGCTAATTACGATCGCGCCGGTGTCTATTCCTATTGTCCAGATCAGAATTAACAGATTACTCACAGGGTCCTATTATAACTCTCGTTGTAACCAAGACTGCTTCACGAACGTACGATCGTCACGTGGTAGAGTTGGGCCGGTTCTGAACAACGAATCGTTACGGAACACGTAACAAACAAGGCGCTACCCACCACGACGAAACGCATCACGCACTGCCATGGTGGGACGCAAAAGCGGCGGAAGAATGCAAGAGGAGAAATGGCGAGGGGTATCGCAGAAATCGGTATTATTTGAAAACATTTTTTTTCACTATTACTGACCGGAACGCAAGTAGGATTTCAATTTTTATCTGTGTGTGGTTATTAAATGTTGTATAAGATTTTAAAATGATTGGAAATGAGTAATTCCGAGTACAGCTCAGTAATTTGTTTCGTTGGTTTTTGCACTATATAAACAAACATATGCAACGCTGATGGAAAGAAATATCGAAGACGACGGCGACCTTCTGACTATAGTAGCGGAGAATCAATAGGATCTTGCAGATGCTCACAGTAAACAAACATCAAATATATAGCAACGTTGTTGCTGTTGAAATGTGCCAATTCCGGTTCTCAAATACGGTTTGCTTATAGACATGGCACGGCGTCTGGTTTAGATACTGACCCACATGCCTAGAACCACAAAAACCGTACTCTTTGATCGGCATTTTGGGATGCTTAAGCTTCTACTGCGTTCAGAAGGATTTTGTATTATATAAACAAACATATGCGGCTCTGATGGAAAGAAACATCGAGGACGACTGCGACTTTCTGAGTATCAATACGATCTTGAAGACGCTCACAGTAAACTAACTCTAACATGTCATTTACCAGGCTCAATACAGGCTCAATGTCATATTTCCAGAGACTAGAAAGAGACCGTGATGAAAAACGAATTGAATCATCAAAAAGAGCAATTTTTCGCACCTCTATCGCATAGTATCTGTTTCAAAGAGCGTTTCGTTGCTTGTGGTTGCTGCTATCTCGGCATCTTCCAATTTCAGATGGTATCGCCGCGTATTTTTAAACAAATTGCTTTTGAATAAAGACGAAGACTGGATGCTAACGGTCCGCCTGATCGCCCAGTGCGCTGCCTCTTTCTCGGTCGCCGTAATAATTTAGTCGGAGCATCTGCCTAATTAGTGACTTTTCGGGGGATCCTTGAGCGTTGACGCATCAAGGTGAACAGACGTCACGATTGATTTTGGTGACGACATCGAAGTAACTTTTAGTCAAACCATACATTCATATATACCAACCTACCATTTTTTTTATTTGCCCTAAACAGTGTAATTTAGTGGCCTTAGTACGTAACAACTACAACTATCAAATTACGACCTGTTGTAGGTTTGTTCCACTAAGCAGTTCCGAACTAGTTCCGAATTATTTTTCTACGCATGCTCGATGCTCAATCTGGAAATTTCTAATATCAGATTGACAGTGTTTGCTTGTTAAGAATGCAGGTATAGCATCCTGCCATTACGAGTTTTAGAATGCCTACTTATAATAATTGAAGAAAATTGAAACGTGAAAGTACTAACAAGAAAAATTGTGCTAGTATCTAGGAAACACGAAATTGTCTGTATACAATTCAACTTGAAGAATTGCTAGTAGCACAATGCATGTATTTAACCGCAAACTATTGTTGTTGCAGTTTTTTCAACGACAATTCTCATGGATATTAAAGTGATACTTTGTTGCAGATCCGAACGAATCGGCATCATACTTTTTCAGTCTGATAATTCCGCACGAAAGCATTTTATATAAGACGAAAGAGTAATTTATTATTTCATTGTTGGGAAATAGAGAGTTCTTCGTAAATGCTGTTTAATTGTGATTTAATTCTCGTTATTCTCGCGGTACATTTCGAGTGAAATTTTACCGCAGTGTCGGTATTTAGAAAGGTTGAAAAGTCTATCTACCTTCTACACACTGCACCACACAGATTAGGCAGAGTACAGCGAATGTAAAAAGTAATAAAACATTTAAGGTGCTCTTGAAAAAGATGAGGGTCAGGTCTATAATACTAATTTTCAACCGGCAATTGAAATAATGAAAACTTCCACGTCTGAATATGTATCAAAATGTGAGGTCTGGGTTACGTCGAGAGGTGAAATGTGTGAGGTTGGAGACATTCCAAAAAGTTCAGCAGGAACAGTGATGAAAAGAAGTAACATTTATCGAATATTTCTTTGGCTCGACCTTGACCGCATCAGCAAGGTCATTTCAAGGTCATGGTCCCTTTTGACAGGCGAGGCTCAAGGTCAAATCCAAAGTCAATATTGAAATCCTCGTTAATAGTTACTAACGGTCTGGACTTGATTTTTTTGTTGAAACCAATATCATCATACTTTGGGAACTGATGATTTTTCTCGAACCCCAGAAGAGATACCCATATAGATGTTCTTGTAGATTCAATAGGCATCCTAAAAGAAAGGCAGAAGTCCTTTAAATGGAAAGTAGACCTTAAAATACGCATTTAGAGTAAAATCGGACGGTATCTCCACGCTACTGATCTTCTTAACCTGATTTTATTTCAAATCTAATTAAAAGTTCTACCTTAGGTTACAGACTATATACCTTGCAAACAACATTGATGGCACACCATGATCAAAAAAAAAAAAATAGTTCAAAGGCACAAAAAATAATTTGCACGTAAAGTCTTAAACATAGGTGCACAGTTCTTAGAGCCTTTTAAGCTCGAATACTGTTTTAGGTGCACAGTCTTCACTGGAACATCATTCTTTTTAGGCTGAAACTGTGCTTACATTCAAAACATCATTTATATTCACGATCTACGATAACTAGCGCTTATATGGTGTTCCACCTATGAATGATGGCCACAGCGTAAAATATATGTCTATCCCTATCTATAGTCGGTGCTTATTCCTATTTATTTTTCTCTGCCTATCAATCGCATTCGCACAAATATGCGAAAATATTCTCACACTAACGCCTAGCTTCTAATGTCACACGAAGCTATAAATTATACTTTACATACAAAGCTTTGCATTTGTAATTATTCGATTTTTTCGCTTTTTCATCGTGTAGCTTTTGCCGCTAAAGCATCGTACGTACAGCAATAAATATGCATAGAAGGTGTGATTGCAAATTAGAAATCACATGTTCGAGCTTGACCTTACATGAAAGTTATTATTTTTCTTGTTGTTACTTGAATTCCATTACAAAGAAACGCCAATAACGGCGCGTCGGTGGAGCAATTATACAGATAAAATTGATTATTCGTAGAGCTGAACAGTATGCAGCAGATTTCAATTCGTAAACGCATTAGAAAAGACTCTAAATTATGACAGCTGATGGTGTTCTTCAAAAAATATTATGGATCCAATCATTGGTCGGTGGTTTAATAACAGAAAGTTGAGCATTAACAACATTCAAAAACTGCAAATTAATAGTGATAAACAAGGTACGATAGTCGAAGATCTCCACTTTTCATTCTGGAGATATCACGAAGACCGACTCGTCTATCAGTGTTCCTGTCTTCCACTCCCCGAAAAGTAATAGAACCACGTTCATTTTTTCTTAGTTATACTAGTTACAATACTAAGATATTTCAAATCAAAGTTGCGTATTAAATTGATCGTGAAACAAAGGATATCATTAATATGTTACGGAAACGCTGTTGGGTCCCAAACCGATCCCTGGAGAACACCCACGTTAACATTGTGGAGTAAAGGAAGTTTCAGGTATAGACAGAGTCAGTCTTGGATTCTTTTTGGGGATACCAAACTTCTAACCTGCTGATAAGACATCAAATAAAGACATAAAGCAAGCGAGCCAACTCCATGACAGATCTATCTGGCAAGCCAGTTATTTTATGACGCCTATAATGTCAAACTAATTTTCAACAACTGTCAGGTAAAAGCTTGCTTATTCAGCCACATACGCCCGTAGGGTGGGACTCTCTTGGGATCCCTGACCATGATCATGAGTTGGCGATCGTAATCAATAAAAATGTGCTTTCTTTGTATACGCTGATTGGACTTTAGGTTTAGGTACCACGTTTTGTTTGTCGACTTTGGCGACCAGCATCACCATCGCTAGACGAACCGGAAGATTTTCATCAGCACTAGCCAGCCTGGAGGCCCGAAGCGGTGGTCGAGTCGTCTTCCTCAGCTTAAATCAGTGGAATTTAATTTACGAATGTCGTTGTCGCTTATCATGAGCGTCTGACTTTCTTTCACTTGAAACCATGAGAGTCACAAATTCGATTGATCCATAACCTTATTGTCTCGATGTATATTTAGCATGATTCTAGTTTTTTTTCGTGATGACGTTATTTCTTCTAACATTATGGATACATAAACAATTTTGCATTATTTGGAAATAAAAATTTGTTGTCCTCGTCTCTCGTTTGAGATGAATAGCTGGAATAATATCTATATTTTCTAATTGTCTTTCTTAACAGACCAATACTACACGCGGTAAAAGAAAGAATAGAAAACAGAGCAATATACGATACAATATCTAGAGGTCGAGGATTCTTCCGTATATTCTTTCTCGAAAGCGAATTTCCTTATTGTCTGGTAATAAATCTGACCCAGGAGATGCTGAGGATGCTCGCGCCCGTCAGAATTCTGACACGCACCGCCGCAAGTAGATAGAAACAAGTCGTCAATCAGGGGACTTCCTTAAGGGGCACGTCCAACGACGACGGTTAGTTTAAAGGAAGTCGCAAGATCGCGGTAAAATCGCAGGAATCTCGTCTATGGTCGTGCCGGATAAAAAATTAACAACTCCTTCGCTGGGTTCAGAGGCGGACTTAGGGTACATCATGAACAGCTTCTACAAGACTAGTGAGGTTCGGTATACGTAGTAACTCGGTAGTGCTCAACACCAGGACCGTTCCACTGCATATTGTTTCTATAATTTCTAGAACTGTTCGTATCACTCTCAAACCAAAAACCACTGGAAAGCAGCCCTTTCTCTCCAATCGGAGACAATATGTATGTTTGTCTCATAATAGTAACAACCTTATTTCAAATCTAGGGTCTAAACCGGTTAAAATAGATATGGGAGTTCCGCAGGGCTCAATTTTGGGACCAGTATTATTCACATTGTATATAAATGACATCGAGCACTCTTTCGGATATGCCAGTTTCACATTATATGAAAATGACGCAGCAAATGTCTTACAAAATGATTGCTATTAAATGGAGTTTATCAATGGTGACTGCCTTTACTTGGATTTAGATGTGAGAAAAATGAACACCGCTAGATTTGCAAATAAACAATTTCGATATGGGTATTGCATACTCATAATAGTAACAACCTTATTTCAAATCTATAGTCTAGACCGGTTAAAATAGATATGGGAGTTCCCCAGGGCTCAATTTTGGGACCAGTATTATTCACATTGTATATAAATGACATTGTGCACTCTTTCGGACATGCCAGTTTCACATTATATGAAAATGATGTAGCAAATGTTTTATAAAATGAGTGCGAACAGCTATTAAATGGAGTTGATCAATGGTGACTGCCTTCTCTTGGATTTAGATGTGAGAAAAATGAACACCGCTAGATTTGCAAATAAACAATTTCGATATGGGTATTGCATACTCATAATAGTAACAAACTTATTTCAAATCTAGGGTCTAGACCGGTTAAAATAGATAAGGGAGTTCCGCAGGGCTCAATTTTGGGACCAGTATTATTCACATTGTATATAAATGACATCGCGCACTCTTTCGGACATGCCAGTTACACATTATATGAAAAGATGCAGCAAATGTTTTACAAAATGAGTGCGAACAGCTACTAAATGGAGTTTATCAATGGTCACTGCCTTCACTTGGATTTAGATGCGAGAAAAATGAACACCGCTAGATTTGCAAATAAACAATTTCGATATGGGTATTGCATACTCATAATAGTAACAACCTTATTTCAAATCTAGGGTCTAGACCGATTAAAATAGATATGGGAGTTCCGCAGGGCTCAATTTTGGGACCAGTATTATTCACATTGTATATAAATGGCATCGAGCACTCTTTCGGACATGCCAGTTTCACAGTATATGAAAAGATGCAGCAAATGTTTTACAAAATGAGTGCGAACAGCTATTAAATGGAGTTGATCAATGGTGACTGCCTTCACTTGGATTTAGATGTGAGAGAACACCGCTAGATTTGCAAATAAACAATTTCGATATGGGTATTGCATACTCATAATAGTAACAACCTTATTTCAAATCTAGGGCCTAGACCGGTTAAAATAGATATGGGAGTTCCGCAGGGCTCAATTTTGGGACCAGTATTATTCACATTGTATATAAATAACATCGCGCACTCTTTCGGACATGCCAGTTTCACATTATATGAAAATGACGCAGCAAATGTTTTACAAAATGAGTGCGAACAGCTATTAAATGGAGTTTATCAATGGTGACTGCCTTCACTTGGATTTAGATGTGAGAAAAATGAACAACGCTAGATTTGCAAATAAACAATTTCGATATGGGTATTGCATACTCATAATAGTAACAAACTTATTTCAAATCTAGGGTCTAGACCGGTTAAAATAGATATGGGAGTTCGGCAGGGCTCAGTTTTGGGACCAGTATTATTCACATTGTATATAAATGACATCGAGCACTCTTTTGGTCATGTCAGTTTCACATTATATGGAAATGATGCAGCAAATGTTTTACAAAATCATTGCGAACAGCTATTAAATGGAGTTTATCAATGGTTTTCGTTGCATTCACTTGGATTTAGATGTGAGAAAAATGAACACCGGTAGATTTGCAAATAAACAATTTCGATATGGGTATTGCTTACTCATAATAGTAACAACCTTATTTCAAATCGAGGGTCTAGACCGGTTAAAATAGATATGGGAGTTCCGCAGGGCTCAATTTTGGGACCAATATTATTCACATTGTATATAAATGACATCGAGCACTCTTTCGGACATGCCTGTTTCACATTATATGAAAATGATGCAGCAAATGTTTTACAAAATGAGTGCGAGCAGCTACTAAATGGAGTTTATCAATGGTCACTGCCTTCACTTGGATTTAGATGTGAGAAAAATGAACACCGCTAGATTTGCAAATAAACAATTTCGATGTGGGCATTGCATACAATACCAAGTTCTTAGGATTACACTTGGACGAGTGCCTCGATTTCAAATAGCGCTGTAGTCAAATTGAATACCCAATCGTATGTTTTTAAAAATCTAGGCACCACTTTAAGAGAATAGCAACTTATAATATTCTAAAATGCACAAGTTGAGTTGAGGCTTAGGTACGCTTTTGGCCCTTCGCTACTGATGCACGTGACGCCTTTCTTAGTAAAAAAAAGAGTAGTAGCGGAAGCGCACACCATGGGAAAACTCTGTCAGCTTGGAGTCATCTTTGATAAGTGGTTGACTTGACAGAAACGCAATGATACTTTGCAAACAAAATTCCAAATTACTTTTCGGAAGCTTTCTGGTTTTGGTGGGGTTACTTTGTGCCTCACGAATAAAGCGGACTGCATTCTTGGTTTTTTTACGGTTACATTTGTTCATTTTAAAATTGTTGTCGATCGTTAGGGAACCACTTCTCGCGTCGCTACCTCGCTGCAGCGGCGTCTATCATCCGCATTGGTGTACAACCGACTGCTGCGCTTTGATTGGCTGGTTCAAAAGGTCCTGCGTTCTGACTGGTTGCTAGACAGCGGGTTTAAGTCCGGTGTTGCCGACTTGTGCAAAAAGTCTTTGATATTGATATAATTGAAAAATGATCGACAAGCTTGTTATAAAGAAGTTCAAAATCGGTTTTCTAAAGGGCGATAACCTACTTAAATAAAATATAGTAGCTGCTTTCATTCGATGTCCACGTGAGACAAGGCGTAGACCGTCCTGATGAGTTACCGAAAAGTACGAAACAGCTGGCCATGCTTGGCGGTCTGCGCTTCTTTAAATTTGCCTTGTATCAGTTTTTCTTCGTTTCTGAAAGAATAGTGTGAGAATTTGGCTTCAGTCCGTCACTGGGCAAGTCTAGAAGCGTTAAATGAAAAAGGAACGCGGGAGTGGCTTCAGAGAAACAATTAATAGCTCCATATCTTTTTAACATTCAAGAAAGAAGACATTTACCGTCCGCGTCATACTCGCTGATATGCAAAAACCTGTATTCTTACACTAACACGTTCAAATGCTGTCGTTGCTCAGATCTAGCGAGATGGCTTGTTCTTCAACGATCTTTGCAGATTGTAGAGCATAGCTATTCGTTGATTTACCTCGGTACTTTGTTTAATATCAACAGTTCTGGAAAATAACGAGCTTGTTTATCATCATTTACAAAAGCATCGCAGAATGCTAAACGTACTCCTAATATCCAGATATGCATTTCACTTATAGCGGTGTGTCAGTGACGACACCACCGCGGACCACTTGGAGTTTGTTACCCGTTGCACAGTCGAGAGCGCGCTTCGTCGCCAGTTTTGGCATGGAAAGTGAAAAGAAAGCTACATTATCATTTCAAGGCCTTGACTATCATCCGACCTCGTTAGTTTTCCCTGCCCCTCCAGCCGACACACCAGATACGCAGCATAATTACCGAGGCATTTGCCTGTTGGCTCCCTGGAAAAGTATCTGACATTTAAAATTGTTATTTGTATTCATTGCGGAGACTTGTTATTCAAACGCTTTTTATTCCTCGATCGCAGTGGAAGAAATGCTGGCCTCTACCATGCGAGCGCTCCAATTGAACGTTTGCTTTATGGTAATCGTCCATTATTTATAGAATTCCGTGAACCGGTGAAGCACTATCGTCCGCTTCGCATCATTCGGATAATAACATTGATCGATCGCCATATTGATGAGACGGTATTCATTAACACGTTGAATTGTCTTCGTTTACTTTGTAGCTTCATTTACTTTTTACAAAAACAGCGCTACGTCCTCTTGTTCTCTCGCAATTAAGTTTCTCGTTCGGCAAGATGTGCTTCTGAAGCGTTTCGAGTATTATTTCTTGATTAGATGGTTTCCAACATATTCATCAGCTTAGTAGTCAACCTTGTTGCTCTTATGCAGTATTCTCACCAAAGCAAACTCTACGGTAACCGGATTGGAAAAAATGTAAGAATATAAATAAATACTATGCTCGTTTCGTTTTTCGGCCCCAATCGCTTGAAAGTAGGACTTGCTGATAGGAAACTCGTCAGTGCCTCAATGGTTGTAACGTCTATCTTAAACCCAATCTAGCCAGGTCATACGTAGTATTTTTTATTTACCAAAATACTCCGCGATAAAGAACGCTTCGTAAATTTCAACCCAAACGTCGTCTCTGCTCGGCATTGATGATCCGACACAGAGTGGCAAACTGACTTCTGCATGAGCTGAAGCTAGAGATTCTCACAACATTCATCGCACAAAGTGGACAATCAGCATTAAGTGGATACGAGACACACATAGACTTGCCAAACGCATACAAACAAGTCTCCTAGCATCCAAGATGCTTAGAGGAATTTGAATTTTACAACGGTCGAACAGATTTTCTACTACCGCGTGTATATGTTATTCCTATTGTAACGTGTTCCTATTTGCAATACAACACATTGTACATTCTAGAAGACTTCCTAGTACAGTAGGAAAGCCCTATAGCCTAGGAAGCAAGGAAGTTATTGGGTATGTTACATGGCTTGTACTTGCTTTAGGCCTTGATGCTTTTTAGCGACTCATCAGCATGGTCTAGTACGACAACTAACCAAAGCTAGGCTAAGCAACTATACAGGGTGATTCAACGCGGTCCTGTGTATGATGTTTCATATTTGGTCACGACTTGTGAAACACCCTGTATATCGAAATAAAACAGATGACGTATAATAGTTTTGCACTGTTTCATTTCGTCGTTTTTGTCTTTTTTTATATGATAGTATCGGTTCACTAAGTAAGAGCATGGTTTAAGACGAGTTAATGCGACAAACGCTGAGACTAAACAATTCTAGGAACTCTTTGGAATTTCAAATTCAAGAGACGACTCCCGCGTTGTTGTCCAAAGACGATTTGCAAAACAGGACACTTTAAATTCCACCAAAGATTCCCGATGTTTGTTTCTACGTTTAGAGTGCATCGATTCCAGCATTATTCAGGTGACTCGTTGGGTAATGCACAGATTGCCACACACTGGAGGACGCTGGAATTATTTTGTTATTTTAATACGCGCATTGTTAGCGTCCTCTTCTATTGTATGTAATTCCTCGTAAGATACCTTTTACTTGGAAATGCTCCCGAGGAATGCCACGCGAGGAATTAGTGGTACACGGCGTACTTAAATCTCGACAAAAAGAGATGTGTTAAGAGATATTAGAAGAGCTTCAAAACGTGATGCGTGAGTCGTCAAGGTTGAGCAGCTTTTTCATGAAAAGAAACAAATTGTCCGGGTAATTACTGTGTGCAGTACATGAAATTGTTGGAGAATGCAGACTTATTTAAACTCCGAGGTGTGGTGACTTTTTTATTTTACTAGATAAAACTAGATCTAGAAGTGACGACATGTAGAAGACGCTTCTAATTATGTAAGCGATTCAAACAAGTTCAGAAAAAGGCCAGATAAGACCCAGTCTGAAATACTGTTCACATTTATGGAGAGCTGTTATCCCAACTACATTGCTGATACTTTCTGTGAAACCAGGAAGGGCACTTGCAATCTAAGAACACTAATTGTTGATTCATGCAATTATTGTGATTGCTGAAGGCGTGCTTTCTGTATACACAATGTAAATCAATACTTTTACGTAGAAACTCATAAAACTTCCGAGTGAGTGCGATAAACGTTTAGATTTTATGGGTTTCTTCAGTCAGCCGTAAATTCTGTTATTTGATTCCTATCTAGGATCAATATCACCTATTTCTAGGCCATGCTTGTTTTAATAGGTTGCTAAAATTGTCTCTAAGTACGTCTGGGGATCATCTTCCTTACTGCAATCCGTACGCCGTATTTCTACTTTTCGGATTATTTTTAAAAAATGGTAAACAACATTATGTTTTCACTTTGATCGGCTTGATCGTACAGGCAAGGGGCCGCTGATATGAAGGAGGAACAATGTCGGAGCCAAGACCGATCCCTTCATTGAGTATCTTTTCCATGGTGCCTTGCTAAATTTTATATAAATTACAATAATAGTAATGATAGAGTAGCAAATAAACGGTAAAGCCCGTAAAGGTGGAACCTTGTTGGTGGGCTAACAATATAACGCAGACACCACAAAAACTTAACAGACAAACCCGACCATTTCATCACTTGTTGTTCATGGCAAGATAAATCGATGCGATCGATAACCTGATATTATTCACGCTCTGCACTCCTGCATGCAGAGTGCTGTCGTCAGCAAAGCTGTGGATCGGATTGATCGTACAGGCAAGGAGGCCGCTGATACGGAGGAGGAACAATGTCGGAGCCAAGACCGATCCCTTCATTGGGTAACTTTTCCATGGTGCCTTGCTAAATTTTATATAAATTACAATAATAGTAATGATAGAGTAGCAAATAAACGGTAAAGCCCATAAAGGTGGAACCTTGTTGGTGGGCTAACAATATAACGCAGACACCACAAAAACTTAACAGACAAACCGGACCATCTCATCACTTGTTGTTCATGGCAAGATAAATCGATGCGATCGATAACCTGATATTATTCACGCTCTGCACTCCTGCATGCAGAGTGCTGTCGTCAGCAAAGCTTTGGTTAGGATTGATCGTACAGGCAAGGGGGCCGCTGATATGAAGGAGGAACAATGTCGGAGCCAAGACCGATCCCTTCATTGAGTAACTTTTCCATGGTGCCTTGCTAAATTTTATATAAATTACAATAATAGTAATGATAGAGTAGCAAATAAACAGTAAAGCCCATAAAGGTGGAACCTTGTTGGTGGGCTTATAATATAACGCAGACACCACAAAAACTTAACAGACAAACCCGACCATTTCATCACTTGTTGTTCATGGCAAAATAAATCGATGCGATCGATAACCTGATATTATCCACGCTCTGCACTCCTGCATGCAGAGTGCTGTCGTCAGCAAAGCTGTGGATCGGATTGATCGTACAGGCAAGGGGGCCGCTGATATGAAGGAGGAACAATGTCGGAGCCAAGACCGATCCCTGGGGAACACCCGCGTTGACATTGATTGATCAATGTTGCGAAGAGCTATTTTTCTTATTATCGATGTCTATTTCGATTCAAGCTCATTAATTATCACAATTACAGTGAAAACGAAAAGCTTGACAGCGTCCTAATCGTTCAAAAACGTAAAAAAGAACCTGCTGAGTTAAAATTAACTGGACAAACAAAAATTTGTTCAAATTAAATTTTAAATAACTTTTTAACATCAACTTCGTTAATTTTTTTGGTCAAGTTGTAAGGTAATTTTATTGTCATTATCGACTGTCAATCTTGTAAAAAAAGGAAATGTTTGTTGTTATACAGGGTGTAACTAAAAGGTGCAATTTGCCCTAAATTTCTGAACACCCTGTAGAAACATTAGATTACTGAATAACGTGTTTTCGTATGAGAATTGTAAGCCTCAACTTTTTGAACAGTTCTTTTTTTGATTCATGTAAATATCTCAATTATTGAAGAATATATGCTGTTTTGAACAAAATCATGCGAATCATAGCCATAAACAATTTAATTTAAAAAATTACAGTGACAACATTGGTAAGGTTAATTTTGCGTGGTAGTAATTAAATACATCGAGGTAGATATTGCAGTGAAGTACCTTTAAAATAAAAAAAATTGTACGGCTCTGACGCTTAGACCCCAATTCGATCGAGTTCGCGGGCAGCATCACCACCCGCGGATTTCAAAAGTGTTTCTCATCCAATTAAAGCGGGTCTGATATTTTAGTTTATTGTCGAAACGCTGCTACAAACCGACCGACAGACGACGGCCGTGCATTCAGACGGCGGCATATACAACACGACACAGCAGCGCAACTGCCGATGTCACGTGCATTTAAGCTAAAATCTGGCATAACCTAAAAGAAAGTATCGAAAACGGATGACATTCATTACCTATTCCAAAGTTAATGTCTTAAGTTTTAAGTTCGTCATGGAAACAGAAGTTTGTGGTGTTTTATTCATCATTACTTTTTTTACGGCAAAATTGGAGAGGTTCTGTGTCGAACAATTATGGATCATAATAAAGATGGTACGGATTGTCATATGATGTGTTAGAAATCATCATTAGTGTCATTTTTATAGACCTTTTAGCATTATTCAGAGAGACTTTCAATAAGGTTTCACCCTTTGCCCAAATTGCGATTAATGATGTACCTTGAAGTACTGCTAGATAAAATATATATTGTTGCTAACTTTTACAAACTATAGAGAAATATCTCATATCCTGATTCTACCACATTATACTCTTTTATTTTGTCCCTTGAATTACGTTAAAATGACCTTCGCTTATCATCTAATTGATCCCTCCAATAATTTGTCTTTGAATTGACTTTGTCCTCATAGTGATTAACTGACCTCTGATTTGAACTCAGTGACCAAAAAATTTGGTTAAGCTGAACTGCTCGATTTTTTTTTAAAATGCCCTTGACACGACCTTTAAGTGACCTTCAAACATGACGAACTTGAAATCAGGGACCACAAATCTCCGCTTTACTGAATGTTTGAATAAACGCTGTAGATATTGTATGCTATACGCATTTTGAATTCGTCCTCGGAACGTCCTTGAAATGACCTTCTAGTATCCCCATAGTGGGACTCAACGATCAGAAAAACCTAAACGTGTGTATGTGGCAAGCTGTCAAGTCACAGAAATTCGTTCGAAAAATCCGAGGTAAATTTCAGAGAGTCGCGTTGCTGTACAGTACGAGATATGCTGTTCTTCACTTTCAACCTTGCACAATCTCTGCTCGGGCTAAGCAACGATTTTTCATCTTGCAACTATTCCAAACCGCGCCTTCTTAATTACCAATCAGTTGTTTTCTTTTTTTATATGCGTTCTCTGCTCTGTGCGTATTATTAATAATGAAATCAAGAAAGCATGGAAAGGAAGTTTTTTGGGCTACGAGTGAGCGAGAGTTTTTCAACTGATTGTTGATAATCAATCAAATCTGATTACTTCACGTATACATGATTTATCTTATATCGTGTGGACTGTGCAAGTACTTGGTCGAACTGTTTGTTTTTTAAGTTACCCGGAGGTTAGGTTTGTTTCCTAATAGTAGCTGTATACACACATGGGCATGGTCGTCAATACAACATTACTCTGATGATCTTCAGCAATATCTTCAACAGCTCTACACTACCGTATCTTATTGATTTGAGCAATGACACAAATTATTATAATAACACTGATATCTTTGTTATTATTTATTTAAATAAACCTACTTGTATACGTAGCCGGCAGAAGTATACAAATCATAGTCACTTACCTGAAAAGAGAAAAATATTATGAATGATTTAATAAATAGTTGTTAACTAGCAATAAACATTTAATGATAGTGTCATTACCAATGCGTAAGTGCGGTAGCTGTTAAGGAATGAATAAAATACAAGTTTATTCTAATATTAGATTATTATAGAAGCGGTGATTTACAATGGCTGAGGGGCTCCGAGATTTTCATTGTATTGAAAAAGCTGACAATATTTTCAAGGTGTTATCAATGCCGCTGCTTGCAAGAATAACACAATATCACCTAAAAAGCATCTAGAAACTATTAGATGAAAACAAGGTTACCGTTTATTGCAGTTGTGCATGGCACTTTTGCTGTGTTAGCTTTAGCGCTCCGATGAGTAGTTATTCAACAAAATTCTAAGAACAAGAAGCTTCAGTGGCACTTCGAGAAAAAAACCACACCCCAAAAACAAAGGTATTGCTTCTAAATTATATGCTCTTACAACCATCAAAGTTAATGTGGTCCCGTATATGATGATTAGCCTGGTAGTCTACCCTTCCAGGCCCGTTTTTTCGTGGCCGCGCTTTTAATTAAAATATCTCCCGTGATCTTAATCTGATTCATTTTATATCCACAAGTGGAATATTTTCGTAATGAAACCAGTAAATCCATAGCGTTTTCGGATCTACTCATCGACGCATAACTGCTAATTGGCTAATAATTCACGGCGAGACAATCGCCGCTCTCGCGGACGGACCTGGTTTTTATGCAGGATACGGCACGAAATATAGTCCAGCGGACCACCGGCCCTGAGCATTGATTAACTGTTCCCCCGGAATATACCAATCGAAAGTCGCTGATATGTAACGACGGAGCCGAAACTGATCCCTGGAGAACACCGGCGTTGACATTGAGGGGTGAAGAGAACCTGTCGACGAGCACCCATCTAAAGCTGCTCTGGGCGGCCGTGTTTGGAATCAACATTCGAAATTACGTCGACCTGTAGAGTTTTTCATTGAGTAACTTTTCCATGGTGCCTTGCTAAATTTTATATAAATTACAATAATAGTAATGATAAAGTAGCAAATGAACGGTAAAGCCAATAAAGGTGGAACCTTGTTAGTGGGCTAACAATATAACGCAGACACCACAAAAACTTAACAGACAAACCTGACCATTTCATCACTTGTTCATGGCAAGATAAATCGATGCGATCGATAACCTGATATTATTCACGCTCTGCACTCCTGCATGCAGAGTGCTGTCGTCAGCAAAGCTGTGGACCGGATTGATCGTACAGGCAAGGGGGCCGCTGATATGGAGGAGGAACAATGTCGGAGCCAAGACCGATCCCTTCATTGAGTAACTTTTCCATGGTGCCTTGCTAAATTTTATATAAATTACAATAATAGTAATGATAAAGTAGCAAATAAACGGTAAAGCCCATAAAGGTGGAACCTTGTTGGTGGGCTAACGATATAACGCAGACACCATAAAAACTTAACAGACAAACCAGACCATTTCATCACTTGTTGTTCATGGCAAGATAAATCGATGCGATCGATAACCTGATATTATTCACGCTCTGCACTCCTGCATGCAGAGTGCTGTCGTCAGCAAAGCTGTGGACCGGATTGATCGTACAGGCAAGGGGGCCGCTGCTATGAAGGAGGAACAATGTCGGAGCCAAGACCGATCCCTTCATTGAGTAACTTTTCCATGGTGCCTTGCTAAAATTTATATAAATTACAATTATAAGCCATTTCATCACTTGTTGTTCATGGCAAGATAAATCGATAACCTGATATTATTCACCAAAACATTACCAACTCAATTGAGTCGTTTGTCGCGTCATCACGCAACCCCTTTTGGGTCCGAAAAACTAAATTCGTCACACGTTTCTTCGGATTATTTGGATAACGTGTTGCTACCTGTGCAGATACCCACCCAAATTGTCTCATATTTCCTCGACATCCTAAATGGACTCAATACAGATTCTAATCTCTAAAAATCGGGGTATCGTTTTAATAGTTGTTTTCCTTCTCGACGTCTTTTCTACCTGGTAAAGGCTGCCGGATTTTTCGGCCGTACACGGTTGCCAGATTTTGAAAAACTACGAAGATTACGGATTTCAATTGGATACTTTGTTGGTTGAAAATATTCATAACTAGTTAGGAAAATAATTGAAATAGGTGCGTCTTTCTCGCCGAGATTTTATGTTGATTTGATTTGAATACAACAGTAAATACATTATCGCTTTTGAATGGATCGATAATATGAGTTTGAGAAGCTCTGATTCTAAATTCTACATAATAAAAATATAACGGTGAGCGTGAATTGATCATCTTCTTCCGTACATCTGCTGAAGCACATGCTTCACTCGCCGGCCTTTCTCTATCAGCTCGCCAGTCACTTTTTCTTACAATTAGTCCGGATCGTGAACTTTCAACTTCCCCACATCGCCTAAACGAGCTCGTTATTGGCCAGAAAACAGTAACGGAGCACAAGAATATATCGCATATTAAAATTAATGAGTCACAGTTAATTTCATTTGTTCAGCTCATTAAACGCGGTATTATACGCTTGAACGTTTTCAGAGAACGGACATACATGTATCCGCACCTGATACGATCTACAGGGCGGTCGCGGCTGCCAGATCTAGTTTTTTGATTACCCTTCGTTTTGTAGGCCGATACGTACATTTTTTCAACTTAATCTTTTATTGAAACTTGGAAATTGCGTATGAAAAATATATATAAGGTACAAATAAAGCAGTGTTTTATCTGTCAAATAAGAATCAGGTTCCGAAATCCATACATGGTTTAACTATTAACTTTCAGGTTGAAAGTTTGACCTAGCTATATCATATCTCAATTTTGGTAAAAGACAACTCTATTCCAAGTACGGAGAAGGCCTATTAAACTGATCAACATCCAAAAATTTCAAGGCAAGCGCCTGGGTGGTAAAACGGCCAACGAAAGACGCCGCTTTCCGAAATACCCGCGCCTCGCCATAGCAACACTATCGATAATTAGTAATCGTTCGAGGAGACAAACAAAGAAGAAAAAACGGTCCATCGCCGATCACCGAATCATATCTCTTTTATTTTATTCACCGTGGTGTATATAAGAAGGCTCCGAATGGCCGGACGACGCGGCCTATCAATTAAGTGTATTGTACGGGCTGACGTTGATTATTATACCGACCCGCGATTGAATCGAACCCGAAAAGATAAAGATTCGGCTCCCATTAATTATCATAAACTTATTTTCGACCTATCGACCGGTACGAGGGTCGATTGAGAACATCTCAAAACGTTCTGTTCCAAAATTTTGACGAAAGTAAATATTTAGAATACATATCGTAGTACCCTCGTAGTAGTACCCAACCGCCACGATTTCAAAGCGCGCACGCAGAGAAGGAAAACGGCACCGCGCCCCTTCTCAACTCTGGCCGCCTATGAACCTTCATTCACTTCAAAGCCAAGTTGTTGCAACAATTGGGTGATACATAGGGAGGGATCGAGCTATTTACTTCGGCGACGACTTCACATAATTAAGATCGAACATCACTTACAGACAAGTTCGTTTGATAGTGTAATTATTTTTAGGTTAGATTATTTTCACAACTCCTGCAAGTGAATGCGTCGTTTCGTTTGTGAAAAAGTGAAAAATGAAAACCGCTAAAATATGCCTCGTTTTTTTATTGTACGAGTTGATTTCGTTTTTGTGCAAATTTAAAATGTTATTTTGGCCTGTTGTCTCATTCGCATGTGCTTAATGTGGCTCGTGCTAATGGCTCATCCCAAGCAAAGCAATGAATTGCTTTTATTTTTGTCACTGAATTTCAAAATAAACCTATTTTTGTGTACAATCAAAATTCATTATTGATACGTATTAGACAGCGTTATGTCCAGAGGTATGCTGCCAATTTCGACTTTCAATGACCGAATGAGCAGCAATCCATGCGAAATACATTACAAAAATGTATGTAGACAGAACATTGCTTCTCAAAAATTGATAACAAAACTGAGCGACACATTTTTTCCAAACAAATTAGTTAGAGAATTGTGTATAAAATTTCGGATAGTAACCTTAAAGTGGAATTCACACAGCGCAAAGTTATCGCAGATTCTACTCTTTAGTTCTCTTAGAAATAAAAATGACATATGACACATGCTACATGACAGATGACATACGACCGATGACATATGAAAGATGACACAGGGCATATGACAGATGACACATGGCAGATGACATATGACACATGACAGATGACATATGACACATTCCGGAGACGAAACAATAACTACATTTTTTCTTATTGAAACCTTAGTCAGTTTTTGCACCTGTGAATCTGGATTCCAAATATGCATACTAGAATAATTGAAAAAACACGACTTTCCAAGTATCCCCTGTATTTTCAATCTGGTTATACTCGTAATACTAACAGAGAAGAAAAGGTTGAAGAAAAAAGAACCGATAATTTTGTGCCGTTGATGGAGGTTGGAATACCAAATGACAGTTCCGATAAGATTCTTTGGGATTGCATACAGGGCGATTGGTAGTTTTTGTGATCGAGATTTCGGTAGCGAGTGAGAGGATTTGTCTATAATGCAGTTTGGGCAGGAACTGGAAAAGAAAAAAATGTGACTTGAAGTTTTGTTATATTGGGTTCTTTATACTAGAACAACATTGTATTTGAAAGCATAAATGTGTTACATGCATCAAAATTAAAATTGCATCTACTCGGTTGAAGATGTTCCTTCGTTCCTGTCACAACTGGACGTTTTTACTATTTGCACTTTGATACAATGTCAAGTGATTTCAACTTTCGAGTTTTTTAGCATACGTCCACAGGAAATATGGAATTTTCATTCAAGATCCAAGCAAATCTTTGACGGCTTCAGTGCCGAACATACCGATGCTTATCAGCGCGTTTTCCCATGCTTCCTCGTTAGCGTACCACACACTCTACTGCTAATTAACACCCGTAGCTAAAAACTACGTACAAAATCGTACAAGCAGGTAGTTTTTACCGGCGACTTGTTTGCATATACATATATATGTATATTGATTGAAATGTCAGATTAATTAAATTTGACATCGGAAAGGACGTCGACTGGGGCCAATTAAAATAATACCTGCCAGGAGGTTAATGCAGCAGCGAAATGGACCTCTTTAGCGAAAAGTCGTAATTAGAAACTATTTTAAATATGACACAGACGGGAGAGGAAAGAATTTGGTCTGACAGAACCGGACTCGGAACAGGTAGCTATGAAGAATGACACTCGTTTGTCCCAACGAAATGTTTTTCAACAATTAAGCAACAAATCGACAACATTTCATCGTCGTGTTTTGTTTCTCTTTCTGGCAAGTTTTGGCGTTCCCGTCGCGAGTCGAAAAGCTTTCTGTTCTGTTTTCATTTTTGGTCATTGTCTCTGTTTTGTTGCTTTGATGTGAACGGCAACATTGGGATTCTGTCTAGGATTTGACTATACCCTTAGGCTGTGAACACCTCAAATTGTAATAGTTTCGATTCCGTTTGAGTCTTTCGAATAGACTACCCAAAGTCGTCGACAAATCGGTACAAAAAAGCCGTTGCAAAGGATCAACATTTGAAAAATTGGTAATGCGTTTTTATCACCTGATTCCATCCCTGTACGAATCGGCGCGGCAGTCCCATAAAACCGCATCGATCGTAGAACGACGCCCCGACTAACCAAGTTAATTATTATAAAATACTTCCCAGCTTTTTCTTTTTAATTAAAATAATTCCGAGTTTTACGGGTTTGCATTCGCCACAATTCAGCGATTAACAGGTATTTATTTACAAACCAGAACTAGTTTATGTGCAATATAATCCGACGATGTTGTTATAATAACATGTCATTTGCGTATGCGAGTATGGTAGGCTTTGGCGTAAATGAATGTCAAAACAAACGCGGTTGGGAGATCAAGAGTTCATCATCAGCATGCTGAGTATATCACCTGTTTAACACGGTTTTAGGAAGCGAGATCCACAACGACTAATCCAATTTGATTTGTTTTTCGCAATTCGTTTCTGAATCCCCTGGATGCCCCATAACTTCGAAGTTGAGTCATTTATTTTAACAGTGAGTAGATCTGATCAAAAGAAATGTGTTTTCTTTTACCGTTTTTCTGGTAAAATTAAAGTAACAAAGTTATAGCCCTTTGGAAGTTTGAGTACCGCCCTGTCTCAATAATAATATTATGTGCTCGTGTTTGGCAACAACGGATATAATCCGCCTTATCGGTTCATCGCATCGGAAACAAAAATGCGAAAGAATTTGGAACGATGTTTTTACAATTATTTTATTCAGTTGTATACAGTCAGTGTCAGTCGGTAACGCGTGAGTGAATAGTGGTGTCTGTTGCGTGGCTCAAACGAAATCAAAAATGGCACATGTTTACGAAAATGCTGAACTTGTGGACAGGATTCTTATTTACGCGGCATCACGGATTTATGCGGATCGGTTTCCCAATCGAGTGCAACCAACCCCTCGTGGCTTTGTTAATGTAGTACAAAGGGCTCGTGAATCAGGTGACTTAAGACCTCGCAGGGTAGGGCATGCCGGTGCTCCAAGACCTCACGATCAAATACAGGTCCGCACTGAAATACTTGTCTGGAGGATACTTTATGAAACAAGGTAACATTTTTTTTTTATTTTTACACACATATTTTGGTTTATCTTCCTTCTACAATCATTACCTGAAAATTAATGACTCAACTTCAAAGTATAACCCTGTATACTTCTAGCAAAACTTGATAGAATGGGCTTTTGAGATGATCTAGTATGCCTTTTGAATTCTGTCCAACAGTAAGCTGTTTGTGGAATTCTAGGCATCCAAATCTCAAAAGTTTACTCCAAGATCAGGTGTCCCACAGGGATCACCGTTAGGACCACTTCTTTTCATTACATTTATAAACGACATCGCTGACGTCATTGATTGCAACTTTCTGTTATATGCCGATGATCTGAAAATTTATACTCGAGTTAGCAACAGCAATTGCGAAAGTTTTTATCAAAATTGTATACGCAACACTCATTACCAGCTTTTAGACAAAAAGTACAATTATCATTACTTTTTTTGGAAGTATACCAGTGTTCATCTGCTAGCAACTTTTATAGTTAAATGTAATACTTTAACCGCATTACTACGTTATAAATAAATAATGACATCTATTATGATTATTTAATTGTCTAGTACGAACTTTCTAACGAAACGCGTTTGGCCCGTTTTATCACATAAAATATTTTTTCCCGGTTTCGTTTTTCCATTCTTGCTACGTCGATGCGAGGCCGTAACTGAAACGGTATTCCACAGATTTTGATTGGCCGTAATTGCGATCTTATTCTCGAGCAGAAGATTCATAATTAATTAGCGAACGACGAATATGCTCTTTGTCTCGGCGCGAATCTCAGGAATTTTATTACGAATCAACGTTGGCTTTGAAGTGCCGAAGACCTGCCATTAACTGTAATATGCTCAACCTTGTTACGAAGACGCAGTCAACGGTCATCGCAGATACTAGGAAACTGGATGCACCATCACAAGAAAAAGATATTTTTTTAGCGATATATCATTACCACAAAGTCGTTTTTTAACCATACTTTGTTACGTTGATTCTGATGTGATGGATGGCGCTTTGCTCTGTTTTATTTCTGTTCTGTACAGATGATTGCTCAAAAGCACGAAACAACAGTGCATACTGTCATGGTTAAGAGATGAAACAGATTCATTTCGTGAAATTTGATATGCAAGTGGAACACACAGCACTCCAATTTAACAAATTTGACTCCAGGCACAATCGCTAGATACTTTATAAACATTTTTGTGGTAAATAGGCCGATACTTGTGATATTTTTAGACATTGTATCGATTAGATTCGAAATTCGATGACGGTGTCGATTCAAATCCCGATTCGTCTATAAATTAGCCATCTAGACACTGTCGACGGCGACCAGAACCAATTAGCAAACTTTTCGACTCGAACGATGCGTTTACAACATTTTTTTTTCATCGAGCATCGACGGGCCAACTTTTATTTTCATCAGCAACGGTAAGTAATAATAGGCGATAAAAAACGTCACGGCGAATTCCGAGAATAGCATCACGGCGACTTTGTTATAGTACCCAATTAATTTGACTTTTCTCCGCGGCCAGAGAGTCAAAATATGCGAAATATTTCGGCGAGGAAAAAGGGGAAAAAAAGCGGGGCTTTGTCATTGGATGCGGTTTCGAATTATTGAGATCATCGTACGCCGTTAACTAGATTGCGCGCAGCGGTACATTGATAAAGGTTAACGGATGATTAATGAAATCGGACTGCGACGTAACGAGCAGGTTTCATGGTGTCCCACAGGGATCCGTTATGTAACACTAAACAATACGTACATAGCGTATGTTTATACGCATGTCGTCTACGGATATAGCAGATGAAACTGAGAATATGCCTCCCAATGCTTCCTCTTCAGTAATGTCTCCTCCCCGAAAACGTGGCAAGAGAAGACATGATCGAATGACCTTTATTCCAGTTATTTTGAACTGCCAATACCGAATCCGAAGTCGTTTCACGTGTATCTGATCCCGTTTATCATTTAGATCTAATTATTTAGCGAAACATTGCAAAACTACGCGTTTTTTGCGACTTTAAGGTGCTAAAAACCAGCTTTGCACAATGAGGTAAATTGGGGCGCTGAATATGAATATCCTGGTGAAAAAATTCTAAAGTGTCATCAGACTGAATTTAGGGTAAAAAGTTGACAGGAAGCCATTTTTCCGGGCTAGCCGTAATTTCTAACTCCGTATCGACATCGAATTTGGAATCTGCGTACCCGATTTACCGAGAAAACAAGCTTCCGTCTCGATCATAGACGCGCAACAGTTTTTAGATATTTTTTATTAGCCGATTTTTGACAAAGTTGAATTCTTGGCAGTATCTCCAAAACGAGCCATTTTTGGACTGAATGGGCCATGGATTCGGTTTCAGCGACCCAAAAATCGTATTATAAGACATGTTGCGTTCACGTTCCCGACTGACCTATACATGGTATAATAACGACTATATGTTAAAATGCTTTAAATGCATTCCAAATGACCTTTATTCCAGTTATTTTGAACTGCCAATACCGAATCCGAAGTCGTTTCACGTGTATCTGATCCCGTGTCAACAGAATGACGGCTAACCATTGAAAAGATTGCAACCATCACCTTCAAGAGACAAACGAAACAAAGATGTGGGATGTGGACAATACGATCGATATCCAAATTGAACCTGTAATAATTAATATTAACCATTCGAAATTGTTTCTATAAAAATAATCATTTATCTTGTTAGATTATTCCAAGACCATTGGGAAAATACGGACCTGTACAATCTCGCTTTCGGGCAGGTTGTGTTGTGGTTGCGCGTAAATGGACTCCGAATGGGGTATATCTATGTTAGGCTAAAATTCGTAGTAACGTTCAAGTCGACTTGAGATATTTACATTATCCGTACAATATCACCGGATGTCTCTAGCTGGAGCCTTTGCCTAACTGAAAATAAATGCCTCATAGTACGGTGCATAAGTCAATTTAAAGATAGGGTGCGAAGACGCCGTTGACAGCGGTGTGGCTCAATGTATACTAAGTGACATATAAATCCGAACACCCAGTTTAAATGGTTTTATTTTAATAAAAGTTGGTGAATGTATTTATCTTACTGTAAATAACAAGTGAAAAAATGTTCAGCCTTATCAGTTGGACATTCCGGTTTTTATACTGCTTTTTTTTTAATTCACTAACGCTCTAAAAATGAATATTTCAGCCGCAGTAAAGAATCAACGTTGGCGGATTTTGGTTCTTGACATCCTTTACGATCGGTTACGATGCCTAGAGTACGGAGACCTGTACGATTTCGTCAACTTAGTGAGTTTGATAGGGGCCGTATAGTGGGTCATCGGGAAGCTGGACTTTCTTTTCGGGCAATTGCAGTCAGAGTGCAAAGAAGTGTAGACACTGTGGTTAGGTGTTGTCAGGCATGGCTTCGAGAAGGCCGTACGTAAAGAGCAAGGGGCACTGGACGCCGCCGTAGAACAACAGACCGTGAAGATCGCCGCCTAAGATTCCTAAGACCGTTTCTCCACTACCAGGTCCATTGCAAATGAATGGTTTGCAGAACACGGAAGACCTATTGGCATGCGAAGTGTTCACCGACAAATGAGAAGTTTTGGCTTGTTTTCATACCGGCCACACTGGGTCCTCCCTTTAACTCGAGAACACCGACGTAATCGCCTTGAGTGGTGCAGACAACGGTCACTCTGGGATCAGGAATGGAACAGTATTGTCTTTAGTGACGAGTGTCGATTTTGTTTAGGCATGCACGATGGTCGTGCCAGGGTTAGAAGGCGACGTGGTGAAAGGAGGAATCCACAGTTTTTTGTTGAAAGACATGTTCAGCACACTGTTGGAGTTATGGTTTGGGGTGCTATAGCTTATGGTTCCAGGTCACCTTTAATCTTCATCAGAGGTAACATGAACGCGCAGCGTTATATCCACGAAGTTCTAGAACCCTATCTTGACACCCTGGCAGATCCAACTTTCCAACAAGATAATGCCCGACCACATGTTGCAAGAGTCACAATAGACTTCTTTCAACATAATGATGTCACATTGTTACCATGGCCACCAAGATCTCCCGACTTATCCCCAATTGAGCACGTGTAGGATATGATGGGTAGGAGATTGCTCAATTTGCAACGTCCTCCTCAGACTCTAGAAGCACTTCGAGAGGAGTTGGTGGTTGCCTGGAATGAGATACCACAGGAGGACATCGACCACCTGATCAGAAGCATGCCTAGGCGCGTTGGAGAATGCGTAGCACAGCAGAGTGCATCCACACATTATTAAAGGTCAAAGGGCTTTAAAGCAGTGCAATCATTTTGAAATTTTTATCATTTACTTATTATGCTTCATTAAGTACTTATACAAAATTTTATTAAAATAAAACGATTTAAACTGGGTGTTCGGATTTATATGTCACTTTATTCAAAGTGCGTTACTAAATTTCACGTTGCGTTATGCCAATGTTTCTTAAATGGCCTACGGTGTTTCAGGTTCCTTTTTCGGTGCCACAAACAGCATATCAAGTCATCCAGTTCAATTAGAGACATCGTGTAACAATGAATGCAAAGTCCTAAAAAATCGATCAACAACCACAACTGCAGCTAATTACTCCATATTCGTTACGATCATTAATAAACAGTCGAAGACTGTTAGAATTTTACTGGATATCGATTTTATTACGCATGCATAAGCAATCGGCCAAGAGCCCAGCCTACAATTATTATATTTAATTAATTATTCGCTATTAGTTATTGCAAACTTTAATTACCCGGTCGACTTTACCGCGGTTATAACAGAACTATTCAAATAATTGTAATTGGTATGAACTTTGGAAGCAAGAACAAATATGCGCTAAGGTTCTCAGGATCTTTCTACGTTTTAAGTTCAGTAGAATATAACGTTTCAAGTTTTAATGTGCAACAAGAGATTATACAATATTATCGATTTGTATTGCTTTGCAATTTTTGACCACTTGACGATACCTTAGCATTGATCACAAACACTTTGAATCACTAAAGAGGTGGATAGCTTTCATAATTATAGGATAGCCATTGTTTTTCATCCCACTGTCAACGCGGGTGTTTCCCACGGATCGGTTTTGGAACCGACATGCTCTCTGGGACACATCAATCATCTCTTTCCTACAAGACCTTGCAGGCGTTCAGATTATTTGGTAACTGCTACGTAATTCCGTTTGCAACGACAATGATTCTGGAATGTCTAGCTATACGGAACCGTTAATTTAGACATGACAATGAGAGGATAATGTAACTTAATGAAGAGCAGACGTAATAATAAAGTGACTACGAGAGCATCTGTTCGCGGGGTCATCGAAAAATTGACATGGTCATAAAGAAATTACATTAATTGGGATAATTCGGTTTCTGACTGTGTGGTAAAAAAAGAATAGCTTCTTATGCTGGAGCTCCGCATTATAGGCATGTTCTTAATCTGATTTTACTTGAGGTTATGTTTGTTTAAAGCTCATATCAACTATTTACAGACGGGACACGCGGGCGGTCGGGACGATAGCAGTCTGCGTCTGACTGGATCGCTGTCGTTCCCGATCTCGAGTTGTAGTATCGTGGCTGACGCTTGTGGTATGGACGACTGGTGTGGTTCAGATTAAATGTTCGGGGCTGTTTGGCTGACTTGATCCATTTAACTTACTTTGTTATATATACTAAGTGACATATAAATCCGAACACCCAGTTTAAATGGTTTTATTTTAATAAAAATGAAGCATAATAAGTAAATGATAAAAATTTCAAAATGATTGCACTGCTTTAAAGCCCTTTGACCTTTAATAATGTGTGGATGCACCCTGATGTGCTACGGATTCTCCAACGCGCCTAGGCATGCTTCTGATCAGGTGGTCAATGTCCTCTCATTCCAGGCAACCACCAACTCCTCTCGAAGTGCTTCTAGAGTCTGATGAGGACGTTGCAAATTGAGCAGTCTCCTACCCATCATAACCCACACGTGCTCAATTGGGGATAAGTCGGGAGATCTTGGTGGCCATGGTAACAATGTGACATCATTATGTTGAAAGAAGTCTATTGTGACTCTTGCAACATGTGGTCGGGCATTATCTTGTTGGAAAGTTGGATCTGCCCGGGTGTCAAGATAGGGTAAAAGATGGGGTTCTAGAACTTCGTGGATATAACGCTGCGCGTTCATGTTACCTCTGATGAAGATTAAAGGTGACCTGGAACCATAACTCCAACAGTGTGATGAACATGTCTTTCAACAAAAAACTGTGGATTCCTCCTTTCACCACGTCGCCTTCTAACCCTGGCACGACCATCGTGCATGCCTAAACAAAATCGAGACTCGTCACTAAAGACAAAACTGTTCCATTCCTGATCCCAGAGTGACCGTTGTCTGCACCACTCAAGGCGATTACGTCGGTGTTCTCGAGTTAAATGGAGGACCCAGTGTGGCCGGTATGAAAACAAGCCAAAACTTCTCATTCGTCGGTAAACACTTCGCATGCCAATAGGTCTTCCGTGTTCTGCAAACCATTCATTTGCAATGGACCTGGTAGTGGAGAAACGGTCCCTTAAGGCCAATAATCTTAGGCGGCGATCTTCACGGTCTGTTGTTCTACGGCGGCGTCCAGTGCCCCTTGCTCTTTGCGTACGGCCTTCTCGAAGCCATGCCTGACAACACCTAACCACAGTGTCTACACTTCTTTGCACTCTAACTGCAATTGCCCGAAAAGAAAGTCCAGCTTCCCGAAGTCCCACTATACGGCCGCTATCAAACTCACTAAGTTGACGAAATCGTACAGGTCTCCGTACTCCAGGCATCGTAACCGATCGTAAAGGATGTCAAGAACCAAAATCCGCCAACGTTGATTCTTTACTGCGGCTGAAATATTCATTTTTAGAGCGTTAGTGTATTAAAAAAAAGCAGTATAAAAACCGGAATGTCCAACTGATAAGGCTGAAAATTTTTTCACTTGTTATTTACAGTAAGATAAATACATTCACCAATTTTTATTAAAATAAAACCATTTAAACTGGATTTATGTCACTTAGTATAATTTCAAATATTGTAATTCTCAACAGCAAAGTCAATTGAACTTATCTCAGTTGAAGTAAAAAAAACTTAATTACTATCGCAATCAGCAGAAGGATACATAACAATAAAGAAAGCTATGCGTAATGACAGACGATATCTCAATCCTGCGCAAATAGTACTCAGCAATTATAGACACTATGGGAATGCTCCGAAGATATAGTTATTATGAGTCAATATACAACAAATTGCTGAATACCTTTCTAACAACTTCTATGAATTGTAGATTGCGAGAAACATCCGATGAAACAATTGAAGACACAAGTGGAGAAAATAGACGTAACAAAGTCATTGTATGGAGAACATTTTTTATTGGGACTTTTTACTTTATTGACTTTTTAAAGCTAATTAGTTTGTTATCTTGTTTTTGCAACAAAGTAATCACAGAACGAAAGAATCATTCCTTAAGGCTGGTTTAATGCAAAAAATTACACCTTTATCTACGTGTGTCTTCGATGAAGATAATACCAGCACCAGTCAGAAACTTCCTCCTACTATAAATTTGTTTCTGACAAAAATCGTACCGGAAAATTTCATGTTCATACACAGTGATTTGCAAAAAGCTCATCCTACTCATTCTTTGACTAGGCAGCAATTAATTATATGCAAATAATAAGCAGAAGATACAACATCACCATCTTGGAAAATAGAGAACTGTTTGGACACTGAGACACTTTGGAAATTTCAACCGTTATTTCACATTAAAACATCAAGTTTCACAAAACAAGTACTGTATAAAATTCTACACGTTTCTGTAGAGTGTAACAAAAGGCATGTCATACCTTGAAACCCGGTAGCAACGTGTCTGAAAAGATTCAAGCGACATAGCCATCCATCGTATCACTTTACGCTTTACTAATCGCCTGTGAGCTACTAGTTGCTACTGTCATTGCCCTTCTAAATAGAGCCACGTCATCGCGAGTTATGAATATGAAACATCAGTGAATTAATTAATCGTGTTTCTTTGAAGAATTTAGAGGTGATTATTTTTTATAACGATGAAGCTATAGACGAACACTTCTCCTGAGACTAGACGACGCATTCTCAGGTACAGGACGTGAACTGAAAAATTCGTACCACCTCACAACCTTTCTGTGATCACACGGAAAAGAAACTTCTTTCTGACATTGGCTATGTCTTTGAAGGTCAATTCAAGGTCAAATTTGTGTTCTCACACGGAAACCCTCGATTTTGATCACAGCGCTGAAAATCTATATGGCCTTGATGGCGATATTCAAGGTCAAATTGAAGGTCACCATCGGATGTGCCGTTGTTGCGAATTTTTCGCGTTAAAGGTCCTTCTTCAATATTCTTCTTTTTCCAGCTATCCGCTGCTTCACAACATTCCACGAAAAATCATCAGTTGACATTGAAATAACCCCTAGACGTAATTTTAGCTCTTATTATACATACATTATACATTTATTTTAACAGTGAGTAGACCTGATCAAAAGAAATGTTTTTATCCTTTACCATTTTTCTGGTAAAATTGAAGTAACAAAGTTATAGCCCTTTGGAAGTTTGAGTACCGCCCTGTCTCAATAATAATATTATGTGCTCGTGTTTGACGACAACGGATATAATCCGCCTTATCGGTTCATCGCATCGGAAACAAAAAAGCGAAAGAATTTGGAACGATGTTTTTACAATTATTTTATTCAGTTGTATACAGTCAGTGTCAGTCGGTAACGCGTGAGTGAATAGTGGTGTCTGTTGCGTGGCTCAAACGAAATCAAAAATGGCACATGTTTACGAAAATGCTCCAAGACCGCACGATCAAATACAGGTCCGCACTGAAATACTTGTCGGGAGGATACTTTATAAAACAAGGTAACATTTTTTTTTATTTTTACACACATATTTTGGTTTATCTTCCTTCTACAATCATTATCTGAAAATTAATGACTCAACTTCAAAGTCACCCTGTATATTGTTGGAAAGAAAATTTGTTGGCTTTCTATTTATGTAATAAAACATGAAGAATGAACTTGAAATGACCTTCAAGGTCAACTCAAAGATCAACACTAGATACGCCAGTTGATTTCCTAAAACTTTTGTGCTTGAAGTTTTTCTTCTAGCACTCTTAGTTTCCGAGATATTCAAAACCTTCTCCAATAGTTGTAAAAAGCCTGGAACTCAATGGGGCCTAAGTGCTGTGATCTTTGCTGCTGCCTATCCTCCAATCCATAGCGCAGAGCACAAGAAAAGCTATCGAATAATAAGTTATTCTTTATTGAAGATATAAGATGCTCACAGACTGGAAAATTTCGCAACAAAACAAAAAATCGTAATTCTTCCTGGACAGTTACAATCGCATAACTCTTCAGAATGCTGTAACCGTATACACTGCATCGACGTAAAAACGGACATAAAAACGCGACTGCAAAAAATTCATTAGACGCTATTAATTAATGAGAAAGTTTTATTTATGGTTTCGCAGGCAGCGCCATAAAAATTTAAAATAGAAAAAGCGGTGAGAAGCTGACTCTAATAAGGAAACAATAAAGAGCAATTCTATCATGCGCAGCGTGGTATGCTATGCAGCTATTTTCTTATTCGATAATTTGTGCGAGTTTATACAGACATTTATAACGAAGTTAGGAAATTTGCCTACTGCGCTTCCGGAAATTCCTGGAGATGAGCGGAGACGTTAAACATTGAAAGAAAGTCAGTACCATCTCCAAGAAGAAGAATAAAGCTTCACAAGTTGACACGCTCTGCAAGATCCGGGATATCGTTTCCAGTTGAACTAGATCCAGGAGCTTGCGATCCCTAGGTTGGATTGGGTTACAGACAACCTGGACTGATAGGTTGTGAGAAACATTCTGGGGATAATTCGGCAAACAAGAGCCAATATACAGATTCTAGGGGCTTGATCAAGGTGAAAATACTTCAGGACCAACACCAATGAAGAAGAAACAGTGACATTACCCGGTTTGTTTTTTCAATGCTATCATTGTCAACGCGGGTGTTCCACAGAGATCCGTTCTAGCTTTGTTAAGCATTATGATCTTAGGATCTCATTTATAAACGTTCAATGACGAATCGGTGATCACGAATTACCCGAAATTCTCTAATATTGGTATTGGATATTTTTGTACCTATCAATCATGCATCGTATTTCATTGTGAAAACGTAATTAACTAATTCCATTCAAACTACTACCTGTACTCCCACACCTCTTGGGCGTATCAAAAACATGGTCCTTGCCATGGCTGGCACAGTTTCGCTATCGATTATTTCGTAAGGAAGGCGAAGAGCTCGAGCGTACGTACACTTTTAGTTAATTCAGAATGTGTTGTTCAGAATGCGTTATCTTCAGTCTAAGCTGATTTAGCTTTTTAGTTTACGTACCTAGTACTACCTTGATTGACGATGGGACGCCTATGTGATCCCGAACGAACGGGTCGAAGGAACGATACCGAATTAGGAATCGAATGAATCGATTCCAGTGGTTCCGAAGGGAACGATTCCGGAAGTTTCGATTCCGATTCCGGTGGTTTCGATCCAGGAGATTTTGATTTTGGCGTTTTCGGTTCCAGCCGCGTCGGACAGGAATCGATTCCGATTGTTCCGCACGAGTCCGAGAACGAGGTTTCGATTCCGATTCAGACAGTTTCAATTCCGATGATTTCGATTCCGATGTCGGTGGTTACGATTCTGGCGATTTTAATTCTGGCAGTTTCGATTCGAACCGAGTCGGATCGGAGTCGATTCCGATGGTTCCGAAGGAGTCGATCCCGGTGGTTTCGATTCAGGAGGTTTTGATTTTGGCGTTTTCGGTTCCAGCCGCGTCGATTGTTCCGCACGAGTCCGAGAACGAAGTTTCGATTCCGATTCAGGCAGTTTCAATTCCGAAGACTTCGATTCCGATTTCGGTGGTTACGATTCTGGCGATTTTAATTCCGGCAGTTCCGATTCGAACCGGGTCGGATCGGAATCGATTCCGTTGGTTCCTAAGGAGTCGATTCCGGTGGTTTAGATCCCGGAGATTTTGATTTTGGCGTTTTCGGTTCCAGCCGCGTCGATTGTTCCGCACGAGTCCGAGAACGAGGTTTCGATTCCGATTCAGGCAGTTTGTATTCCGATGATTTCGATTCCGATTTCGGTGGTTACGATTCTGGCGATTTTACTTCCGGCAGTTTCGATTCGAACCGGGTCGGATCGGAATCGATTCCGATGGTTCCGAAGGAGTCGATCCCGGTGGTTTCGATCCAGGAGATTTTGATTTTGGCGTTTTCGGTTCCAGCCGCGTCGATTGTTCCGCACGAGTCCGAGAACGAAGTTTCGATTCCGATTCAGGCAGTTTCAATTCCGAAGATTTCGATTCCGATTTCGGTGGTTACGATTCTGGCGATTTTAATTCCGGCAGTTCCGATTCGAACCGGGTCGGATCGGAATCGATTCCGTTGGTTCCTAAGGAGTCGATTCCGGTGGTTTAGATTCCGGAGATTTTAATTTTGGCGTTTTCGGTTCCAGCCGCGTCGGACAGGAATCGATTCCGATTGTTCCGCACCAGAGTCCGAGAACGAGGTTTCGATTCCGATTCAGCCAGTTTCAATTCCGATGATTTCGATTCCGATTTCGGTGGTTCCGATTCTAGCGATTTTAATTCCCGGTCGGATCGGAATCGATTCCGACGGTTCCGAAAGAGTCGATTCCAGTGGTTTCGATTCGGATTTCGATAGTTTAGGCTCCGATAATTTCGATTCCGATTTCGGGATCGGAATCAATTGCGATAGTTCCGAACGAACTGCAGACCGCTTCGTTATATACTAAGTGACATATAAATCCGAACACCCAGTTTAAATGGTTTTATTTCAATAAAATTTTGTATAAGTACTTAATGAAGCATAATAAGTAAATGATAAAAATTTCAAAATGATTGCACTGCTTTAAAGCCCTTTGACCTTTAATAATGTGTGGATGCACCCTGATGTGCTACGCATTCTCCAACGCGCCTAGGCATGCTGCTGATCAGGTGGTCAATGTCCTCCTGTGGTATCTCATTCCAGGCAACCACCGACTCCTCTCGAAGTGCTTCTAGAGTCTGAGGAGGACGTTGCAAATTGAGCAATCTCCTACCCATCATATCCCACACGTGCTCAATTGGGGATAAGTCGGGAGATCTTGGTGGCCATGGTAACAATGTGACATCATTATGTTGAAAGAAGTCTATTGTGACTCTTGCAACATGTGGTCGGGCATTATCTTGTTGAAAAGTTGGATCTGCCAGGGTGTCAAGATAGGGTAAAAGATGGGGTTCTAGAACTTCGTGGATATAACGCTGGGCGTTCATGTTACCTCTGATGAAGATTAAAGGTGACCTGGAACCATAAGCTATAGCACCCCAAACCATAACTCCAACAGTGTGATGAACATGTCTTTCAACAAAAAACTGTGGATTCCTCCTTTCACCACGTCGCCTTCTAACCCTGGCACGACCATCGTGCATACCTAAACAAAATCGAGACTCATCACTAAAGACAATACTGTTCCATTCCTGATCCCAGAGTGACCGTTGTCTGCACCACTCAAGGCGATTAGGTCGGTGTTATCGAGTTTAAGGGAGGACCCAGTGTGGCCGGTATGAAAACAAGCCAAAACTTCTCATTCGTCGGTAAACACTTCGCATGCCAATAGGTCTTCTGTGTTCTGCAAACCATTCATTTGCAATGGACCTGGTAGTGGAGAAACGGTCCCTTAAGGCCAATAATCTTAGGCGGCGGTCTTCACGGTCTGTTGTTCTACGGCGGCGTCCAGTGCCCCTTGCTCTTTGCGTACGGCCTTCTCGAAGCCATGCCTGACAACACCTAATCACAGTGTCTACACTTCTTTGCACTCTAACTGCAATTGCCCGAAAAGAAAGTCCAGCTTCCCGAAGTCCCACTATACGGCCCCTATCAAACTCACTAAGTTGACGAAATCGTACAGGTCTCCGTACTCTAGGCATCGTAACCGATCATAAAGGATGTCAAGAACCAAAATCCGCCAACGTTGATTCTTTATTGCGGCTGAAATATTCATTTTTAGAGCAGTTAGTGAATTAAAAAAAAAAGCAGTATAAAAACCGGAAAGTCCAACTGATAAGGCTGAAAATTTTTTCACTTGTTATTTACAGTAAGATAAATACATTCACCAACTTTTATTAAAATAAAACCATTTAAACTGAGTGTTCGGATTTATATGTCACTTAGTATATTTGTTTCAAGACTTGACGTCTGCTTCTCTGTTCATCCTGAATTAAGCGAGAATTAGCGTATGTTCGTCTTCGAAAATTCGACATTTAACCTGCGGTGTGTTGTTGTGATGCCCATCCCAACTGCTCGGCAATATTTCATATCGTGATTCGGCCATAAACGTAATTACTTTTTTCCAATGTTCGATGTTGGTATCACAGTATCCACTTAATCATAACAATAAACACGTCTCTACTTTCTTTAATGGGCTTGGTTGATAGAAGGCTTACGCTCGTGATTTCCTTCTCATTCGTAGCAGATGATGAACTTTTATTTAGAATGATTGTATTTAAATATTTCTGTTATGTTTTTGAGCACTTTATAAATATGTGCAATGTTTCGATGCCTTTTAGGGTCGAAAACCTAGTCTTGACACAATCTAGTTGACAGGATAGTTTTGCTATCTTTAGGTAAAATCAGCGCCAAAGCCTAACATAAACTGGACATTTTTGTTATGGTGAAGACCAAAAACTTCTAATTAGACTAAAGATCTGACTGAACCAAGATTACTAAATTCACTCGCATCCGTAAAAACCGCGAGACGCTATTATTACCTTCTAACATCGATATCGGACAAAAACCGCTATTCTATTATAAACCATGCACAAACTTGTTTGTGAGATCGCAGCCTGCAATTCATGTTCGGTGCGATGTACAGCCTCATCTTCTTCTTTTTTTGGAAAATACGGTCGACGTTTCCGATAATAAACGCTTCGGTCAAGCACGTAAACTCTTAATAACATGCTGGCGTTATGCAACAATTAGAAAAAAGCTACAGCTCTGGATAGTTCAGTTGAACTATGACTAAAACGACATTTTGGCCAGAAGGTTCTACTAGACTAGTGAGCATTGAATATAGCCAACAATATGTTGCATTCCGCTACTGACTCATAGATGGCGCAGTATCTTTTAGGACATCTGAATTCAGTATATGGTTGGCTATACAGTTGGGACTTTCTTTTTCAGAAACGAAAAATAAAGTCAATTTTCGGTAAAACAGCAGCGAACGCGTGAAAGAGAAATTGTTTGCGGCTGTTTAGGTCTTTTACAGTGTCCACCCGGCAGGCTTTTGCACAATATAAACAAACAAACGCGGCTCTGATGAAAACATCGAGGAAAACGGCGACGTTTTGAATGCACTCGCGGAGTATCAATAGGATCTTCAAAACGCTGGCAGTAAACTAACATCGTGATGTTAGATGACCAATTTCGGTTTATTTATAAACTAGGTTATACTACACACCGCGCGGCGCCTGATTTAGATACAGACCAAAGTACCACAAAATACGCTAAGGACTTATTTAGAATTTTTCAGAAGTTATCTCAAGGCTTTGGTATAAGTTTAATACAAAACTTGCTTATGGTTGCTCAGTATTAAATTTCTAGATTTCCAACAATGGGGCGTTTTTTATGAGTCGATCCCATCCACCGCGTCATCTATTCCTTCCAAAAAGGAAATTTGACCGACCTATCGCTGAACCGATTATAAAAAGTTTCTCCATATAAGTGCAATTTAATGTCCAGAACGTGTCAGCCAAGCTGAGCTGTCAGCGTTTGGAAACGTGGCAACAATGCGTTAATTGCGTACGACAGACGATAATTATTAGTTAATTGCTCCGGTTTTAGTTGTGGTATCCGGCGATCGATTGGCTAGTAGGAATTAGAGCATTATATCAGGTAGACGAAGGAAATAAACGTGAAACCCGTTAAAAGGAGCTTTACTGGCCGGCGTGGGTTACTTTTCGCCGTAGTTTACGCGATCTTAATAGTGGAAACACTCAACTATCAGATTACAATTCGTTATGACGCGCGAATTCATACCACATTGCAGATTTACGAAAAAATCATACTGCGTTTAAGTATCAATAGCTTTATGTGTTACCATTTCCAGCATAAGCATTTACACATCAGAACATTGACCAAATAGCACTGAATCTGTACATTTGCATCTTTATATTCAGTCATATCTCCCCACCATATCTTGTTCCTAAAGTATACACCGCATAGTATCCTACGAGCCTGCAACCCACAAACCACGCTAGCGAAATGTTGGTTGCGGCAATTTAGGCAAAAATCGGCAAAACGGTCGTTGCACCATCACTCTCTAGGTGACGCTGCCTGCCCAGGCATCTATGGTCCGCTGGAGGGGGAGAGTGCTTTTTTAGTAAACGTGATTTAAATGCATAGTGGTGTGAACTGTTATGTCGCGATTTTTAACATTATGAGCATTCGGGGTTTGATGACCATCTAGCTAGACATCCAACACACAACCGCCAGTGAGCTAACTGTTGCGGTTCTGTAAACGTAGGCAACTTCTGGTATACTCACGAAGGATATAAATAAGGAAGTGGTAACTGGATTCGTTGTAAGGACATTGGTGTTTGGAAAAGGCGCCCGATTACTTAGAACCTAATGAGAACAGGGCTTTAGCGGTTGCGTAGAGAGTGGATTTGTTACAGAACGGTATTTAGCGTCCGAACTTCCCACGCAGCAAGAAAAACGAAGTGTTATATAGACAGGCTCTTCGATCACCCTGAAGGCAGGGTAATTCCAAAGAATAGCGATACCACTACGTGAAATATCTTTGAAGGCTGCCAAAATTGAATAAGGAGGAGCTAAAAGGGTTCAATTTTTGACTGGCAACTAGTTGTGTAGATCCCACATACAAAGCCTAGAGTAAAGTTTTTTCATCAAGGTGCAGTAATATCATCTCTTTGGATTACTCGTACAGGAGGTCATTGATATGTGATAGCAACAATGTTGGACACAAGACCGGTCCTTGGGGAACACCCGCGTTGACATTGTCGGGTGGAGAAGAGAACCGGTCAAGTGCGGATAGATGGAAGAAGCTGTAAAGAACGTCATCTTATCCTGGACCTAAGGCCGATTCACCTGCCGTCCTTTCACTTTCAAAATCCGAGACAGCTGCCTCGGTCGGTAAGACTTTTTTCCGCCGTGGCGCTTCGAGTACCTTCCAAAAACGGCAAAGCAGCAGTTATACCTACGCCTAATTAGGCTCAGTCGATTAATTAGCATCCGATTGGCCGTGTTTTTAACGTCCCGCCGATCGATTATGAATAAATCAGGATAGTGAACGCCAGCAATGGTCGACCCGGTCGCCAGAAATTACACGATCGATGCCATATTGGGAAAATGAATATTGTATAACCGATGACCGGCAGTCGTCGGGCGGTGGAAGAGAGCCGGCCTAGTTTCAGAACTTCCAAGGCGATGTTTAGAAGTTGCTATTCAATCGGAAAACGGAAATATCGTCATATGCAATCCAAAAATTGAAGCGTCCTTACACTTGGTGCACAATTGGTAAAAAGCTAGTAACCCTGAACGACCGGTGAATCCAAGCATCCGATATACCTAGAAAACTTCTATCCAGATCATAGGCTCAATTTTTGAGGATTATTTTATTAGTCGTTTTTGTCCTATTACTTCCTCGAAAAGATCAATGTAGCAACGCAATTTCTAGGTTTTGCTACATAGGAGTAGATCCTTGCGTATATTGAAGAGCCCAATAAAAGTCAACAGGGACATAAAAACTTCTCAAAGGTTATTCATTGAAAAATATATTTGACACCTTTCCTATCAGTTTCATACGTCTAAACATCGTTCCTTAAGACCACTGGCATTTTGATATTATCGGAGAATTTCACATCACGTGCCCAAGAAGAATCCATTTCATAATTCTTCATTCGAATAGCTATATCATGACCTCAAAAACATTATTTCTGTATCTCCTTGAGCCATTTTTATATCACCAACTGTGCTTTTATGTTCGTTGGTATCTTTGTGTGTCGCTTGGAGCTCCTTTTTTAATTAAATCGTAAAATTTAGGAGGATATCTCTACTTTTAAATCATCACTTTTAAATCATATAGTCGCCGGTCTCTTTGAATCTTTGTGATGTCAGCTAACGGTACCATATATCGTGTGTAATAGCTTACGTTTGACAACGTTTATTGTATATATTCCTACTCTAATAGTCATTTCTTTCACGTAATATATTTTATCCGTGAATATCGAGCATTATAGTTTGCTCGTAAATCATGATGTGTTCTTTATTACCGTATATCATTATTTATTTATATACCAGCGGAATACGGTCATGTAGTATTTTAACTGTTACACTTCCTAATGGCTTGTAGCTAGTGGATCGGTGACCGATTAGAAAAAATGAATCTTTATTTTTCACACAATTGTTAAATTGTCTCAAAGATGAATGACTAATATTAAACTTATGTGCATGTGTTACAACATCCAGACGGTCTTAGCAGACGAGTGATACGAAAAAAGACTAGACACCATGTGCGGTGAAAGACAAGTCTCGACAAGTCTGCGTCTTATTCTGGTTTTCGTATTTGTATGTGCAGTTGGTGAAAGGATCATTGGATACAACTAAAATTTGATGCACAAGATCATTGAACATTATTAAAAATAATAGAAAACATAACGATATCAAAAGTATCACAAAACATTATACAGGACAACAAACGATAATACCATTAATAATCAATTAAATAAATGATCTCGGGAAGATGGTACATTGACAATGCATGCGTAGAAAAAAAACTGTAAAAGCTTCCATCCAAACTTCAAAAAAATAAATATCTTTGAGTGTCAAAACAAACGATGACTTTTGATAATGGGAAAGATGGTCGCAGAAGAAGAGCATAGAATATTGGTATCGAAAATTTTAGATAATAATGAGTGAATAATAATGATACTAAAAATTATACAGGATAATAAATGATAATAACATTTATAACCAATTAAATAAATGATCTGGAAAATATGGTACTGTTGACAACGCATATGTAGAAAAAAACTGTAAAGCTCCAAAAACATAGATATCCTTTGGTGTGAAAACAAATGATGACTTCTGATAAAGAAACAACTAAATGCAAAAAAATCTTCGAATGTTGTTATAGAAGAATAATAGACAGACAAATTGGAGGAACAAAGCTATAATAATGATATCACACCGGAAACATTAGCAGAACATTATACAGGACAATAAACGATAATACGATTAATAACCAATTAAATAAATGATCTCGTGAAGACGGTCCATTGACATCTTGAATTGACATTGCATGCGTAGAAAAAACTGTAATAGCTTCAATTATTCCAACAACATTTGCCATATATATACATACAGTGCCTTTCAAAAAGGTCCCACATACATCTATTTTTTGAACGAAGTTACAGTTGAAAATGACTGAGTGCTGGCTAGCCAGAATATGGAATATTCCGTTAAAAAAAAATAAGGGAATTTTTGAGATTTTTAAAAATAAAATGTTCAAAAATTTATTACATATTCAGATAGATCCTTAGAAGAGAAAATTGATATAACGTACTATAGCACTTAACTTTGATAGCTTGTGATAGTGATGAGGGATGAAGGTACAAAATATTCATAAGGAATCAGTAAATGAAGTAAAAACAATTTTTTTAAAACAAGCTTATACTTGGTTCTGACTTTTCCTGAACTTAATCATTCATGAACTGATGACTTACTTGACGTCATTTTTTTCAAAGCATTGTATATTTCATACTTATGGACTGGAACACACCCCAATACCACTGGACCTCTGATGAAATAGCATGCAAGTAAAGCGAACTCAGTCTCGAATTTTAACCTGCATTCATGTTTATTTCAATCTGGAACTGAAGATTTATGGGTACTACCGCATTTTTCTCGGAAGCCGGTCGTTAAAAATAAAAATTCTTCGTTATTGCTCGGTAAATGCCTTTAGAGATAATCTGATAACGCGTACGTTTTATACGGTTGTATTTCAAATAAATCTTTGTTTATTCTTAGAAAAATATACGTCAACGTGCGTGTACTACTGGTAAACATTTCTGATTCAGATAAAAGTTGTACATAAAAATTCCGACCATATGGTACCATCTGACATCTATCAGATAAGTAACTACTTCTCTAATTCAACAGCTGACCGTACATACCATAATTCTCCGCTTCTAAATGCTATTACAAGACCCATATTCAAAGCTACGTCGAAGTGTACTTACACTGAACAAACCAGCAACAGGTACTACTCAAATACTTACCTGAAAAGAAAACAGAACAATTAGCAACAATAGTAAACGCAATGGAGCGATAAAACTTGAACGGGTCATAAGATTTATTGATGGTTCTCTGGCCATTGTTCCAGCAACAATGTGCGGTACTACTATAAGCTTAAATCACGATCACCGATGGCATAACGTAATGGAAGCCTTTCATATAGTGAACGGTATAAGAAGGGATTGTCGTGGTACTCTTCGATTTGTTATATTTTATTGCGGGTACTTCAAATGAGATAATTAAATTATTTCAAAGAAATATAGCTGTTACCATTCAGAAATGGACCGTAGTTCAGAAAAATATGTCTTAGAAACATACCAAAGTCACGATCCTCAATTCAAGATAGAACAAAGAGCACTCTCAAGCTCATCAAATAATCCGTATATTTTTAACTTTCTATTTTTTATGATTTGCGTGGTAGTAGCTAGCAGAGCGCCATCATTGTCCGCGGTAGAGCTTTTCTATCTGAAGATAAATAAGTCAGGTAAATGCGGATCACGATCGCTCGACAATCACACGACCTGCTCGGAATCAGTATGCGCCTTCATCTGTCAGATTCTTCCTCTCCTTTCCGTCTGTCTGTCCACCGGTGACGGAATTCGTCTTGTCCGTGATGAACGACGCGACAGACGAGAGAGAATCTATTATTTATAGTGCCCATAGATTCTAGAGAACGCTTCTGGATAACCGTAATGATTTTTTTAATTTAATTCAATACTTGTATGATTTCACATGTATTATATCTTTCCTTCCTAGCGATTCAGTTTTGTGATGAAGTGTTTTGGACACTGATGTTATATTTTATTAATGACTCCATCAAATTTCCTCATAAAGTATCGTAGGCCCCTCGTAAAGTTGGTTTTCTAGGGTCCGCGCAACTTATATAACAATATTCGGTTTACTATCAAACATATCTTCGAGACCACGTTTGGAATACTTGGCCATAATCACCAGTTTATGGAGTAGCACCATATCTTGTACATACCTTGCGTTTTGTTGTTTTGGTTTGGTTCAATTTTTTTATAATATATGAAAAATATATAAAACCACAATTCTGGAAGCCTCCCCGTCACCTTAAGAATCTTGCGACCAAAAAGGCATTCAGCCACCCATCTGCAAAGTTTCCCTGAGAGGCTTCTCTGGGGGTTTGCTGATCGAAAGCTATAGCAAATATTCCACTAACGACACACTCCTCGATATGCGTACCTCACTCACGGTACTGTTATTCCATTTCTTACATAAATACCAATTAATAGTACGACTTGCGCTTATCAGCAAGAGCATCTCTCGCGTACGACGTCGGAACTGCCAAATCGGTACTGACGCGGTCTGCCCTTTAGAGTCTCGAGATACGTAGTGCGGTTATCCAATCATGTCGGTACTGTCAGGCACCAGACGCTAATTAACGTTGTATATCAAATAAATGAAGGGTGAACGTATGATAGGAAAAAGCTTGATGAAGAGTCCAGCGCGTGTTGTCTACCGGTTCGTCACTAGTTCTCACAGAAACGGCTAACGAACGCTGGATGCTTCTTGTTATGGTCACTGCGATCGTTACCGAGAGGTGGGTGAACGGATAAATCACTTGAAATGGAATGTCAAGTAAATGGGAATTTTTTTTATAGTATCTTCTTGGCAAGATTGCCAGATCTAATTCAAATCAAATTCTTTATTATCCTTTTGACATAATTGTGTCGTCAGAAAACACATACATAAAATGCACTATAGGACATAAATAAAATACAAACATATGTAAGTTAAATGAATAAATTGACAGACAATCATTTACAAACAAATTCGTTCAATAAAAATCGCTTAAACTTCAAATTGCCACAGCACTTAACAATTACAGGTAACATGTTAAACGCTGCCAGGGAAATGAAAATCTTTTCATAGAATTTTCGTTGCAAGGTTGCCAAGTCTAGGAAAAATCCGGCAAATGAGGATATTTGCTAACGAACTGACCTAGAAATTCAAACAAAACTTATTGTCTGATCGAATGAAAAAATGTTTTGGCCATTCATAGAACGAATGATAAAATGCGCGATAAGAATTTGAATAATATGGTAGAGTTATTATAATGCAAACGCCTAGATTGATGTCACATCGTCCAAAAAATCAATCAGACGTTGCGATGTTATGGGCGAATGGACCTTAGGAAGATTTTTAATAACCTGACGTGGGATAATGAAAAAAAGTCTACAGTTTTTAAAACCAGAAATGCAAAACAACGCCACGGAAACAAAGTAACAGGGCAACATTTCTCATGAAATGACAGGTGTAAAGAACCGAAATTCGTTTGACTGCCGCGTGTACATGGGCGTCCCTCAACATTTTTAGAAGGAGATTCAAAAAATATCCTGAAAATTACAACTTGTAGCGATTAATTTCCAGATTTTGGCATACTTGGCCACAATCACCAGTTTACGGGGTAGCACCCTTCCTCGTACCTACCTTACGTTTAGTTGTTTTAGTTTGGGTGCTACCCGTCCATTTTTTATGGGATTTCAACCTCTTCAGCGTGGAAAGACAGAAAGCTGAGACGGTCAAACCAAATTCATCGTAGGGGATAACAGTCATGTCAAAAATTTTTTTGAGACTGAGATCAGTATATGCTAATGAAGTAATTTTTGAATTTAAACTAAGCAAAAAATTGTGCTCGTCTTTGGTTCAACTACTGTGATATTTTATATTATCTGTGTCTTGATGTTGTTTCTTGAAATCGGATTCAAATTAGGCAAAATAATTGTGCTAGTTTCAGGTGCGATTCAAGGCGCTTTGGCCATGTTTCTGGTAGTATTTTGGAATTAAGCTAGATGAAAACAGAAAATATTGTCAAATTGTATTCATTCATAATACTTAAGTCCAAGCCTATCTACTAGTAACGCTGATCTTCATATTACATTTCCAAATATGATAACTACTCCTATTCACTCTACAACTTTATTTAAGCGTTCTTTCACGTACGGTGCTGCGTCCTGATTTCAAAAGCGTCCTTAAATTCTTCAAGAAAAGCTGTTAGATTTCAAATCTACTTGGATCCATACAGTAAATATGTTACTCTTGTCTTTGTTGTTAAATTTTTTCTTTACTTTCTTTGAGTACATGTATATATATACTGGGACAAATTAGAGCAAATTGTTCTCTTATTACCTTATTCTCTAGCTTTCGATGAACTTTGTCATCATCATCAGGAGCTACACAACGTGAATTCATCAAAAACTAGAGAATAAAGTAATAAGTGTACATTTTGCTCTAATATGTCGAAATGCCCGACTAACGCTGAAGCTTTTTCTCACTTAACTGGTTATTTAGACGACAACGACCACGGCTCACGTTATATGTATTTATTTTTGGTATCTGCTTCCTATCAACCTTGTTCTTTGTATGTGCAACAGCAGTGCGATGCTAGACTTCGCCACCATTTTCAACTCTTTTTTTGTATGTTTCAATAAATACGATTATTATTACCATCATAGTACAAGCACTTTGAACAATTTTTTCGGGGGCTAAAAATTAATATTCCGTTCAAATAAAATAGTGTTTTTTACTTCTGTTCTTGCATGGCAAAAAGAATGTTCTTCGAAAGCCGCCCATGTGCGTCAAAGAAAGCATCCGTATCGAATACCGTATCCATATCACTAATTTAGTGTGATCACCGTCCACCGGTGGACGTGGACCGGCGAACCCGGTGAAAAATCGTATTTGGAGGGACCTCGTCGCAGTTGGCTTTGGCCGGCGACCGGCACTTGTTTCGGAATTTATGGGCCATTAGTTGACATTACGTATGCGCGCCGAATAGAAGCAAACATTTAACACCTGCCGCCGGGCGGCGAGGCGGCGACGCGACGCGGTACGACTGTCAAGGTTATGCTCCGGTCGATTCGCCATGCAAGCACATCTGCGCTGGCATGCGTTGGAATCTCGGTCTGTACGCGGCTTTACTTTTCTTTATTGTCTGTTCGGCGACCAACAAAAAAGCTCCTCCTTGGCCGTAGTGTGCATTTCTTCATCAGCTTTTTAGTAGCGGGCATCCCTAATCAAGACCGTCAGAAAACGACGGACTTATCCTGATTGCCTGAGAGGATGATTGGCGACATGGTTAACGTAGTATAAAGGAATCTGGTATCTCCCTTAATACGATGTTAACCGTCCTTCTGAGCAGGGGCTACCTGAACACCCCTGGATATCCTTCTAACCGCTAGTTTAGAATGGAGTATCTGAGGAGGGCGGAGTGGGATTCCTGAAGGTCTCCAGTGGAAGTGACCAACAACTAGGCTCTCACTGCGTCTCGGCGGCGACACGACTATTTTCCAGGCAGAAATCTATGCGAATGTGGCTTGCGCATTTTGGGGGGACGGGCCTGGACAGTCTAGTAGCGAGGCCTCCGGTATCGTTAGTGCGAACAAAGAGTCAGGAGGAAAATAGGGGGATGGAGTGCTCAATAAGACCCTCTGGGAGCTCATCGTGGGACCCAGAGTTGGACGCAAGCTTTTGCTGATCTTTTGTTATTGGTGGGATTGTTGTGTGGCCATAACACGACGTGGCGTTACCTGCATGTGATAGAGGTGGCTAAGGATCCCATGTGAGAGCGCTGCGGGACGGAGGAAGAGTCCGCGGCGCATGTTCCGTGTCGCCGTGAGTCTCTGAGCTTCTAGAGGCAAACTATACTGGATCCAACACTTTGGATCCCCAGAATGTTAAGGAGCTGGGACTTGAGGGCGATACGGCGGGGTTTGAGGCATAGGAAATATAGTGGTGCCTAAGCGCCCGTTTATGCGACCTAAGCGCTGCTTCCTCATGGTGGCCGGTATGCCTCAATTTCTTTATTTGTTCATTCAATAAGATGTTAATTTGAGGGCCGTATCGTCAGTCGTTCCTTCAATTGGCCCTCATTTCATAGTATTTTCTCTCCTTCACAAAGGCTGGGGTATTTCTTGATTTTTGCTGTTCGGACTCAGCGTTAGCTCTCTACTATTGTGAGGCTACGTTTTCCTTTTGAATTGTAGGACCGACTGATGATACAACCCTAAGTCTCTAGCAAGAAAATGAGCCCAATATGAGGCCATTTGACTGATCCGAAGTCGCAGTCAGTTTAAAGACCTGCTATAAAACTAAATTAAAAAATTTCCAAGCATCTGTAACAACAAATATCACCTTGCAGAGGTGTTTTCTCTCAAAAAGATCCCAAAGGTTAATTTCACCGGACTATAGCGCTCCACCTGCGTATGGTAGCAAAATGCGTGGGTTATCAAATACTAGACCAACATTACATAATCTGAATAACGCGCACGCGACTAAGTGACCATATCTAGAGCAAAATAACTTGTTCAACGGGTGAGTATGAAAAAAAGATACCGCATAAATGTAAATCGTCTCGATGAGCCGCAAGGCAGTGCGATCACCACCAGAGAAAGTGCGAAGATAAACATGTTGAGTAATGATCGAAGATTGGATTAAGCGATGTTTGTTGTGATTTTGGCGCAGTGAGTTCACGTTGACATACAATATTGCTCTTGTTTATAAAATACGAACTTCCATACTCATATTCGTTTCGATCATCCAGTCAGCGCGATCGGAACCATAGGATGAAAAAACTGGAAAAGTACTCCTGCGCATGGTTGCGCTTACAAAGCCATCTGGACCGATGCATCGCTGGTGGTGGCTGATATCCCGCCAATTAATTCCTAAAATTCCTAAGTTCATAAGATTCCTAATATTCCTATGATTCTTAAGATTCTTAAGACTCCTAAGATTCCTAAGGTTCTTAAGATTCCTATAATTCCTAAGTTTCCTGAGATTCCTAAGATTCCTGAGATTATTAAGATTCCTGAGATTCCTAATACTCCTAAGTTTCCTGAGATTCCTAATATTCTTAAGATTCCTACGATTCTTAAGTTTCCTGATATTCTTAAGATTCCTAAGATTCTTAATATTTCTAAGATTCTTAATACTTTTAAGGCTGCTAAGATTCGTAAGATTCTTGAGATTCCTAAGCTTGCTATGATTCTTAAGATTGCTATGATTCCTATGATTGCTGAGATTCCTAAGACTCATGAGATTCCTGAGATTCCTATAATTCCTAAGTTTCCTGGGATTCTTAAGATTCCTAAGGTTCTTAAGATTGCTAAGATTCTTAATATTTCCAACGCTGCTAAGATTCGTAAGATTCTTAAGATTCCTAAGATTGCTAAGATTAATCAGATTCTTAAGATCGTTACCAACGATGAAAAATTTGGAAGAACGAGTCATTACATATAACGTACAAGTACTCCTGCGCATGGTTGCGCTTACAGGGCCATCTGGACCGATGCATCGCTGGTGGTAGCTGATATCCCGCCAATTAATTCCTAAAATTCCTAAGTTCATAAGACTCCTAAGATTCCTAATATTCCTATGATTCCTATGATTCTTAAGACTCCTAAGATTCCTAAGACTCCTGAGATTCCTAAGGTTCTTAAGATTCCTATAATTCCTAAGTTTCCTGAGATTCTTAAGATTCTTAAGATTGCAAAGATTCCTATGATTCCTAAGATTCCTGAGATTATTAAGACTCCTAAGTTTCCTGAGATTCCTAATATTCTTAAGATTCCTACGATTCTTAAGTTTCCTGATATTCTTAAGATTTCTAAGATTCTTAATATTTCGAAGATTCTTAATACTTTTAAGGCTGCTAAGATTCGTAAGATTCTTGAGATTCCTAAGCTTGCTATGATTCTTAAGATGGCTATGATTCCCATGATTGCTGAGATTCCTATAATTCCTAAGTTTCCTGAGATTCTTAAGATTCCTAAGGTTCTTAAGATGGCTGACATTCTTAATATTTTTAACGCTGCTAAGATTCGTAAGATTCCTAAGATTGCTAAGATTAATCAGATTCTTAAGATCGTTACCAACGATGAAAAATTTGGAAGAACGAGTCATTACATATAACGTACAAGTAGTTTTAAAGCACCTAGATCTATTTTGGATATCAATAGCAAGGCCTCGAGGAAAAAGAAGTATGGGCAGCTACAGAAAAGTAATCCTGCGCATGATATGCGCCCACAGAGCCGCCTCGATCGATGCTCAGCTGGTGGTAGCTGGTATCCCGTCAATTGATTTGCTGGCTGAGGAGAGAGGTGCGCTTTATAAAAAGGACGCTAAATCCGGCAGCGACTAGAAGGCTGATGCCGGATTTAAAACTTAGATTGACAGAGAGCTGAATACGCTTGTTGTCTACTGAGCGTATCTGTATTATAACATAAACCTCGTTTCCTCAGCAATTCAAAATGCATATGGCGTAATTATGCTTCGATAATTATTTGTAATACCGAATAAAAATTCCTTGAGCGTATGAGAGTGTATCGTGGGTGATTGTAATAGATGTCAACGATCCCCCGATGCTCTTCAATTGTAGAGATGGGTACCCCCGAAAAGATATAACATACCACTTATAATGTGGAGTTATGCGTATAGCTGTGCCTGAGGTGCTTTTCATTTTCTGATAGAGACAGCAGAGTTATCAAATATTAAAAAGGCGAACTTTTTTCGTCGTTATCACTCCTGGTTATCAATTATTGATTTGACGCTTGATGATAAACGACAGAGACAGACAGATGCGAGAACCAAATAGCTGCAGATTTGGATTCAGAGACCCAAAAAAACAACATATTTTTTCTCCAAAATTTAGAAATTTGACATTGAAATGATCTTAATCTTGACGTGATAGACATCAACCGACCATGGTATCGAGATCAAACCCCAAAAACCCTAAGAAACTCCACGGGGTCATTGGTGCTCAAGAATATTGAAATATTTGACATTACGAGAACGTATCGATGTTTAATAATAACGATTTTTTATGACCAGCTCTACACTAACTTGAGTCTACACAAGGAATCGTTTTAATTAGCATTGCAATGGTGTATAATTGTAAACAATTCTTTGAAACTATAACGATGCCCGTCGTGATTCCTATCGAATGCTTTCACTTTTTCCTGGAACCAAAGTGAAAAATATAAGGTTCGACAGAGCTTATTTCCGGCAATCTGGCTGCTTTTTCGACCACTTGTGGCAGGCATTGGAATTCAACTAATAAAAACATAATGCTTTAGAATATTTTGGCATATATAACATATGTATGTACTCGTATCTCCTGTGTTAATTGTTTTTATTGGTAGTATTGATAATGCAAATATTCAGCAACTAAGCATATCTAAACAACTTCCATCAAACATTTGTTCAATTTTTAACTGACTTGATATATAGTCATGGTCATTGGCAGCTACTTCCATTAGTTCGTTCAGATTGTTTACCGAAAATGTAAAAGACTCACGCTCAATCAGCGACAATACTAGGAAGAACCTAAGCAGTATTAGTCTTTCTCTTTGATGTCTGCCATACCTTCTATACTTGCTGTTATTCCTGAGATTCCTTAGAGTCCCAAGATTCTCGAAATTGCCGAGATTCTTGAGAGTCGTGAGATTCCTAAGATTCTTAAGACTTCAAAGATTTCCAAGATTCCCAAGAGTCCTAAGATTTCTAAGAGTCCTAAAAGTACTAAGATTCTCAAGATTCTCAACAATCTCAAGATTCTCAAGATTTTCAACAATCTCAAGATTTTCAGGGTTTTCAAGGTTTTCAAGATTTTCCAGATTTTCAAGACTTAAGATTTCGTGAGATTCCTAAGGTTCTTAAGACTTCAAAGATTTCCTAAAAGTCTCACGATTTCTAAGAGTCCTAAGTGTTCTAAGATTCTCAAGATAACTCAAGATTTTTCAAGATTTTCAAGACTTTCAAGAAATTCAGGGTTTCCAAGATTTTCAGGGTTTTCATGATTTTCAAGAATTTTAAATATTTTAAATATTTCCAAGATTTTTCAAGATTATCAAGATTTTCAAGATTATCAAGATTATCAAGGTTATCAAGATTATCAAGACTTAAGATTTCGTGAGATTCCTAAGGTTCTTAAGACTTCAAAGATTTCCTAAAAGTCTCACGATTTCTAAGAGTTCTACGATTTCTAAGAGTCCTAAGTGTTCTAAGATTCTCAAGATAACTCAAGATTTTTCAAGATTTTCAAGACTTTCAAGAAATTCAGGGTTTCCAAGATTTTCAGGGTTTTCATGATTTTCAAGAATTTTAAATATTTTAAATATTTCCAAGATTTTTCAAGATTATCAAGATTTTCAAGACTTAAGATTTCGTGAGATTCCTAAGGTTCTTAAGACTTCAAAGATTTCCTAAAAGTCTCACGATTTCTAAGAGTTCTACGATTTCTAAGAGTCCTAAGTGTTCTAAGATTCTCAAGATAACTCAAGATTTTTCAAGATTTTCAAGACTTTCAAGAAATTCAGGGTTTCCAAGATTTTCAGGGTTTTCATGATTTTCAAGAATTTTAAATATTTTAAATATTTTAGTAGATGTCTTATGGGGATTCGGTCTCAAAACTTCCAAAATCCGCCACCAGAGGCGCTGGCGTCGCGCGCCATTGACAGGTTGTTGGACGGAATCTGTAATCATGAGTTGGGGATTCCGCCGCTAGATGGCGCTGTCAAACCAAAACGGAATCTGTGTGTCATTGGACACCTGTCATGCGTCATTGGGCATCTCACGCATAGATGGCGTTACACGTCATCTGTCATACGTCATTGGACACCTGTCATTGATGGGTTGGGCATCTCGCGCATAGATGGCGCCGATTTGTTTGGCGCTGTACAAACCAAACGGAATCTATGTGTCATTGGACAGCTGCCATTGATGGGTTGGGCATCTCGCGCATAGATGGCGCCGATGTCGCACCTGTCTGGTGTTGGCGTGGATTACGGGGGGCATTCAGAACGTGTATACAGGGGTGCATCGAAAAATAGCGGATCGATGGACCGACGGTATATCGTTAAATCGTATATAGCAAGGCGTGACCTAAATAGCGTGGTGGGCTCCTCTGGTCGGTCGGTCAGAATGTCTCATAACCTGTATACGATGTACTGTTATTATTATACAGGATGATACCGTTCAAAATGAAAATAGTATAGACATTCTGACAATTATTTCGCAAACCAGAGGTATTTTCAATAAAACTACAATAATACGTTTAATATTTTATTGAAAATAGAAAAAACTACATAGGTAATATGATATTTGAAAACCAGTGGCGTAGACGTTCAACATTTCTCTGGGTACAGGAAAACTGTCCGTTGGTGTGGCATGGATTGGAATCAGCAACAAAGTTTCCAGTAGCACGCGGTGTACCATCATACTTGCAAACATCAATAATGTTGGGAAAAACACCAAAAATGTGACATTTCTTGAGTAAAAAGTTTGCTTTCTGTTCTCCACGAACGTAGACATAGTCAGCCGCATATATCACCTTATTTTTAATTATTTCATTTAACTTGGAATATTTAACGTCGCCGGAAGAATATTTAAGCCCATGGAAATTCTTCTCCAAGTAAGCGACAGTTTTCTTGTCTTTAGTATTTAATGTAGAAAAAGGTTGCGGAGGTGTAAAGATGTAATGACTTTTCTTGAAACCAATTTCGATACATAGTTCTTTAGGTACGAATAATCCGTCAACTGTAAAGCCTTGAATGTCAACAAACGCGATCCTCATGATGTCTGATGCGGAACTGAGAGTCCTTCGTTGCTTACGAGATGGTTTTAATAACTTCGGTGAGGGGGAAGTACTCGATTAAGCAGTCATGTATAATGATGCAGTAGGCCTTGGTGTTGGTTGGAAAGCCAGTATCGGCTTCGATATCCAATCTAACATCAACAGTTGATGATTTCATGGTTTCCTCTTGTTTGGAACAGTCAATAACAAACAAAGCGCGATTTTTAAAAGCGGTATAATCTAAAAGACATCTCTTCAGAGGAGAAGAAGAAGTTGTATAGCTGGTTTGAAAGTCGCTATAGTTGAAATGAGCTTCAGTAAAGTGATTGTTTGCAAAGTCCAATTGCATACGTTCGTTGGGATAGTATTCACCATTTAAAGATACTCGAATACTAGCAGCATTCACGTGATCAAACAGGGTAGGGTCTGAGGTTGCGACGTCACGTTTACCGGTTTGGAAACATACTATAATGAAACGTGGTCTTTCGATTGCGGTGCTAGTTTTAACTGACCATATTTCTCTTCTCGCATCTGCGGTAATTGCAGGCAGTTCATTCAGATCCCATTTTCTAAACGGTATAAGTATCGGCTTATCAGTTTGAATAGCTTTCAAAAGTTGTTCTTTCACATCATCACTCGGGTAAATATGTTTGATTTTCAGTTCCATGCTTTCAATAGTTATTTTCGCTGTCGTCGCCGTCGTCGTCGTTCCAGTTTTTTCCTTGATAATGATACAATCGTTATCGTTTCTAGCTCTCACAAATCTGAGAGTTTGTCTGCCACACGTAATCATAGGATAATCATTGAAAATGTTGAAAATATGTTTAAGCGGCATTAGCAAGCTAAAAGACTTGTTATGTGTTGACGCCATTATAGGTGTTGAAGGATAGTTCCATCCAGCTATAGCCATATGATTTGAGTCTTCCTCACTGTAACATACGTAAGCTCGGACAGTACTTACAATACCAGGATCACGTACTGTTTCAACTTCTCTAGCGGATTCACTGTAAGTGCAAGAGTCAAATAGGAAGGCACCAAAGTTTGGAGCTAAAGATACATCTCCTGCTCCTCCTCCTCCAGTTATTTCAACTTTCCCTTTGATAGATAGAAGGGAAGCGTTCATTGCAAAGAACGAATCTACTTGATTGATGCTAAATTCCACAACATCATTACAATTAAATGACTTGATGAACGGCGTATAAGATCTATACTCAGCCTTGCGAATAGATTCATCGAATGCTGGAGATCGATATAGATCAAACATCGGAGAAGTATGTGATGCTGCTGCTGCTGCCTCCTCAGTTTTTCTCTTTTTGTACATGATTCTTGTTGTTGTTGACATGATATCCAAGTGAGCGTAGAAACAGGATATTTGATGTAGTTAGTAGTAGATGTCGTCGCTTAGGTGTTTGGGGTAATACTGAAGTTGCCTTGGAAGCACCACTATGTCTTATAATCACTAATCCCATCTGCGCTTCGCTCTCAACTCCAACACAAGAGTACTAGTTTCACCTTGAAAGTTTACAGGACGACCGTCTTGATCTAAAGCCAACACTGTGATGTTGGTTATTTCTTGTTTCGGTATAACAGGTAGATATAGTAAATTTACAGGTGTTTCGACTATAGCGTATCCAGGATCGGCTGTCACAGCAAATTCGTAGATCGTGTGTGCAGGCGTGTCTCCGTCAAAGGCTCCCGACGTAATGTTAGCATCAAAGTGTATGGTTGATACTTTTATTATGTTTACAGGTAAATCAGAAGAATGCTTTTGACCAGGATTAAGAACTTTTTTCGAGAATCCCAATAGATGTCCAAGATTATTCGGTTCTGTAAAAACTATTTTATAATACTTGCTAAAGATTTCACATTGCAGTGTATTATTGTTAGGTTTTAGAGAAAAATAATCATCCGGAGGAGCAACTTCATTTTCAAGATTCATTTGCGTTCGTATAAATGTTTCTATGTCGGTAATTTCATAACAACCTGTCGGAAACTCGATGACTTTTAATTGACCACCACCACCTATCCGGTCGATATAATAAAATTTATCTCCTTTTTCAATATTCGGTATGGAATTGTATGAAGTAAAAGACCTAAGCGCCAATTCATAATCTTTTTTCGGATCCAACACTATCGGTGTTGAAGGACGAAATGAAAATATATGAGTAGTGCTATTGACTCTCAACAACTGCGACATGATGAATGAAAAAATATAGCTGTGTACTAAGCATTTATTCAAGTTTTTTTTTTTTTTTGTTTATTTTCGAATGGATAATTTACAGAAATAACAATTTGCTTGAGCAGTAGCCGGTCCATCCCAATGTGTTGTCCAATCAGGTCTGTTGTAGTGAACATAGCATGGAAGTCGTATTTGAAGATCAAAATTGGATGTGTATTCTGCAGGCAGTTTGTGCCATATACTCAATAATTCTGCAGGTCTCACATTGCTTATTAAATATTCCAGCGGCGGAATATTCTTCTCAAACTCTTCTAATGTAAATTCCGATAATGTTTTATTATCCATCGTTGTTGTTGTTATTGTTTAGAAATTTCAAACACAATTGTCCGCAATTAACTTGATTATAAGTTTGGTAAGGATCGTTGTTGTAGAAAATTTTAGCGTTTTTCAGATATCGAACAAGTTCCTGTGGAGGCTTCAGGTTACCAAATGAATCGAAATACTCAACGTTGTTGTTTATCTTTTTATAAGCTACCCAATGAGTTCCGTTGTTTTGTGAAATATCTAAGTTCACGACGGCGCATTCTCTTTTACGTGGACCGTCTCGTGGTAAAGTGTCACGCATGAAGACACCTCGGAAATGAGGTATGTTCAAGAGCTTCGCATATTGCTTTATTTCATAATCATAAAGCGCTTTCTTGGGTAGCTTGATGTTTAGTTTTTTTGAGTTTTTTTTTGAGGTACAACCCATAACCACCTTTAGCATTTTTTCTCAAATACAATCCTTTGCCCAAAGACTCCATAGCTTTGTTATGGCGATGGTCTTCCTCCAATTTCTTTTGTGCATTCTTGGCATCAACGACCGTTTTGGCCACACCTGCAGCTCCCCCTGCGAGCGCCCCCAAGGCACTTAATCCGGCGAAAAGGGGGATCAAGGGTAGGAATCCCCCAGATTTTCCTTCGATCGGAATTATTCTCGGTAGTCGAACTTTATGTTTTCCACCTGCACTCTTCACCGCTAATCTTGCCGCTTTAAGAGCAACCAATGCAGACTTTTTTAATGTCGTGGTGGTGGGAGCATTTTTCTTCAAGGACTTTGTGATTTTCGTGAGAACACCTCGTCGAAAAGATGATTTCTTCTGCCCCATACCCAATTTTCGCTTAACTTTCATTGCGGTGGTTGTTAGCCAAGCTGCAGTCTTTTCTCCTAGTGAAGCGTCAGGTGCTTTTACACGTTCCCAGGCTCGGTTCTCAAGAATCCAATCAGCTTTGTGTCTGTCTTTCAAATTTTTGTATAAGGCGTATGCAATATCGTGGTCTCTTGCAGCACGATCCAATGGGTTCTTTCCAGGATCTCCTCGTGCTAACCTCTTCTTTAATTTAGTCCCCGCTGAAAATATACATATACATGTGTGAGAATGAAAAAAAAATATCCTAATCTGTCGCACACTTACGTCCCAGGAACTGATACGAAGGTACGTGGAGTTCTATCGGAAGATTATTTATCAGAGAGTTTACAACACCTTCACCCTTGTACGTTAACATGAGAACTGTTGATGATGCGTTAGCAATATCTACATATATACTTTTACACATTCCTTATTCGAACGCCACACGATGAAGGTTGTTCAACAAGAGCAGTCATTACCCATTGATAACTTGGATTTTACAGCAAAAACTCAACATAGTAAACATGGTAAATTGTTACCGAATTCGTTTCGCGCTATCATCTGCGGACCAAGCGGATGTGGAAAAACGAACGTAATGCTGGCGCTGCTTTTCCATCCAAACGGTGCTAAGTTTAAAAATGTTTACGTTTATTCAAAATCGTTGTATCAACCAAAGTATCAACTGCTTCAAGAAGTGATTTCCGCTGCTAAGGGTGTTGGCTATTTCCCATTTAAGGATAACGAGGAAATTATAAGTCCAAGTAAGGCTAAAAATAGCTCTATATTCATATTTGACGACGTGTCGTGTGACGGTCAGCAGAAAATTCGAGAGTATTACTCCATGTGTCGTCATAAAGATATCGATGCTGCATATCTCTGCCAAACATACTCTAAAATTCCAAAACAGCTCATACGAGACAACTGTAACATTATAGTACTATTTAAGCAGGATGAAATTAATCTAAAACATATATTTGATGAGCATGTATCTCCAGATGTTACTTTTGATGAATTCAAAAAGATGTGTTCGGAATGTTGGGCAGAAAAGTACGGTACGTTAGTTATTGTTAAAGACTTTCCTCTTAATTATGGTCGATACAGAGTAGGATTTGATAAGTACATAAAATTGTAGGCTTATCATGTACGCCATCATTCAGTAACATGATGTCAAAGGACCAAGTTGCCGTTGCTAGTCATAAAAGAAAGATCGCAGAACTTGCTCGAGCTATACGTAAAAAGTATCTTACTTTAAAGTTAGGTCGAACTGCAGAAGATGAATCTATTAGAAAACTTTTCAAACCAATATCTGAACCTCTTAAGCAAATAGCTAAGACTCAGCAGCATCCTTCATTTATTATTAAAAAAGAGGAAAAATTGAAACAGGATGATGATGATGATGATGATGATGTATTCACACAGAACCCAAACTATCTCAATTTAGAAGACGTGGCTTCAACTGATGAACAAGGTAATATACCGCCGAGACCTGAAACACCACCACTACCTGAAGAAATGCGTCCTGCTGATTTTTCACAAGAAGCAATAGAAGAATACTTAGATCAATATCCCCCAATAAGCCATAATTATTTACAAGATTTTTGGACACAAAACGATAAAATTGATAAAAATTATGGACCTATATATACCGACAACATTGGTTGGATGTTAGGTAAACGCCGAATTAAATTTGATAGAGCGACTGGCCAAATACAGATATTACCTGAGGGGACAAACTTAGCAGGTACATGGTTTCGTGGCACACCTGGGCTGTATCAACTTTTATTCTATAATGACCCAAACTATGCAGATGCAGATTTACAACCCTATAAAAATCTATTGCAAAGTACCGGTGTTCATTTAGATTCGCTTGGACGCCTAAAAGGTTCGACAGGATTTAAATATAATCACATTATTAAGCCTCTCTTTAAAGATGTGCAGAAAAATAAAGGTACAATTGTCACACGATCAACATCTACAAAAATACGTAGTCCCACTTAGTCGATCATTAACAAGATCCACTCCCTCAACAACAACAAACAACAACAACATCATCAACATCAAAACCGCCAACAGGAAAAGGTATCGGTGATTACTTGACATACAACGAGGAACCAATCGAATACGTGTACTGGGATGATCCCAATGAATTAATCGATCGACTTAAACTCCTTATGGCATCTCAGGAAGCTGGCAATACGTCGCATGATAATGAAATAGTAGCCATCCTCAACGAGCTAAAAGAAGCTAATATAATACAGTAATCTAGTTCCTTGGTCTTTCATTTACACGATGAGTCTTGATAAATTCGGACGTCGCTTTGATAAACAAAAGACACTTCCGTATATGCGTACACCGCCAAAGTTAACACTACCCCATACTTCTGATGGAAATGTTGACTTCAAGAACGTAAAGTTGTGTAATATAAAAGATCCCACAGATAATTCAGATGCGGCAACTAAAAATACGTAGATACTTCAGTGATTGATTTAAAAAAAAATAACAGCAAAACAGATCAAATAACAGCGTTATTTCGAGAAATCCGCCTACTTCTGGTAAAACATATGGCAACAAAAAAATATGTAGATGACTCTATTGCAAATATAACAACAAGAATAGAACAGGAGTTGGCTACAATTAAGTCTCCATACCGAGTTGACTCCAATACGGAAAATATCATTGATTTATCCTCTGAATTACAACTTTTGCAAGGACGCACATCATATATATCATTGAAAACATTCGATCTTGCTAAGCGTATAAAGCCTATGGAACAACAATTTTAAAGCGTTTAAAACATGATGACGTACGCCAAGGAGAAGCTACAACTAGTTAACGAGCTGCACAAGCCCTGCTCGAAAAAAATATCTAAGACGACGTACCATCATTAAAGGCTTAGACGATTTTATGGCAGACGGACTTGCTGAAATGCGACTTATGCTCATCAAAATAAAAAATTTCAAATTAATTCTCGTCGTAATCGATTCTTTTTCCAAGTTTATGTGGGACATAGACCGTTAAAGACAAAGACGGGTGAGGAGATAACTCGTGCGTTTTCGGATATCCTCGCACATACGGAACGTACGCCGAAAAAATCTACAATCTGATCAAGGTAAAGAATTTTACAATAGTAAATTTCAAACTTTAATGAAGAAGAGCATGATATTAATCATTATAGTAACATATAGCATCAAGAAAGCGGCCATTGCTGAAAGAGCCATAAGGACGTTGAAAAATAAACTTTACAAATACTTTAGCTTAATGGGATCGTATAAATGGATTGATATATTACAAAGCATTACCAATGAATACAATGGAAACGTCATCAAACCATCGGATTGTAACCATCACAAATTAATAAATCCAACGAAAATGTATCTTAAATCGAAAATATACTCATTTAAAAATCGCGGGCCCGCGTAAAGTTTAAAGTTGGTGACATTGTACGCATCAGCAAAACCAAAATGCTATTCGACAAGGGATACGTTCCAAGCTGGACAACGGAATTATTTAAAGTTACTAAAATTAATATTACCAACCCTGCAACGATACATGCTCGAAGATATTGCAAGGTGCACCGATCAAAGGAGCCTTTTATGACGAAGAATTACAGAAAACAGCCAATCCAGATGTTTATTTAGTTGAAAAAGTTTTACGTCGTAAAGGTTAAAAAAATGTACGTCAAATGGCTTGGCCTTGATGCAAAACATAATAGTTGGATTGACAATGATGCGATCGTCTAGGTGTATGGGTGGGGGGTGTTTCTGCTAAAAGTGAGTTCTCAGTCGGTTGCAGTCAGTCAGTCAGGCAGCTGGTAAAAAAAAATGGATACCAGTGGTAGTGGTTTCAAGTTGCAGCGAGTTTGACCTCACCACCAGCAGCTCACACGAATCATCTGTACTAAACTACGACCGTGAGCTGGATGCTATTCTGGAAAGGTACGAAGAAGCGGCCAAGACGAGGACCATTATCTGCTGTACACGCAGGTTCCAAATGGATCAGTACCAAATTGGATGCGGTCTAAGCCCAGCGAGATCATTTACTCCTGCGGTAATTGTGTGGAACTCATCACGGTTGAAACTATCTTTCAGTTCCTATGAGTGGGAACAATTAATCACCAGCTCAATGTGGGTACGGTGAAGGAGACGGAGGAGCAGGGGAGAACG